>JAGIQG010000034.1:3955642-4278159 GCA_024679065.1 Sphyrna mokarran
CACTCACTGTGTGAATCTGTCTCCACCACACTCTCAGACAGTACATTCCAGATCCTAACCACTCGCTGTGTGAATCTGTCTCCACCACACTCTCAGACAGTACATTCCAGATCCTAACCACTCACTGTGTGAATCTGTCCCCACCACACTCTCAGACAGTACATTCCAGATCCTAACCACTCACTGTGTGAATCTGTCTCCACCACACTCTCAGACAGTACATTCCAGATCCTAACCACTCACTGTGTGAATCTGTCTCCACCACACTCTCAGACAGTACATTCCAGATCCTAACCACTCACTGTGTGAATCTGTCTCCACCACACTCTCAGACAGTACATTCCAGATCCTAACCACTCACTGTGTGAATCTGTCTCCACCACACTCTCAGACAGTGCATTCCAGATCCTAACCACTCACTGTGTGAATCTGTCTCCAACACACTCTCAGACAGTGCATTCCAGATCCTAACCACTCACTGTGTGAATCTGTCTCCACCACACTCTCAGACAGTGCATTCCAGATCCTAACCACTCACTGTGTGAATCTGTCTCCACCACACTCTCAGACAGTACATTCCAGATCCTAACCACTCGCTGTGTGAATCTGTCCCCACCACACTCTCAGACAGTACATTCCAGATCCTAACCACTCACTGTGTGAATCTGTCCCCACCACACTCTCAGACAGTACATTCCAGATCCTAACCACTCACTGTGTGAATCTGTCTCCACCACACTCTCAGACAGTGCATTCCAGATCCTAACCACTCACTGTGTGAATCTGTCTCCACCACACTCTCAGACAGTACATTCCAGATCTAACCACTCGCTGTGTGAATCTGTCTCCACCACACTCTCAGACAGTACATTCCAGATCCTAACCACTCACTGTGTGAATCTGTCTCCACCCACTCTCAGACAGTACATTCCAGATCCTAACCACTCACTGTGTGAATCTGTCTCCACCACACTCTCAGACAGTACATTCCAGATCCTAACCACTCACTGTGTGAATCTGTCTCCACCACACTCTCAGACAGTACATTCCAGATCCTAACCACTCACTGTGTGAATCTGTCTCCACCACACTCTCAGACAGTACATTCCAGATCCTAACCACTCACTGTGTGAATCTGTCTCCACCACACTCTCAGACAGTACATTCCAGATCCTAACCACTCGCTGTGTGAATCTGTCTCCACCACACTCTCAGACAGTACATTCCAGATCCTAACCACTCGCTGTGTGAATCTGTCTCCACCACACTCTCAGACAGTACATTCCAGATCCTAACCACTCACTGTGTGAATCTGTCTCCACCACACTCTCAGACAGTGCATTCCAGATCCTAACCACTCACTGTGTGAATCTGTCTCCACCACACTCAGACAGTGCATTCCAGATCCTAACCACTCGCTGTGTGAATCTGTCTCCACCACACTTCAGACAGTACATTCCAGATCCTAACCACTCACTGTGTGAATCTGTCTCCACCACACTCTCAGACAGTGCATTCCAGATCCTAACCACTCACTGTGTGAATCTGTCTCCACCACACTCTCAGACAGTACATTCCAGATCCTAACCACTCACTGTGTGAATCTGTCTCCACCACACTCTCAGACAGTACATTCCAGATCCTAACCACTCATGTGTGAATCTGTCTCCACCACACTCTCAGACAGTGCATTCCAGATCCTAACCACTCACTGTGTGAATCTGTCTCCACCACACTCTCAGACAGTACATTCCAGATCCTAACCACTCACTGTGTGAATCTGTCTCCACCACACTCTCAGACAGTACATTCCAGATCCTAACCACTCACTGTGTGAATCTGTCTCCACCACACTCTCAGACAGTACATTCCAGATCCTAACCACTCACTGTGTGAATCTGTCTCCACCACACTCTCAGACAGTACATTCCAGATCCTAACCACTCACTGTGTGAATCTGTCTCCACCACACTCTCAGACAGTACATTCCAGATCCTAACCACTCACTGTGTGAATCTGTCTCCACCACACTCTCAGACAGTACATTCCAGATCCTAACCACTCACTGTGTGAATCTGTCTCCACCACACTCTCAGACAGTACATTCCAGATCCTAACCACTCGCTGTGTGAATCTGTCTCCACCACACTCTCAGACAGTACATTCCAGATCCTAACCACTCGCTGTGTGAATCTGTCTCCACCACACTCTCAGACAGTACATTCCAGATCCTAACCACTCGCTGTGTGAATCTGTCTCCACCACACTCTCAGACAGTACATTCCAGATCCTAACCACTCGCTGTGTGAATCTGTCTCCACCACACTCTCAGACAGTGCATTCCAGATCCTAACCACTCGCTGTGTGAATCTGTCTCCACCACACTCTCAGACAGTACATTCCAGATCCTAACCACTCGCTGTGTGAATCTGTCTCCACCACACTCTCAGACAGTACATTCCAGATCCTAACCACTCACTGTGTGAATCTGTCCCCACCACACTCTCAGACAGTACATTCCAGATCCTAACCACTCACTGTGTGAATCTGTCTCCACCACACTCTCAGACAGTACATTCCAGATCCTAACCACTCGCTGTGTGAATCTGTCTCCACCACACTCTCAGACAGTACATTCCAGATCCTAACCACTCGCTGTGTGAATCTGTCTCCACCACACTCTCAGACAGTACATTCCAGATCCTAACCACTCGCTGTGTGAATCTGTCTCCACCACACTCTCAGACAGTACATTCCAGATCCTAACCACTCACTGTGTGAATCTGTCTCCACCACACTCTCAGACAGTACATTCCAGATCCTAACCACTCGCTGTGTGAATCTGTCTCCACCACACTCTCAGACAGTGCATTCCAGATCCTAACCACTCACTGAATCTGTCTCCACCACACTCTCAGACAGTGCATTCCAGATCCTAACCACTCGCTGTGTGAATCTGTCTCCACCACACTCTCAGACAGTACATTCCAGATCCTAACCACTCACTGTGTGAATCTGTCTCCACCACACTCTCAGACAGTGCATTCCAGATCCTAACCACTCACTGTGTGAATCTGTCTCCACCACACTCTCAGACAGTGCATTCCAGATCCTAACCGCTCGCTGTGTGAATCTGTCCCCACCACACTCTCAGACAGTACATTCCAGATCCTAACCACTCGCTGTGTGAAAAGTTTCTCCTCATGTCTTCATTGCTTCTGTCAGATTGCCTTCAATCTGTGACCTTTATTCTTAATCCTTCTGCCAACATGAAGGTTTCTTCTGCTCTACTCTTTCCAGATTCCTCACGATTTTGAGCACCTTTTTTAAAGTCCCTCTTAATCTTTCCTTCTCCAGGTGCCCATCTCTCCAATCCTATCCATGTGACTGAGCTTCCTCACTCTGGTACCACTCTCGAGAATCTTTTCTGCACCCTCTCCAATGCGTTCAAGCTTTAAATCCAGTATCCCTGGGTACAATGGCTGGAGATGATAAATATAGGGTTAGTGAGGCACAGGCAGTTCATCCCGGGAATCAGCCTGGTAAACCTTCGCTGTGATCCCTCTATAACAAGGAACATCCTTCCTCAGATAAGGAGACCAAAACTGCACACAATACTCCAGGTGTGGCCTCACCAACACCCTGTACAATTGCAGCAAAATATCCCTATCCCTATAGTCAAATCCTCTCGCTATGAACATACCAGTTGCCTTTTTTACTGCCTGCTGTATCTGCTCGCTTACTTTCAGTGACTGATGCACAAGGTCTCACTGAGTATCCGCCTCTCTCAATTTACACCCATTCAGATAATAATCTGTCTTCCTATTATTGCTCCCAAAGTGGATAATCTCACATTTATCCACATTACACTGCCATGCAGATACCCGCAGACTCAGCCTGTCCAAATCACGCTAAAGCATCTCTGTATCTTCCCCGCAGCTCAGCCTCCCACCCAACCTTGTATCATTTGCAAATTTGGAGATAATACAATTCTCTTCCAAATCATTAATATATTCAATAAACTGTTTCAATCATAACCTCTTCTTCATATAAACATCAAAATGTTCAACCTGCTCAAACCTCCTTTGTAACACAACCACTTTCCTCCCAGGATTGAGTTCAGTGAAGTAAAAGCAAAATTCAACAGATGCTGGAATCTGAAAGAGAAGCAAAAAGTGCCGGGAAAAAAACCTCAGCAGGTCTGACAGCGTCTGTGGGGGATGAGTAGAGCTAACGTTTTGACTCTGGATGACCCTTTGACAGAGCTGTCTACCCCGTGATGGGTTCCCGGGACAGGCGAGCCACACAAAGCGCTGTGGATATCGGCGGGACTGGAAAATCCCACTGGTGCCCAATGTGGGGCCACCTCCACTGCTGGAAAACATGCCAGGTGTGGGGTGAGGGTTAATATCTCTGGCTATCAGGTGTAGGGGCTTTGCCGCATTTCACTCCTATTAGAGACTCCTGTACCTTTTCTATCATTAATATTAATTACATTCTGTTCCTTGAATTCAATAACTAGCCATAGACTCACAGAATCATAGAATTCCTACAGCACAGAAGAGGCCATTCAACCCATCAAGTCTACACTGACTCTCCGACAGAGTATCTTACCCAGATCCTCTCCCCCAACCTATCCCATTATCTCACACATTTACCATGGCTAATTATTCCAGCCTGTACATCTTTGGACACTAAGGGGCAATTTAGCATGGCCAATCCACCTAACTGGCACATCTTTGGACACTAAGGGGCAATTTAGCATGGCCAATCCACCTAATCTGCACATCTTTGGACACTAAGGGACAATTTAGCGTGGCCAATCTACCTAACCTGCACATCTTTGGACACTAAGGGGCAATTTAGCATGGCCAATCCACCTAACTGGCACATCTTTGGACACTAAGGGGCAATTTAGCATGGCCAATCCACCTAACTGGCACATCTTTGGACACTAAGTGGCAATATATGGCCAATCCACCTAACTGTCACATCTTTGGACACTAAAGGTAATTTAGCATGGCCAATCCGCCTAACTGGCACATCTTTGGACACTAAAGGCAACTTAGCATGGCCAATCCACCTAACTGGCACATCTTTGGACACTAAGGGACAATTTAGCATGGCCAATCCACCTAACCTGCACATCTTTGGACACTAAGGGGCAATTTAGCATGGCCAATCCACCTAACCGGCACATCTTTGGACACTAAGGGGCAATTTAGCATGGCCAATCCTCCTAACTGTCACATCTTTGGACACTAAGGGGCAATTTAGCATGGCCAATCCTCCTAACTGTCACATCTTTGGACACTAAGGGGCAATTTAGCATGGCCAATCCACCTAACCTGCACATCTTTGGACACTAAAGGACAATTTAGCATGGCCAATCCACCTAAAAGCAGCCTGGTGATACAGTGGTTAGCACAGTTGCCTCACGGTGCCAGGGACCTGGATTCAAATTCCGACATGAGTGACTGTGCGGAGTTTGCATGTTCTCCCCATACCTGCATGGGTTTCCTCTGGGTGCTCCGCCCACAGTCTGAAAAATGTGCTGGTGAGGTGTGTGGACCCAAACTGGAGTGTGGCGACTCAGGGATTTTCACAGTAACTTCATTAATGTAAGCCTTACCTGTTACGAGTAAATAAACTTAGCGGCACATCTTTGGACCGTGAGAGGAAACCGGAGCACCCAGAGGAAACCCACGGGGTTACCAGGAGAATGTGCAAGTCTACTCAGTCACCCGAGGTCAGAATCAAACTTGAATCCCTGATGCAGTGAGGCAGCAGTGTAACCATTGTCTATGACTCTGAATTCTCAACCTTTGACCTGGTCTTTAGCCAGGGTATCTGTTCCAGCTCAGTTCCAGGTCAATGGTAACCCCCAGGATGTTTGTAGTAGGGGAGTGGATACTGCAATAGTAATGATATTGGTACTCAAGTTGATAAGGTTGTTAAGAAGGTGTATGAATTGAATTTCAGAGCCGGGATGTTATGTTGCAACTGTACAAAACTGGTGCGGCCGCACTTGGAGTATTGCGTACAGTTTTGGTCGCCACATTATAAGAAAGATGTGGAAGCATTGGAAAGGGTGCAGAGGAGGTTTTCCAGGATGTTGGTGGGTAGGCCTTATGAGGAAAGGCTGAGGGACTTGAGGTTATTTTCATTAGAGAGAAGAAGGCTAAGAGGTGACTTAATTGAGGCGTATAAGATGATCAGAGGATTAGATAGGGTGGATAGTGAGAGCCTTTTTCCTCGGATGGAGATGGCTAACATGAGGGGACATAGCTTTAAATTAAGGGGTGGTAGTTATAGGACGGATGTTAGAGATGGGTTCTTTACTCAGAGGGTAGTAAGGGCGTGGAATGCCCTGCCTGCAGCAGTTATGGATGTGCCAAGTTTAAGGGCGTTCAAATGGTCAGTGGATAGGCATGTGGATAGCATTGGAATAGTTTAGGATAGAGGGTCTAAAATTGGTTCTATTGGTCGGTGCAACATTGAGGGCCGAAGGGCCTGTACTGTGCTGTAAGGTTCTATGTTCTATCTATATTAAATATCGAGGGTTAGACTCTCTCCTTTTGGAGGTGGTCCTTGCCTGCCACTTGTGTAGCTGGGGAATAAATGCCCATACTGATAGAAAGGACAAAGGTTGTTGTTGTTGCTGTGATACTGGTTTGCTAATGTCTTGTTGCAGATCTTTGATGGAGCCTTTGATGGGCTGGACGCACGGTTAGAAAGTCTCTACCTGGAGAATAACAAGTTGAACTACATCCCCGATCTGAGAAAGTTCACAAACCTTCATACCATCGACCTGTCCAACAATCCATGGAACTGTGATTGCCAACTCCTTCACCTCTGCAGGTAAACACTTCCTAACAAGGCTTTGGAATCAGCTTATGCGATTACTGATTGTGATTTGCTACTTAGCATGGTACCAAGATATTTAATTTCTAGCTAAGATTTAGTGAACTGCTCAGTTAGGTTCCCTGCGATGTTAAACTGTTCTGAAATAATCCTGAGCTTGGGGAGCCCACAGTTCCATATTACTTTCGCCTCAACCAATCAGTGCCCTTTTCTCCTGACGTTGAAATTAGGCTAATTTGGAATTCACAGAAACCCTACGGCACAGAAAGAGGCCATTCAGCCCATTCAGTCTACGCCAACCACAATCCTACCTAGGCCCTGCCCCTGTATCCTTATATATTCACCCACTAATCCCTTTAACTAACCTCAGGGGCAATTTTTAGCATGGCCAATCAACCTAACTCGCACATCTTTGGGGGAAACCGGAGCACCCGGAAGAAACCCACGCAGACATGAGGAGAATGTGCAAACTCCACACAGATGGTGACCCGAGCCGGGAATCGAACCCAGGACCCTAGAGCTGTGAAGCTTCAGCGTTAACCACTGTGCCACCTGTACCGTATCGTGTTCTGGCATTTGTCCAGAGAAAGTTCATTGACTCCTTCCTGGGACGAGGGGCTTATCTTACAAGGAAAGTTTGGACAGATTGGACCTTAAGAGGTTAGAAGAATGAGAGATGATCTTATTGCTTTGTCTGTAAAATGTGCAAGAAACAAATCTTTTCACTTTTTACTAATACATGTAACAATAATAAGTCAAATCAGAGAACAAAGAACAAAGAAAATTATAGCCCAGGAACAGGCCCTTCGGCCCCTCCAAGCCTGTACTGACCATGCTGCCCGACTGAACTAAACACCCCTACCCTTCCAGGGATCATACCCCTCTATTCCCATCCTATTCATGGATTTGTCAAAACGCCCCTTAAAACTCACTGCTGTATTTGCTTCCACTACCTCCTCCGGCAGTGAATTCCAGGCACCCTCTGTGTAAAAGATTTGCTCACACATCTCCTTTAAACCTTGCCCCTCGCACCTTAAACCTGTGCCACCCCCCCCCCCCGCCCCAGTAATTCCACCATGGGAAAAAGCTCCTGATTATCCACTCTGTCCATGCCCCTCATAACCCTGTAGACTTCTATCAGGTTGCCTCTCAACCTCCATCGCTCCAGTAAGAACAAACCAAGTTTCTCCAACCTCTCCTCACAGCTAATGCCCTCCATACCAGGCAACATCCTGGTAAATCTTTTCCGAACCCTCTCCAAAGCCTAGGTTACCTCTCATTCTTGTAAATTCCAACCTCTCCTCATAAGAAAATCCCTCCACACCTGGGATCAACCTTCTCTGGACTGCCTCCAATGCTTGTATAAGTCTCCCTAGATAAGGGGATCAAAACTGTTCATGGTATTCCAAGTCTTGTCTAACTAATGCTTTGTCCAAATACTTCCTTATTTTGTGCTCCATTCCCTTTGAAATGAAAGGGCAGCATTCCATTTGTCTTCCCTATTTCTTGCAGGCTCATTTTTCCTCCATGGGGACTCCCCGCTCCATCAGTGTGGTAGTTTTCTGCTGCTTTTCTCCACTTAAATGATGTTCAGCTCCTTTGTTCTTGCTACCAAAGTACTAAGCTTTGTATTTTCCCACATTATATTCCATCTGCTCAGTATCACTACCCCAAGGCACTGCTGCCTCACAGCGCCAAGGACCCAGGTTCGATTCCCAGCTTGGTCCACTGTCTGTGCAGAGTTTGCACATTCTCCCCGTGCCTGCGTGGGTTTCCTCTGGGTGCTCTGGTTTCCTCCCACACTCTGAAAAAATGTGTGTATTGGCCATGCTAATATTGCCCTGTAGTGTCAGGAGGAATGAGCTTGAATAAATGCATAGGATTACAGGGATAGGGCTTGGGTGGGATTGTAGTCAGTGCAGACCCAATGGGCCAAATGGCCTCCTTCTGCACTGTAAGGATTTGACGATTCTGTGAATGTGCAAACTCCGCATAAACAGTGATCCCAGGCTGGAATCGAGCCCGGGTCTCTGGCGTGCTGTGTGCTAGCAGTGCTAACTGTCCCACTTTGGAGAGTGATAAGGCGGCGCTAAAGAAATGCAGATTCTTTTTTTCCTGGTGCCCCATTGCGCGTGGGAGAGACGTATTATCGCCTGTGTTTATCTGAGGCCGTGATTTTGTTTCACCGACACGCTTTTATCTTTGAAAGGTGGATTCAAAATACCAATCTAAAGGTCACAGCTGTCTGCGACCTCCCTGTGAACTCCACAGGGTTGAGCGTGAAGGATGCCCCCTTTGACAACTGCGAAGGGAACCTTCCTGAGAAGACGGAAAGTCAATCCGGCCAGGAGAGAAAGCAGGGCAAACGGAGACCAAAAAAGGCCAAGAAACAACGCAAGTCAGAGAGGAAGAATAAAAAGGATAAATCTCAGTAGATGGAGTTGATAAAGTAGACAGATTGAGCTGAAATAAGTCCTGCCAGCAGGCTAACTGGCCTTTTCAAAATGTCCGGCTGCTTTCACCCCTTTTGAGTTTTAAATCTGCAGTGTCTGTATAATCATAGAAAAATATTTAACGCTCTTGAATCAAAATGGATTCTGTTTTGATTTTGATTTTATTTCTTGCAATCTATATAAAGCATACTGTTCATAGAGTACATAGGGGAGAAGGAAAGGAGAGAGTGTAGAATATCGTGCTACAGTCACAGCTAGGGTGTAAAACAAAATCAACTTAATATCTGGTTTGATTTATTATTGTCACGTGTATTCAAGTTCAAGGGGCAATTAGGGATGGGCAACAAATGCTGGCTTGTCTTACATCCCATGAGAGAATAAAGGACAGTGGAGAGAATCTATGTGTGGAGCCAGAGGAAATGGGCAAGGTATTAAATGGGTACTTTGCGTCAGTATTCACCAGAGAGAAGGACTTGGTGGATGATGAGTCTGCGAAAGGAGTCATGTTGGGGTCAAAAAGGAGAAGGTGTAATAGATATCTCTATGATCAACTGCTCAGTTCAAACAAGTTCAGGCCTCTTGACTGGTGTGCAAACTCAAATATTCACCCAGAGTATTGGATTAGTTGGTGTTAATGTCTATTTAGAAGCATAGAATGCCTACAGTTCAGAAGGAGGCCATTTGGTCCATCGGGTTTGCACTGACCACAGTCCCACCCAGCCCCTATCCCCGTAGCCTCATGTACTTACCCCCGCTAGTCCCCCTGACACTAAGGGGCAATTAATCACAGCCAATCAATCTAACCTGGACTGTGTGAGGAAACTGGAGGAAACCCACACAGAGACGGCTTCTTGGCTCTTTCGACCACACCGCTGTGGCTCTGGAGTCACATATAGGCCAGACCGCATAAGGAAGGCAGATTTCCTTCTCTAAAGATCATTAATGAATCAGGCGGGCTTTTACGACGATGGGTTTCATGGTCATTGTCAGGCTGTTAATTCCAGATAATTTATTAAAATCGAATGTCACTATCAGCCGTGGTAGGATTCGAATCCAGTTCCCTGCACAATTAACCTGGATTATTGGCCCAGTGACAACACCAGAGCCTGTTCAGTTGGGTCAAATTGAATCCTCTGGGTTTGGATTGGAGCGCAGATCTCAGTGGGCAACCTTTGACATCTCAAGACATCTCTCCAGAAGTGAGGTCAACTCATAGGCTGGGATTTTACCCCCTCCCCCCCGCTATGGGAATCAGAGCCGGGGTGGGACCATGGAAAGATCTGTTGACCTTGGTGGGATTTAATGCTTTCGGGATGAGTGAGGCACTAAAATTCCAAGGGTATACTAAGGATGATAGTGTTGAGGATGGGTAGTGTCCACTTGGATCAACATCTAACGTAAAGGGCAGGAGGTATCATAAACTCTTGTGCATCTTTGCAACACCCTGATCCCTTACCCCCAGGCATAAGGTATTTTGTAGAATGAAAAATGAAGGTTAATGACTAAAGTGGGTTTGGCATGTAATTGCTGAATGGGGGACGCTGTGGCCAAGAGGGATTGGCCTATACCCGGAGCAGATGGAGAGACATATTATGAGCTGGAAAATTGGGATCGCCTTATACACTGGGTCAACTTATATGCCTTAATTTACAGTAAGTATATTCAGCTAACCAGGAGATTTGACTGGGAGCTGATTAACAATGTGAAACCTCCTCCAACCCCTTTCTCCAGCCTACCCCGAGGCTTTTCTTGTTGGAGCACTTTGGAACCTGCCCGTTTTAAACGCTCTCCCCAATTTTCTACCTCCTTTCTCCAATTCACCTTGTTCCCTCCGGTTATATCATTGAGACATTACGGGAAAAAATGTGATCAGTGAACATGGTGGCTTGCAGAGTTTTACAGCGTCTGCCGTGTAAATGTGGTTGTGACACAGCCCCGGGATGTCACTGAGCTGGTCAGGTCCACCTTAGCCACTGCTCGGTCAGACCCTGGGCACTTGTCCTGGGCCCTCTCCACCAGCAGGTGGTGAGAGTGAGCATCCAACTGAACAATATTCTAACCGCCGCAAAACTGAATTAAGATTAATCACACTCACGCTCACACTCACACTCACACACACTCACACACTCTGTCAAACATACTCACTTACCCTCACACACTCTGTCAAACACACTCACTCACACTCTCACACTCACACACACTCACTCTCTCACACACACACACACACACTCACACACACACACTCAAACACACTCACTCACTCTCTCTCTCACACACACACATGCACACACTCACTCTCAAACACACTCTCTCACACCCTCACACACACACACTCACACTGTCAAAAAACTCAATCACACTCACTCTCAAACACACTCACTCTCTCTCAAACACATTCTCTCACACACACACACACTCACCCTCAAACACACTTACACACACCCTCACACTCACACACATACACACACACACACACTTACTCTCAAACACATGCACTCACACATTCACACACCCTCACAAACACACTTACACTCTCACAAGACTCACACACATTCACTCATACAGAAACACAGACTCACAAACACACTCATACTCACTCACACACACATACACACGCACACACACATACACTCACATACACGCTCATAGTCTCTCTCTCTCTCACACATACACTCACACACAATATTTAAATTACAAACTTTAATTCACATAATTTCTGATTGTGACATTAGGGAATAGACATTAGAGTCTCAGTGAGGAATATAAGAACACTCTGCTCCTGTCCCAGGACAAGTCCAAAATACTTTTACTCGAGAAGGTTTATCTGAAAATCATTCTTAAAGCATGTGTGTATTTGGTTAATTGGCCATAAATTGGACAATTATCCGAGGGAGGCCAGGGTGTTTGAAGCTCAGGGGTACGGGAATTTTATTTAGAACTGACCCCTCCCTCCCCCGCAGGTACCCAGCATCCTCTACTGCCCTGGGAGAACGATATCGATTCCATTCCCATCAGGCCGTGCCTGGTCTTTTCCAGACCCACTGACAGCAGGCCTGGAAAATCCCACCCAAAATCAATGGAACTTTGGCTGGCCTATCAAATTTTCCATCCCTCTCAGGGACGATTCCTTCATGCGAGGAATTGGAAAATCCGAACTATTGTGTGTTGCCAGGAAGGTGCAGGACGGTAAATAGGGAATTCTGACTTCCACAGTGTTGCAATGCTGAGAGGCCAGGCCTGAGTGAGAGGTTGTATCTGAGAGGCTGGGCCTAACCTAAGTGAGAGGCTAGGCCTGAGTGAGAGTCTGCACCTGAGATGCTGGGCCTGAGAGTCTAGGCCTGAATGAGAGGCTGTGTCTGAGAACTGGGCTTGAGAGACTGGGCTTGAGTGAGATGCTGCATCTGAAGACCTGGACCTGAGAGACCAGGCTTGAGTGAGAGGCTGGGTCTAAGTGAGAGGCTGCATCTCAGAGACTGGGCCTGAGTGAGAGGCTGGGCCTGAGTCACAGACTAGGCCTGAATGAGAGACTAGATATGAGAGACTGGGCCTGAGAGAGAAGCTGGGCCTGAGTGAGAGACTGGGCCTGAAAGACTGGGCCTGAGAGAGATGCTGGGCCTGAATGAGAGACTGAGCCTGAATGAGATGTTGAGTTTGAGAGGCCGGGCCTGAGTGAGAGGCTGCGTCTGAGAGCCCGGGCCTGAGTAACAGGATGGGCCTGAGAGGCTAGGTCTGATGCCACCACACCTGATAAGTAGCTTTCCATGAGTTCCAGTTCATTAATAATGGATAGAACAGCAGTTTGGACAACAGCAAACTTGGGATCTCCGAGATATGGACCAACAAATGTATTCTTTCTTGGGATGTGGGTGTCGCTGGCTAGATCAGCATTTGTTACCCGTCCCTAATTGCCGCCTTGAACTGAGTGTCTCACTCGGCCATTGCTGGAGGCAGTTACAAGCTGGGTCTAGAGTCACATGTAGGCAGTAAGAAGTCTCACAACACCAGGTTAAAGTCCAACAGGCTTTATTTGGAATCACGAGCTTTTGGAGCACTGCTCCTTCGTCACCTTCTTACTGTGCCCATCCCAGTCCAAGGCTGGCATCTCCCTGCATGTACACCAGGTAGTGGCCCTTCCCTGCAGTGGACACATTGGATCAACATCTTCCCAAAACCAAATTTCGCATGGAAATTATGTACCCGCTCTTGATTTTATACAGAAGGAAAGCTCGATGGAAGCAGAAAGCAAACACAGCCTGTTTGAATCTGCAAAGATACTTAAAGATGGGTGTGCTAAGGCTTTCATTGAATAGAACGGAATCTCTACATTTGGCCCATCAAGCTTATACCACCCACCCATTTACCCAGTCCCCCTGAGAATTTACCACGATCAATGCACCTAACCTGCACAATCTTTGGACCGTGGGACGAAACCAGAGCACCCAGAGGAAACCCATGCAGACACGGGGAGAATGTGCACAGACAGTGACGTGAGACTGGAATTGAACTCGCATCCCTGGCACTGTGAGGCAGCCGTGCTAACCACTGTGCCACCGCGCCACCCAAGGAGAAGCAATGCAAGGAAAGCTGCTGTCTAACTCAGGTTCATGTTTTTCTCTCTCCTAGATTCATAGAACCGCTACAGTGCAGGAAGAGGCCTTTCGGCCCATTGACTCTGCGCTGACTCTCCGATGGAGCATCTTATCCAGGCTCCCCTCTGCCCACTAAGCCCCTCTAACCTACACATCTTGGGACACCAAGAGTCAATTTAGCACGGCCAATGAGGAAACCCATGCAGACATGGGGAGAATGTGCAAACTCTGCACAGGCAGTGACCCGAGGCCAGCTTGGGACACTGTGGAGTTCTCCCTGTATCTGTGAGGGTTTCCTCCAGTTTCGTCCCACCGTCCAAAAGACTAGTTAGGGTGCATTGGCCATGCTAAATTCTCCCTCAGCGTAGCCAAACAATGTGATGATTGGGAGATTTTCACAGCAACTTCATTGCAGGGTTAATGACACTAATAAACAAACTTTAAAAAAAAATCAACATTTAAGAGTCATCTCGGCAGATAGATGCATAGGCGGAGAATGGAGGGATACAGATCACGGAGAGGATTTTAGTTCAGAAAGATTCCTTTGTGTTGGTTTGTTCCTGTGCTGTACTGGTCTTTGATGTGGAGTTGCCGGCGTTGGACTGGGGCATTACCTGAGACCACTTACTGTACTTTGAAGCGTCGGCTTTATTCTCACTCTGCAGATGCTGAGATTTTCCAGTATTTGAGTAAGAAGTCTCCCAACAACCAGGGTCAAAGGTTTATTTGGTAGCTTTCGGAGCGCTGGTCCTTCGCAGATTATTAAACTGGAGCACAGATTATTAAACAGAGTCTGCGGTGATTTGATGGGGGCGGGGGGAACAGGTTTACAATTCCTCATTGACCCTGAGGGACTACATCTCCCAGAGTGCACCGCGGCCCAGCAAGCCCTGGACCCCCTCTGTAAGGACTCTTTCCATTGGTCAAAGAGCATCCAGTCAGAGAGCACCTTATTGAGAGACTGGCCCTTCCTAAGATGGCAGCTTTGTTTGCAATGTGTTCCTGAGGTTGGACATCGAGCAGCAGAAAGACAGAGAGGGGGGGAGGAAAGGACTGTGAGTTTGATTGTGTTGGAGTGGATTAAGAATAGTGTTGATTTTATGGGCTGTGCTGTTCCTCACAGGTTATTTAAAACCAATGCTCTGTCTCTCTCTCAGCCCCACGCTGTGTTAGCAATGTTTTCCCTGCTTGTCTTCAGAGTTGGGGGAAATGAGTTAGGAGACATTGTTGCTAAGAGGAGATGTGGTTTGAGTGACGGTTAATGGGACTGAGGAGGTTATCATTGTTGCTAAATGCCTGTCTGCATTCCCCCTCGTAACAATGTTGTCAGTTGCTGTTTAATAACCTTTATAATCTCTGCTCCAGTTTGACGATCCGCGCTCCAGTTTGACGATCCGCGCTCCAGTTTGACGATCCGCGCTCCAGTTTGACGATCCGCGCTCCAGTTTGACAGGTATAGACAGCAATGTTGCAATTGTGGGAATGCCACAGTGGTTAGCGTTGCTGGTTCGATTCCCAGCTTGGGTCACTGTCTGTGTGGAGTTTGATGTGGAGATGCTGGCATTGGACTGGGGTAAAGACGGTAAGAAGTCTCACAATGTCAGGTTCGAGTCCAACTAGTTTATTTGATAGCTTGTGGTGCTTCAGTTTCCTCCCACAGTCCAAAGATGTGCGGGTTAGGCGGATTGGCCGTGCTAAATTGCCCCTTAGTGTCCCAAAATGTGTAGGTTGGGGGATTAGTGGAATAAATGTGTAGGATTATGGGGATTGGGCCTGGTTAGGATGCTCTATCAGAGAGTCAGTGCAGACCTGATGGGCTGAGTGGCTTCCTCCTGCACTGTAGATGTTCTATGAACCTGGAATTGTGAGACTTCTCACTGTACGGAGTTTGCACATTCTCCCCGTGTCTGCATGGGTTTCCTCCGGGTTCTCCACTTTCCTCCCACAGTCCAAAACACTGGTTAGGTGCATTAGCCGTGCTAAATTCTCCCTCAGTGCAGCCGAACCAACGCTGGCTGCGGCGACTGGAGGATTTTCACAGTAACTTCATTGCAGTGTTAATGTAAGCCTACTTGTGCCACTAATAAATAAACTTTAAACTTAGTCTCAGTAATGGTGACTGTGAAACTATCATTGGATTATCTTAATTGTCAGAAGAACGCACTTGGTTCACTGATGTTCTTTAGGGAAGGAAATCTGCCATCCTTACCCAGTCAGGCCTACATGTGACTCCAGAGCCACAGCAACACGATTGACTCTTAAATACCCTCAGGGATGGGCAATAAATGCTGGCCCAGCCAGCAATGCCCACATCTCTTGAAGGAAGAAGAGTAACTTGAGACTGGAATGGAACCCGAATCCTTGGCACTGTGAGGCAGCAGTACTAACCACTGCGCCACCCTGTCTTTTAATAAGATCACTCCATATTTTCCTAAACCCCAATGGATATAGGCCCAACCTGGTCAACCTTTCTTTATAAGATAAACCCCTTGCCCTGGGTGAGGTCTCCCTGTTGGAATAGCAGGGCCTGTGGGACACAGGTTTCACAACAGAGGGGTAGAAATGGCATATTTTTCCATCTTTGACTCCCTGGCACATTGTTACCCCAATGTACAAGGAATTGGCCTGCTAAGCCAAGGTTTGTGGGTTCAAGTCCCATTTGGGGTGATGTGCATTGTTTGGGTGGCACTGCTGCCTCACAGCACCAGGGGTCCTGGGTTCAAATCCAGCCTGGGATCCCTGTCTGTGTAGAGTCTAATCAATGGGTGACACAGTAGTTCAGCTTGCCATCTCACAGTGCCAGAGATTAATAATTTGTGTTTTAAACAGCAAATCACCTGTTATTATATATTAAGTTGATTTTTCTTTACACCCTAGCTATGTTTGTAACACTACATCCTGCGCACTCTCCTTCCCTATGTGCAGTATGCTTTGTACAGTGCGTAAGAAGCAATATTATTCACTGTATATTCACTGTAACGATGCACGTTCTCCCCGTGTCTGCATGGGTTTCCTCTGGTTCCCTCCTATTGTCCGGAGATGTACAAGATAAATTGGCCGTGCTAAATTGCTCCTTAGTGTCAGGGGGATTAGCAGGGTGAATGAAAGGGGTTGTGGGGATAGGGCCTGGTTCGGACTCTTGTCGGTGCAGATTCGATGGGCCTCTATTTAGAACATAGAACAATACAGCACAAACAGGCCCTTCAGCCCACGAGTTGCGCCGATCACATCTACCAATCCACGGACCAATCTATAACCCCCTATCCTATTCTTTTCCATATACTCATCCTGGAGTCTTTTAAAAGACCCCAGTGAGTTTGCCTCAACAACCCCCGACGGCAGTCGGTTCCATTCACTCACCACCCTCTGAGTGAGAAACCTACCCCTTGACATAGAACATAGAACAATACAGCACAGAACAGGCCCTTCGGCCTTCGATGTTGTGCCGACCAAAATAAAAAGCAATGCCCCTCCTAACTAAACCATTCCCTTCTCATCCATATACTTATCAACTAACCTCTTAAACGCCACCAAACTTGGCGCATCTACAACAGCTGCAGGCAGGGCATTCCACTCCCTAAACACTCTTTGAGTAAAGAACCTACCTCTGATATCCGTCCTATAACTCATACCCCTTAATTTAAAGCTGTGTCCCCTCGTGCTAGCTTTCTCCATCCTAGGAAAAAAGCTATCACTGTCCACCCTATCTAAACTTCTAATCATCTTATATGTTTCGATAAGGTCCCCTCTTAGCCACCTCCTTTTTAACGAAAACAACCTCAAATCCCTCAGCCTCTCTTCATAAGACCTGCCCTCCATACCAGGCAACATCCTGGTAAACCTCCTCTGTACCCTCTCCCATGCCTCCACATCTTTCTTATAATGTGGGGACCAGAACTGCACACAATACTCCAAGTGCGGCCGCACTAGAGTTTTGTACAGTTGCAACATGATGCTGCGGCTCCCAAATTCAATCCCCCTACCAATAAAAGCTAAGACTCCATATGCCTTCTTAACAACTTTATCCACTTGACTGCCTACTTGCAGGGATCTATTGACACATACACCAAGATCCTTCTGTTCCTCAACACTATTAAGAGCCCTACCATTAGCCCTATACTCTACACATTTATTGTTCCTGCCAAAGTGCATTACCTCACACTTTTACATCTCCTTTGTATTTGCTTCCCTGCACCTTAAATCTGTGTCTTCTCGTAGTGACCATTTCAGCTCGGGGAAATAGTCTCTGAGAGTCCACCCTATCTATTCCTCTCAACATTTTTTTTACCTCTATCAGGTCGCCTCTCAACCTACGTCTCTCCAGTGAGAAGAGTCCCAGCTCCCTCAACCTATCTTCATAAGGCCTGTGTCCCAATCCAGGCAGCATCCTCGTAAATCTCCTCTGAACCCTCTCAATAGCCTCTACATCCTTCCTATAATGGGGCGACCAGAACTGCGCACAATACTCCAACTGGGGTCTGACAAGAGTCTTTTAGAGCTGCCTGGATTGGGAGGCATTGAGTCTTATAGAGCTGCCTGACTCCTAAACTCTATTCCTTGATTAATGAAGGCCAGTACACCGTACGCCTTCTTGACCACTTCCTCCACCTGCGAGGCCGATTTAAGAGTCCTATGGACCCGGACCCCGAGATCCTTCTGCTCTACAACACAGCTAAGACTCCTACCCCTTATATTGTACTCCTTCATCCCATTATTCCTGCCAAAATGGACCACTACACATTTATCTGCGTTGAAGTCCATCTGCCACTTCTCCGCCCAGTAGGGATTCTATGATTGCACTGTAGGGATTCTATGATTCTACATTACAATTCAGACAACGAAAAGCTAGCTTCAAAGTGTTTAACAGCTTGCCCAGTCACAGCTGGACGCTGGCCATTGTCTTGGGGGAGAAGTTGTGAATAAATTTAGAAGCATTTTGGAATCGTACAGTGCAGGAAAAGGCCATTTCAGCCCATCAAGTCTGCGTTGACCATGCTATAATGTTTGATTCCGCTCTTAGACTTGGGTTGAAAGTGGTCAAAGTTGGACTTGCGAATCCTTACAGACGCTTCATCAACTTATTTAATTTTGTGTCTGCAGGATGCTCTAAAAATGTCCTTCAAGGGAGATGATGACTACAGCCTGTTTGATGGGTACAATAGTCTGGAAGATCCCGGCACCAGCAGCAACGACAACTTCACCGAGGAATCGAGTGACGAGGAGGAGGAGGAGGAGGGGGAGGAAGGTGGGAAGCAGCAGGAAGCGGAGTCAGTATTGGGAACGATGAACGATGACGAATCCCTCGATGGAAAGCTCGGAATGGGTGTGTTTTGTGTTTGACGTTTCAAAGCGGGCGTTCCGGTTTGAGAGTTGGGAATTCAAATTCATTCAGATCGTTAAATCGCGAATCCCAACAGTCGCCGTTAACCTGAGGCGCAGTCCGGAGGGAGGTGAAATTTCATTTATTGTTGTCACCTGTACTGGGATACAGTGAGAAGTATTGCTTCTTGCGCGCTGTGCAGACAAAGCATACTATTCATAGAGTACATAGGGGAGAAGGAAAGGCGAGAGTGCAGAATGTAGTGTTACAGTCACAGATAGAGAAAGATCAACTTAGTGTGAGGTAGATCCAATCGAAGAACAAAACAGCACGGGAATCAGGCCCTTCGGCCCAACGAGCCCGCGCCGCCACCCCAATGTTCCCACTTCTATCCATGATCCTTGTCTATGCTTATAGATGGACCCATTTTAAAGGTGACGCAGTGGTTAACACTGCTACTTCACAGCGCCAGGGACCCGGGTTCGATTCCCGACTTGGGTCACTGTTTATGGGGAGTCTGCACATTCTCCCCATGTCTGCATGGGTTTCCTCCAGGTGCTCCAGCTTCCTCCCACAGTCCGAAAGACATGCTGGTTAGGTGGATTGGCCATGCTAAATTGCTCTTTAGTGTCCTGGGGGACTGGCTAGTGTAAGTGCATGGGGTTATAGGGCTTGGGGAGGGTGGGAGGATTGTGATCAGTGCAGACTTGATGGGCCGAATGGTCTCCTTCTGCACTGTAGGATTCTATGAAAAGTCTGACAGCAGCAAGGAAGAAGCTGTTCTTGAGACAGTTGGTACGTGACCTCAGACTTTTCTCCTTTTCCCAATGGAAGAAGGTGGAAGAGAGATGTGTGGGGTGCATGGGGATCCTTGATTATGCTGACTGCTTTTCCGAGGCAGTAGAGTTAAACTCCCCCTACCGCCCCCCCACCTCCCTTTTGGGAAGAGCTCTTTAGGCCGTGTGTAGTCCTTGGAAGTTGCATCCAGAGCAGCTGGGAATAAAGTAGGCAGAAGGCTTCTTGTTAGTGGGGGTGGAGACACTAATGCCTAATTCGGGTACAAACTCTGGGTGCTACTTCCTTTGACGCCCATGGTGATACCGTATGTGGATGCCTGTCTGTGGATGAGTGTGTGCTGTTTTGTTGTGTTCTACATCTGTGAAAATAGGTGAGTCATCACTAACATTACGGAATGGCAAAAATATTCACTCTTTGGTTCATTATCCAATGCTCCTTTAATTCATTCGTGGGACATGGGTCTCACTGGCTGGGCCAGCATTTATTACTCATCTCTAGTTGCCCTTGGAGGGTTGAGAGTCAATCACCTTGTTTTGGAGTCATATGTAGGCCAGACAGGGTGAGGAGGGCGGATTTCCTTCCCTAAAGGACATCAGTGACCCAGATGGGTTTAGCCAACCGTCGACAATGGTTTCTTAATTCCAGATTCTTTATGTTTTACTGAATTCAAATTCCACTACCTGTCGTGGCGGGATTCGAACCCAATCCCCAGAACGTTGACTGAGTTTCTGGTTTGATGGTCTAGCGATAATACCACTGAGCCATTGCCTCCCTCGTATTGTGTGACAATGCTGTGTGTGATGAGTAGACTCTTAAATGGGCACCAAGCAATGTCTCCAAAATCCTGAATGAATTAGACCACCCCCTCCCCCACCACATTATGTCAACCCTGTATTATCCAATTGTTGACTGGCAAAGTTGTTGCCATGGTGGCACCATTCCAGCCATATTTAAGGAGCAGATACCTTCTGTGTACTTACCCAATATGGCCATTGGTGAAGGAGAAATGTCTACCTGTGTTCTGTAGCCAACAACGTCAAAATAGTCAAGTAAGATTCATAAGAAATAGGAACAGGAGTGGGCCATTCAGCCCCTCGAGCCTGTCCCGCCATTCAATAAGATCATGGCTGATCTATAGTGGTTCAGTTCCAGTTTCCCGCTTTCTCCCCATAGCCCTTAATTCCCTTGTCCATCAGAAATCTATCTACCCGTGACTTAAACATATTCAGTGAGGAAGCCTCCACCACTTCGACAGGCAGACAATTCCAGAGATTTACCACCCTTTGAGTGAAGAAATTCCTTCTCAACTCTGATTTGAACCACCCCCGCCTCCTTATTTTGAGGCTGTGCCCTCTAGTCCTGCTATCTTTGCTAAGCGGGAAGAGTCTCTCAACGTTTACCCTATCCATCCCCTTCATTATCTTATACATCTCTATAAGATCCCCTCTCAGCCTTCTAAACTCCAAAGAGTACAAACCTAGCCTATTCAGTCTCTCCTCATAATCCAATGCCCTCATCTCCGGTATCAGCCTAGTGAACCTTCTCTGCACCCCCTCCAAGGCCAATATATTGGCAATCAAATCGATAAGGTTGTTAAGAAGGCATACGGAGTCTTAGCTTTTATTGGTAGGGGGATTGAATTTCGGAGCCGCAACGTCATGTTGCAAACTGTACAAAACTCTAGTGCGGCCGCACTTGGAGTATTGTGTGCAGTTCTGGTCCCCACATTATAAGAAAAATGTGGAGGCATTGGAGAGGGGACAGAGGAGGTTTACCAGGATGTTGCCTGGTATGGAGGGCAGGTCTTATGAAGAGAGGCTGAGGGATTTGAGGTTGTTTTCGTTAGAAAGAAGGCGGCTAAGAGGAGACCTTATTGAAACATATAAGATGATTAGAGGTTTAGATAGGGTGGACAGTGATAGCCTTTTTCCTAGGATGGAGAAAGCTAGCACGAGGGGACATAGCTTTAAATTAAGGAGTATGAGTTATAGGACGGATGTCAGAGGTAGGTTCTTTACCCAGAGGGTGGTAAAGGCCCTGCCTGCTGCAGTTGTAGATGTGCCAAGTTTGGTGGCGTTTGAGAGGTTAGCAGATAAGTTTATGGATGAAAAGGGAATGTTTAGGTTAGAGGGTCATTGCTTTTTCTTAATTGGTCGGCGCAACATTGAAGGCCGAAGGGCCTGTTCTGCGCTGTAATGTTCTATGTTCTATCCTTCCTCGAATGCGGTGACCAAAACTGCACACAATACTCCAGCTGTGGCCTCACCAGTACCCTGTACAGCTGCAACAGAACCTCCCTGCTTTTATATTCTATCCCCCTAGCGATAAAGGCCAACATTGCATTCGCCTTCTTAATCACCTGCTGCACCTGCAGACTGGGTTTTTTGCAATTCGTGCACAAGGACCCCCAGATCCCTCTGCACCGTCGCATGCTGCAGCTTTTCGCCATTTAAATAATAATCCCTCCTACCGTGAGTCATACACTCATGCTTTGGACCTTGTTGCTAACTCACACACTTCTGGCATGTTTTGGTTTCGTAGAACCCCTACAGAGGCCACCTAGCTCATCATATCTGCCCCGACTCTCTGACAGAGAGTCGTACCAAGCCCCGCTCTATCTACTAACCCCACACGTTTACCCCAAGGCGCACTCTCTTCCACCTTCTTCCTTCAGGAGAAAGATACAAAAGTTTGAAGTCCCGTACTCAAGAACAGCTTCTTCCCTGCTGCCGTCAGACTCTTGAATGGACGTCCCTCGCATTAAGTTGATCTTTCTCTACACCGTCATTGTGACTGTAACACTAAATTCTGCACCCTCTCCTTTCCTTCTCTCTGAATGGCATGCTTTGTCTGTGTAGCGCGCAAGAAACAACACTTTTCACTCTATCCCAATACATCATAAATCAAATCAGAAATTGCTAATTCCCCAAACACGCATGTCTTGTGGGACTGTGGGAGGAGACCGGAGCATCTGGAGGAAACCCACGCAGACACGGGGAGAACATGCAGACTCCACGCAGACAGTGACCCAAAGCCAGAATTGAATGCGAATCCCTGGTGCTGTGAAGCAGCAGTGCTAACCACTGTGTCATCATGCTGTCTGTTATGTTTTCCAGCATTTCTTTACATGGGGAGGTGGTGCTGTACTGATATTGTCACTGGACCAGTAACCCAGAGTTCCACGCTAATGATCTGGGGACACAGGTTCAAATCCCACCATGGCAACTGGTGGAATTTAAATTCAATTAATTAATAAATCTGGAATTGAAAGCTAGTCTCTAACAATGACTGTGAAACTATCATCAATTGTAAAACCCAACTGGTTCATCGAAGAAATAGAATCATAGAAACCCTACAGTGCAGAAGGAGGCCATTTGGCCCATCAAGTCTGCACCCACCACTATCCCACCCAGGCCCTACTCCCATATCCACCCACTAATCCCTCTAACCTACACATCTCACAACTCTAAGGGGCGATTTTTTATTTTAGCATGGCCAATCAACCTAACCCACACAACTTTGGACCTTGGGAGGAAACCGGAGCACCCGGAGGAAACCCACACAGACATGGGGAGAATGTGCAAACTCTACACAGACAGTGACCCGAGCCGGGAATCGAACCCAGGTCCCTGGAGCTGTGAAGCAGCAGTGCTAACCCATTGTGCTACTGTGCCACCCTGGTTCAGATTTGCTGTTCTTACTCTGTCTGGCCTACATGAGACTCCAGATCCACAGTAATTTATTCATGCCTGGGACATGGGCATCACTGGCAGGGCCAGCATTTATTGCCCATCTCCAGTTGCCCCTTGAGAAGGTGGGGGTGAGCTGCCTTCTTGAATCGCTGCAGTCCCGGTGCTGTGGGTTGACCCACCATGCCGTTAGGGAGGGAATTCCAGAATCTTGACCCAGTGATAGTGAAGGAACGGCCAATATATTTCCAGGTCAGGATGGTGAGTGGCTTGGGGAGGATTTTGCAGGTGGTGTTCCCAGGTATCTGTTGCCTTCCTCCTAAATGGAGGGGGGTGGATTTGGAAGGCGCTGTCTAAGGATCTTTGGTGAACTGTTTTTTTTTAAGTGTTATAAGCTTATTTATCAGTGCCACAAGTAGGCTTACATTAACACTGCGATGAAGTTACTGTGAAAACTCCCTAGCTTTGGCGCCTGTACAGGTACACTGAGGGAGAATTTAGCACGGCCAATGTACCCTAACCCGCAAGTCATAAAATGTTTCATAAAATACCTACGGTGCAGAAGGAGGCCATTCGGCCCATTGAGTCTGCACCGACTGCAATCCCAGCCAGGTCCTATTCCTGTAACTCCTCGTATTTACCCTGATAATCACCCTTATTGATACTGAGGTTAGTTTGGCAATGGCCAATCAGCCTAACCTGCACATCTTTGGACCGTGGGAGGAAACCGGAGCACCCGGAGGACAGCTCAGAGACTATCGCTGTTGTTGTGCAGACACATGGATTTGGGCCTGTGTCTGCGGGAGTTTGCGCGTTCTCCCCGTGCTTGCGTGGGTTTCCTCCGGGTGCTCCGGTTTCCTCCCACAGCCCAAAAATATGCTCTTGGGCTGATTGGGTAACAAATTGGTCCCTATATTGGTCTCTATATGGGAATCTTCCACAATAGGCATAGCCTAAGGTCATGGTTATGTCATTAAGATGTTAGGACAGCGGCGTGGGCTCGTTGGGCCGAAGGGCCTGTTTCCCGTGCTGTGTTGCTCTTTGTTCTTTGTTGAAACCCACGCAGACACGAGGAGAACATGCAGACACCACACAGGCAGTGAGTGACCCGAGCTGGGAATCGAACCCGGTCCCCTGTCGCTGTGAGGTGCTAATCACTGTGCCACCGCATCACCTTTCTTGATTCTTCACTGCACGCTGGAATGGGCGAGCGGGACACTCGGTGGCAAATGGTGGGCAGTGCCAGCGGCACCCACATCTCATGAGAAGAAGAAAGTTTTAAAGGTCCTTTGAATTTGCCTTTAGTGTTCTGGTTGGTCCCGAGTTTCATTTAACCGCCTGATTTTCTTTTTGCCCTTCTGGATCTCCTCAGCAACCTGTGAGATGTGTGGGATTGCCGGAGCCCGGGAAACATTCTTCTCCAAGACAAAAAGATTCTGCAGCGTCTCCTGTTCCCGGAGCTACTCTTCGAATTCGAAGAAAGCCAGCATCTTGGCGAGGTTACAGGTTCGTTTACAGCCACGCGAATGTCACTTACTCTGCGTAGCACGATCGGTTTGGGTGAGCAGCACAGTGGGAGGGGGACACTATTCCGAGAGTTAGTCCAACCCTGCCCCCGGGGAATGGGGAGAGGACGGGCAGGCAGGGAGAATTGTGAAGTTGGGAAAGGGGTGGGAGAGATTCCAGTTTTTTAAAAGACTTACATTTCAGTAACTCCTGTCCCGACCACGTCAAAGCTCTTTACCACCAATGAAGATCTTTTGAAGGGAGGGTGTTGTTATAATGTGTGGAGCGTGGCAGCCAATAAACACTCAGCAGACTCCCAGAAATAACTTTGTGATAAAGATCAGCTAATCCACTTTCCTCGTGATGTCAACTGCGGGATAAATATTAATCAGGGCACTGGGGATAACTCCCCCACTCCTCTTCATAGTGGTGCCATTGTGATGATTCTGTGCCTTTAAGAAATGGTTTTTAATCATGTTCCTTGTAAGGGGTATGTTTAAAATTGAGCTCTGTTTTACATGGTGCCAGTATGTCTGCATCAGGCAGTTCACGTGCTGAGAATGCAGAATGATGACTGACTTCAGCTCAGAATGTGTTTGTCTATATAGAGTTAATGCATTTGTGTTTCCTTGGGGTTTCAGAGTAGGGTTTTGATTAGGTCGATTGACAGTCATGATTAAAGGGAGGTGCTAAGCTTACAGGAAAGACAATATTTTAGTTTCATTTTTAAAACAAGAGCAGTTGCTGACTGGAGCTGTTTAAAAGAGGTGGCTGCTCTCTCTCTCTCTCTCTAGATATGTTCATAAAGCTCTAGGACTGTTAACAAATACAAACACATAAGCCTGAGGCTTTGCTGACTGATTGTGAAGAGGAGTTTAAGTCTATAAAAGGAATATTGCTTGAACTGGAACTAGTAGAAATAGGTTAGCAGTTAAGAATCTCTCTACCTCTATCCTATCTGGCCCCTTCATTATCTTATATGTCTCTATTGGGGATCTTATAGAGACATATAAGATAATGAAGGGGATGGATAGGGTAGAGGTAGAGAGATTCTTCCCGCTTAGAAAGGATACAGAACTAGAGGGCATAACCTCAAAATAAGGGGAGGGTAGTTTAGAATGGATTGAGGAGGAACTTCTTCACTCAAAGGGTGGTGAGTCTCTGGAATTCTCTGCCCATTGAAGCGGTGGAGGCTACCTTGCTGAATATATTTAAGTCACGGGTAGATAGGTTTCTGATAGACAAGGGGATTAAGGGTTCTGGGGAGAAAGCAGGAAAGTGGAACTGATCCACTTCAGATCAGCCATGATCTTATTGAATGGCGGGGCAGGCTCGAGGGGCTGGATGGCCGACTCCTGCTCCTATTTCTTATGTTCTTAATTGTATCTTGCCATGTTTGGTCAATGTTAATCTAATTAACTTGTTATATTTAAACTGCATGTTAAGTAATGTTTATTTTGATAAAGTCTTTCCAGATTGTCAGTGGAATTACATCTGGAATGAAACATTTTACCTTCACAGTAATGCCAAAATAGCAACTAGTCAGGGTCTAGTCTAACTTCACAATGTACCTTGGGATTTCTGATCTTGTATCTTAACACCATGAGATGTTGAGCATCCACCCAAGCTGGCCATCAGAGCTTGATGTGAAAAGCAGCACCTCTGACAGTGCAGCACCTCCTCAGTACTGATAATATCAATCTTGATTTTTCCACTTCATTGGGACTTGAACCAGAAATCTCAAAGCGAGAGTGTGACCCGTGGCTGATGCAATTTGCCTCACTGACATTTTGAGTTTTTCTTACTGGGACAAATCACCCCCCACCCCTCCCTTGATCACAGAGCCATTACATCCTGGATATGGTGAGGGTTTCCTGAGGAACAGTTCTATTCTCCATCCTTCCAAAAGACTACAAAGATACACAAAAGGATGCGATAAAGAATTTGATTTATTATTGTCACAGCTATTAACATACAGTGAAAAGTATTGTTTCTTGCGCACTATTCAGGCAAAGTATACCATTCATAGAGAAGGAGGTGTTACAGTCATAGCTAGGGTGTAGAGAAAGATCAACTTAATGCAAGGCATTCAAAAGTCTAATGGCAGCGAGAAGAAGCTGTTCTTGAGTCGGTTGGTACGTGACCTCAGACTTTTGTATCTTTTTCCTGATGGAAGAAGGTGGAAGAGAGAATGTCCAGGGTGTGTAGGGTCCTTAATTACACTAGCTGCTTTGCCGAGGCAGCAGGAAGTGTAGACAGAGTCAATGGATGGGAGGCTGGTTTGCGTGATGGATTGGGCTACATTCATGACATTGTGTAGTTCCTTGCAGTCTTGGGCAGAGCAGGAGCCCAGACCAAGCTGTGATACAACCAGAAAGAATGCTTTCTATGGGGCATCTGTAAATGTTGGTGAGAGTCGTAGCTGACATGGTAAATTCCTAAAATTTATGAGATGAAGGAAAGAGAGTTTGGAATTATTAGGAATTATTATTTCTTAAGAAGAAAAGTTTTGAAAAGATGACCAAATATAGATGTTTGAAATTATGAATAAGTGGAAATAAAGGGGTGGCACGGTGGTTAACATTGGTGCCTCAGAGCGCCAGGGATTCAGGTTCAATACCCAGCCTCGGGTCACTGTCTGTATGGAGTTTGCATGTCCTCACCATGTGTGCATGGGTTTCTTCCGAGTGCTCTAGTTTCCTTCCAAGTTCCAAAGTTGTGCAGGTTAGGTGGATTGGCCATGCTAAAATTGACCCTTAGTGTCAGGGATATTAGCAGGGTAAATACATAGAGTTATAGGGATAGGGCCTGGGTGGGATTGTGGTCGGTGCAAACTTGCTTGGCCAAATGGCCTCCTCCTGCACTTAGGATTCTACCTGTGGGAGTCCAAACCAGGGACAATAACTATAAGGTGCAGATGTTGTGTTACAGGTCACTCAGAGAGTCTGACCTGCTGTGGTAACATGCATGTTATAATCTGGAGCTATGCACAGTGATGGTCAAGGCTCCAGTGTTCTTTCCATCGCATGTCTGACCAGGAATCTCTCCCACTCTCACCGCCTGACACTAGCCTGTGTTTAAAAGGATTCTCCAGGTTGATTCTCAACCTGTTTGGCCGCATTATGAACGCACCTTCCTTGGACATTCTGGAATGGGATTCAAACCCAGAGCCCCTGGTTCAGAGGCAGGGTCACGAACCCACTGCCCCACAGGACCTCCTGACAAGATATTCATTGATAAATTCAGCCAGGGAGCTGTGAGAATGTGGTGGTAATGGTATGTTAACTACAGAACATTGGTTACTTCAGTACCTTGAGCACTTGTAAAGAGAGACTCAGGGTAGTGGGTAGGAAGGAGAGAACATGCTGTGTTCTGTAACTAAATCCAGACAAACAGAAAGTATTAGTGTCTCAGTTGTTATCTTAACTGGCTGAGAATGGAGCTTGTGGAACTCACTATCACAGAGAGTGGCTAAGCCAAATAGAATAGATAGATCTAAAGGGTGTTATACAAATGTAGAGGGGAATAGGCATAGATTATTCTAGTAGAGTTAAGTGAAGTTGGGTACAAGTGAGCTTGTTTGGAGCCAGAAAATTGCTATAGAACAGTTGAGCAACAGTGGTTAGCACTGCTGCCTCACAGCACCAGGGATCTGAGTTCGATTCCTGGCTTGGGTCACTGTCTGTGTGGAATTTGCATGTTGTCCTCGTATCTGTGTGGGTTTCTTTCAGGTACTCCGGTTTCATCCAGAGATGTGAAGGTTAGGGGGAATTGGCCATGCTAAATGCTGGGGTTGAGGGGAGAATGAGCCGGAGGGTGGGCCTAGGTAGGACGCTCCTTAGGAGAGTCAGTGCAGATGTGACGGGCTGAATGGCCTCCCCCTGCACTGTAGGGATTTTATGATTCTGTGAAGTGGACTGTCTCTGTGTTGTAAATTTTTCAAAAGTCTTGGTTCTTTGATGGGCTGGGGGCATCGCTGGCAAAGCCCATCCCTAATTGCCCTTGAACTGAACAAGAAGGTCACAGTGTGTTAGTTTTAGCTTCACCAACGGGGTCTGATTAACATGTAACAGTGCGTTGTCCTGCTGTAAAGGTTGAGCTCCGTTTAAATTGGCCAGTGCATCTTAAGGTCACACAGTTTGATTGTGGGGTGGCACAGTGGTTAGCACTGCTGCCTCACAGTGCCAAGGACATGGGTTTGATTCCCGGCTTGGGTCACTGTCTGTGTGCAATCTGCACATTCTCCCTGTGTCTGCGTGGGTTTCCTCCAGGTGCTCCGGTTTCCTCCCACAGTCTGAAAGACATGCTGGTTAGGGTGCATTGGCCATACTAAATTCTCTCTCAGTGTAACCCAAACAGGTGCCAGAGTGTGGTGAGTAGGGGATTTTCACAGTAACGTCCTTGCAGTGTTAATGTAAGCCTACTTGTAACTAATAAATAAAACTTCAAGCAGTTCCAGCACAGCCTCCAGCCCAGAGAACACCACCACATCATTGTAATTGGAATAGACCTACTTCCCCAGATTGTGGGAGCTGGTGGCGGGGTGGGGTACAGGAAGGGGGCAACAAAACCTGGGCAATTCCACTTTGATCCACCTCTGGGATCAGAACCTGTCCAGGAGTCCGAGGTGGGGGAGAGTCTGAGAGGATCATGGAGGGACTCCGGGAAAAGGGATTACGGGATGGAGTGGTGGGGTTTGAGGTATGGAGGGAGTCGCGGGACGAGGGTGGAGGGAGGGTCAGTGAGTGATTCAGGTGATGAGAAAGATTATCAGGTTTGGAGATGCCAGGAAATGTTTGGCTCCTGATCAGAAAGAATTGGGAGACTTCTCTCATCTGCCTTCACTTTGATTTGATTCTCAAAAAGAACGAAAAGCTTTTGCTCGAAGCCAGGCAAGTCTGTACTCACCCTCCATGCTCGCTCACAGATACAATTCCAAATTAGAGAGAATGTACAGCGATGGTGTGTGTTCTGCCCATGTGTACGTGCAAACGCCCACGTCTGTACGCGCCTGGGGTGTGTGTTTGTGTGCAAGCCTGTGTGCACCCATGTGTGTGCGTGTACCCACTGTGGCTGTGTGTGCGTTGGTGCATGCCCACGTGTGTGTGTGTCCATGTTTGTGTGTGTGTGTATGCATGCGTGTGTACCCGGTGTGGGTGTGTGTGTGCGTGCCTGCCCGTGTGTGCGTGCCTGCCCGTGTGTGCGTGCCTGCCCGTGTGTGCATATCTGTGCTCTTACTCCAGATTTCTAAAGCAGCCATTTATAAGCCTCATCCCGTTCTCCATTTTTTGTTCCTTCATGGGATGTGGGCAAGGCTGGTTGGGCCAGCATTTATTGCCCATCCCTGAGGACATTTGAGAGTCAACCACAATGCTGTGGCTCTGGAGTCACGTGTAGGCCAGACCGGCTAGAACATTATAGCGCAGTACAGGCCCTTCAGCCCTCGATGTTACGCCGACCAGTGGAACCAATCTAGTGATCCTTTCACCTAAACTATTCCAATGTTATCCATATGCCTATCCACTGACCATTTGAACGTCCTTAAAGTTGGCGAGTCCACAACTGCTGCAAGCAGGGCATTCCACGCCCTTACTACCCTCTGAGTAAAGAACTTATTTCTAACACCCGTCCTATAACTACCACCCCTTAATTTAAAGCTATGTTCCCTCGTGTTAGCCATCTCCATCCGAGGAAAAAGGCCCTCACTTCCTTCCCTAAAAGACATTAGTGAACCAAATGGGTTTTTATAACAATCAACGATAGTTTCCTGGTCACCGTTATTGAAACTAGATTTCAATTCCAGATTTTATTAATTGAATTTTAATTCCACCAGCTGCCGTGGTGGGATTTGAACCCGTGTCTCCGGAACATTAGCCTGGATTTCTGGATTATTCACCAGTACGTCACCGTCTCCTCTTGATCCCGCTGAGGAAGCGTTTCTGATTGGAAGCTACAGCTTCATTTCGAGGTTAAATTCTGTTTGTTTTGTCACAGGGCAAACCGCCCACAAAGAAAGCCAAGGTGTTAAACAAAGCCTCCTGGGTATCGAAACTTGGCGCATTTCTCCAGCATCAGTCCAATGGGAAGATAAAGAGTGGAAATCAGAATAGCAACTCGGGTAAGATTTATATCCTGTTATATATCTCAACCGTTAACAAATCGTTCTCTCTATCTTATTCTGAATGAGTGTAGCCCTCACTTAACGATTTGATTTATTATTGTCACATAAGATACTCCACCCCGGCTAAGAGGAGACCTTATCGAAACATATAAGATGATTAGAGGTTTAGATAGGGTGGACAGTGATAGCCTTTTTCCTAGGATGGAGAAAGCTAGCACGAGGGGACACAGCTTTAAATTAAGGGGTGATAGTTATAGGACGGATATCAGAGGTAGGTTCTTTACCCAGAGGGTGGTTCGGGAGTGGAATGCCCTGCCTGCAGCAGTTGTAGATGCGCCAAGTTTGGTGGCGTTTAAGAGGTTAGTTGATAAGTATATGGAAGAGAAGGGAATGGTTTAGTTTGGAGGGGCATTGCTTTTTATATTGGTCGGCGCAACATCGAAGGCCGAAGGGCCTGTTCTGTGCTGTAATGTTCTATGTTCTATGTTCTACATGTATTAGTATAGAGATTGAACTTTCTGTGGTATGTCAAACGGCCACGTGGGAATCTTGAGAATCACAGAAATCCCTCAGTGGAAATGGTGACTTTAAACTTTGTGACGATTACAAACCATACTAAGTCCTCTGTCAGTTCCAGCCAGTGGTCAGCACTGCTGCCTCGCAGCGCCAGGGACTCAGGTTCAATTCCCCAGCTTGGGTCACTGTGTGTGTGGAGTACAAAGAACAAAACAGCACGGGAAACAGGCCCTTCGACCCAACGAGCCTGCGCCGCCACCCCGATGTTCCCACCTCTACCCCTGATCCTTGTCCGTGTTTATAGATCTATGGATTAAAAACCAAATTTGAGACAATTTAGAGAGAACTTGTTTTGCCAATTAGCCTAAGAGCACATCTTTGGGATGTGGGAGGAAACCGGAGCACCCGGAGAAAACCCACGCAAGCACGGGGAGAATGCGCAAACTCCCACAGACACAGGCCCAAATCATGTATCTGCACAGCACAGCGATAGTCACTGAGCTGTCGTGTTGCCCATCAAATGGTCCAGGTCAAGCGTACACTAACGACGTGAAGCATTAGGATACTCTCGAAAAAAATCCAAGAGCAGCCCTCTCACGACCCATCGCGTGTATGCCCCTTGTTAGACAACAAGGTGGACCAAAGCACCTGTAGGATAAAAACAAGTACATCAATATCATCATCTATTTACACACTTCCCAGGGACTCCCAAGGCTCATGATCCCTATTTTAAATCAGTTTTCTATACCCCTCCATTCCCATTCTGTTCATGTGCCTATCTAAGTATTTCTTAGATATCTCCAGAGTACCTGCTTCCATCACTTTACTTGGCAACTCATTCCATACCCCCACCACCCTCTGTGTGAAAAAACTCCCTCTAGCATCCAAATTATACCTTACCCCCCCTCACCCTAAGCCCGTGACCCCTCGTGCTGTTCGAGTCCATCCTAGGAAAAAGCTTAACCCTGTTTACTCTATCTATACCCCTCATAATCTTGTACACCTCTATTATATCTCCTCGAAGTCTACGTCTTTCTAAGGAAAACAGTCCCAATTTGCCTAAATTCTCCTCGTAAGACAGCCCTTCCATACCAGGCAGCATCCTGGTAAACCTCCTCTGCACTCTTTCCAGACTCTCCATGTCCTTCCGGTATGAGACTGCACATTCTCCCCGTGTCTGCGTGGGTTTTCTCCCACAGTCCGAAAGACGTGCTGGTTGGGGTGCATTGGCCATACTAAACTCTCCCTCAGTGTAACCCGAACAGGAGTGTGGCGACTGCGGGATTTTCACAGTAACTTCATTGCAGTGTTAATGCAAGCCTACTTGTGACACTAATAAATAAATTCTAAACTTTGCATAGAAATGTTATTAAAATGAAGGGAGTGTACTGCTATTGAACTGGCCACCAGGGGGTGCCCAGCAGCACACGGGCAACATGTTGCACCGAATTTATCCAAATTCTATCCGGCTTCCGAAAACAGGAATACTGGGAATAGCCAGTGACAGGGCAACAGCAGCGCATCTCTGTATCCTTACCCAGCACCGCGCGGTCAGGTCTCCATGCCCTCACTCACTGCCAACTGGTGGAATCTGAACCTGCTTTGGCCCTGGACACTGAAATGAACTTTATTAAATGCATTCTTCCCCCGTGATGTTTTTTTTCCCTTGTTTTTAAGCTTTCAGCCAGAGTTTTGAGTGGGGAAAGTATATTGAGGAACACCAGTGCAAAGCTGCTCCAGTTACCTGCTTCAAACACGTGAGTATTTGTGTTAATGCCATGTTTTTCTCTCTCTCGTCCACTCTGTTTTCAAATTAAAGAGAAACTTTGCATTTTCCTGTAAAGCCAAGCTCCTTCCATTAGTACATGATGCTGTCAATCAAAACTCTACCCTGAAACCCCCAGGGTAAAAAAACCCCAAGTAAACACAAATGCATTAACTCTTTTTAAGACAAACGCACCAATAGCCAAAATGACTTGTTATCCTGCAGTTTTAGCATGGCACTGCTTGTTTCTTTCAGGTAAAGTGACTCCTTGCAACTGTCCCTTGCAAGAAACACGATATAAATATATTTCTTAAAGGCGCAGTACCGTCACGAATACTTTTTTTTCTCTCCATTTTAAAAATGATTTGAGATGAAAACCATTGTAAAATTGGATGTTTCTTTCCAACCATAGGTTCCACTGTTTGACCAGTGGGAAGATGTTCTGGAAGGGATGAAGGTGGAAATACTGAACCTTGACTGTAACCTGCCAAACAAAGTCTACTGGATCGCGAATGTCATCAAATTGGCAGGTTTGTCGCCCCAAGTTTCACCTGTGGTGGTGGGATCACACACTGTATTGGATTCTGTGTCCCAGGCCAATGGCTTTGAGGTCTGTCACTTCAGTGCCACCTCGCACTAACCTCGCCATGTTGGACCTAAGTGCTGGCTTCCTCTTTGTACCGAACAGGGGCCGGCTATGGAGGTGGGACCTCACTCTGAGCCCCAAGTGACCAGCGGCCAAGCGCTTTCTGTTCGTTGTTCTGTTGGGGGAGGAAGGATTTGGAGTATTGTTATACATGTCTGGCTGTCACACTGCAGGAAGGATCTGAACACGTTGGAGAGAGTGCAGAAGAGGTTTACAAGAATATTTCCAGGGATGAGAAACTTTAGTTAGGAGGGTAGATTGGAGAGGTTGGGACTGTTCTCCTGGTAGAGGAGAAGGCTAAGAGGAGATTTGATAGAGATTTTCAAATTCCTGGACAGAGTCAACGGGGAGAAACCGCTCTCGCTCATAAAAAGATCGAGAATGAGAGGGCACAGATTTAAAACAATTTGCAAAAGAAGCAGATGTGATGAGAGAGAAAACTTTTTCACCCAACGAGTGGTTGGGGTCTGGGAGTGTGGTGGAGACAGATTCACACAGCGAGTGGTTAGGATCTGGAATGCACTGTCTGAGAGTGTGGTGGAGACAGATTCACACAGCGAGTGGTTAGGATCTGGAATGTACTGTCTGAGAGTGTGGTGGAGACAGATTCACACAGCGAGTGGTTAGGATCTGGAATGTACTGTCTGAGAGTGTGGTGGAGACAGATTGAATGGAGACTTTCAAGAGGACATTAGATATTATTTGAATAGAAACAATGTGCCGGGGGACGGGGAATGGCACTAACTCAACACTCACGTTTGGAGAGCTGGTGCAGAGACAATGGGCTGAATGGCCTCCGTGTGCACCATGATAATTCTCTGATTCTGTGGATCCCAACTAATTAAAATGTTTTCCTTTATTCTTTCACGGGATGTGGATGACGCTTACAAGAGCAACATTTGCCTTTCCCTAATTGCCCCTTGAACTGAGTGTTCCGCTTGACCATTTCAGAAGGGCAGTTAAGAGTCAACTACGTTGTTGTAGGTTTGGGGTTACAAGTAGGCCAGACCGGAGTAAGGACAACAGATTTCCTTCCGCAGGGGGCCAACAATTGATGGTGGCCTGAGTAATGCTGGTCAAGAAACTGTTTTTCAATTCCAGATTTAAAGTTTAAATTCCCCAATTGCCGTAATGGGATTTGAACCTGTGTCCCCGGAGCATTAGGCTGTATCTTGGGGTGACTAATCACCCCTGCACTGTCCTCTCCCCCAGCATTATTAGTAGGTTTTTCTTCTGGGCATCTCGTGATCATTTCAGTTACAAATGTTTAAAAAAAATAATAATTTTTTTGCTCTTTTCCCCTGTAGGTTACAAAGCATTGCTGAGATACGAGGGATTCGAAAATAACTCGCGACAGGATTTTTGGTATAACCTGGGAACTATAGATGTCCATCCTATTGGTTGGTGTGCAACATTTGGCAAACCTCTCGTGCCCCCTCAGAGTGAGTTCCTCATGCTCAAACTGCAATTTTCCTGTTAGTGTCGCGTAATGTCACAACCCAACTGCATTCTGATTTGATTCATTATTGTCACACAAAGAAAATTCCAGCACAGGAACAGGCCCTTCGACCCTCCAAGCCTGCACCGACCGTGCTGCCCGACTGAACTAAAATAGCAAATACAGAGGAGATGTCAGGGGTAGGTTTTTCACTCAGAGGATGGTGAGTGAATGGAACCGACTGCCGTCGGAGGTTGTTGAGGCAAACTCACTGGGGTCTTTTAAAAGACTTCTGGATGAGTATATGGAAAAGAATAGGATAGGGGGTTATAGATAGGTCTGTGGATTGGTAGATGTGATTGGTGCAACTCGTGGGCTGTTTGTGCTGTATTGTTCTACGTAAAATCCTTCACCCTTCCAGGGACCATATCCCTCTATTCCCATCCTGTTCATGGATTTGTCCAAACGCCCTTGTAAGTCACTATTATCTGCTTCCACTACCTCCCCCAGCAGTGAGTTCCAGGCACCCACTACTCTCTCTAAAAAAAAAAATCTCCCTCGTACATCTCCTTTAAACCCTTCCCCTAACACCCTAAACTTGTGCCCCCTAGTAATTGACTCTTCCACCCTGGGGAAAAAGCTTCTCACTATCCACTCTGTCCGTGCCCCTCATAATCTTATAGATTTCTATCAGGTCTCCCCTCAACCTCTGTCGCTCCAGTGAGAACAAACCAAGTTTCTCCAACCTCTCCTCATAGCTAATGCCCTCCATACCAGACAACATCCTGGTAAATCTTTTCTGTAACCCTCTCCAAAGCCTCTACATCCTTCTGGCGACAAGAATTGAACACTATATTCCAAATGCGGCCCATCTAAGGTTCGTAAAGCTGCAACATGACTTGCTAATTTTTTAAACTCAGTGCCCCGGCTGATGAAGGCAAGCATGCCGTAGGCCTTCTTGACTACCTTTTCCAGCTCCACTCTCAGTGACCTGTGTACCTGTACACCCAGATCCCTCTGCCTATCAATACTCCTAAGGGTTCTGCCAGTTACTGTAAATTTCCTATCTGTATTAGACCTTTCAAAGTGCATTATCTCACACTTGTTTGGATTAAACTGTGTGTGTAAGTGGAGGACTTCTTTGCGTGATTCTGGGCAAGTTCCAACGCTTCATTCATTAGAGACACTTTATGGCTTATCCAGCTCACTGGCAGTGCTGTCGCTGCTGTTCTTGCCGTGTTTGACCTGCCAATCTCCGGCGCAGAGTGGAGACGCTGGTGGGACCATCATGTTCAGCACTTGGTAGCAGAGTGCGGCACTCTGAAATGAACTTGTGTTAACTTGTGACGTTCTCTCCCTCTCTTGTTCCTCTGCAGCCGTTCGAAACAAGACCACTGACTGGAGGTCCTATCTGTTAAAGAAACTGATTGGATCTAAGACCCTACCTGTTGATTTTCATTACAAGGTAAGGGAACCCACCCTGCACCACCACCTCGAGCTTAGGCGTCACTTTACATCTTGATGGAGTTAAACAGATAACGTCCATGTGAAAATACCTGAGGTTTTAATAAACTTATCCTTTTGATGGGATGTGGGCATTGCTGGCTGGTCCAGCATTTATTACCCATCCCTAATTGCCCCCTGAACTGAGTGTCTTGCTAGATAGACCATTTCAGAGGGGCAGATAAGAATCAACCACATTGCTGTGGTCCTGGAGTCACATATAGGCCAGACCAGGTAAGGATTCCCTTCCCTAAAGGGACATTAGTGAACCAAATAGGTTTTTGCAACAATCAGTGATAGTTTCAGGGTCACAGTTACTGAGTTTTCGATTCGAGATTTTTATTAGTCGAATTTAAATTCCTCCAGCTGCCATGGTGGGATTTGAACTCGTGTCCTGAGTCTGGACCCCTGGATTACCAGCCCAGGGATATTACCACTCTGCCACCATCTCCACGATCGTCCATTGCACATAAGGACAATGCAGTGGTGTAGCCATATTTCAATAAGGAACTTGATATTCTTATCTATGCTGAGATGGCCTCTCAGCGCCAGGGACCCGGGTTCAGTTCCAGCCTCGGGTCACTGTACGTATGGAGTTTGCATGTTCTCCACATGTCTGCTTGGGTTTCCTCCCGGGTCGTCCCATACTCCAAAGATGTGCAGGTTAGGTGGATTGGCCGTGGTAAGTGTGTGGGGTTACAGGGATAGGATGGGGCAGAGATCCTGGGCGCGATGCATTGTCAGAGAGTCAATGCAGACTTAATGGGCTGAAAGGCCTCTTTCAACACAAAAGATTATGTGACCACGTTGCCTTTGGGGTGATCTCCGGAATACACTGATCTCCCATTTGTGTGGAGAAGTGAAGGTGGAACATTATATCATTTTTTTTTAACTGTTGGATCCCTCTGGAAATAGAACATAGAACATAGAACATTACAGCACAGAACAGGCCCTTCGGCCTTCGATGTTGCGCCGACCAATATAAAAAGCAATGCCCCTCCAAACTAAACCATTCCCTTCTCTTCCATATACTTATCAACTAACCTCTTAAACGCCACCAAACTTGGCGCATCTACAACTGCTGCAGGCAGGGCATTCCACTCCCAACCACCCTTTGGGTAAAGAACCTGCCTCTGATATCCGTCCTATAACTATCACCCTTAATTTAAAGCTGTGTCCCCTCGTGCTAGCTTTTTCCATCCTAGGAAAAAGGCTATCACTGTCCACCCTATCTAAACCTCTAATCATCTTATATGTTTCAATTAGGTCCCCTCTTAGCCGCCTCCTTTCTAACGAAAACAACCTCAAATCCCTCAGCCTCTCCTCATAAGACCTGCCCTCCATACCAGGCAACATCCTGGTAAACCTCCTCTGTACCCTCTCCAATGCCTCCACATCTTTCTTATAATGTGGGGACCAGAACTGCACACAATACTCCAAGTGCGGCCGCACTAGAGTTTTGTAGTTGCAACATGACGTTGCGGCTCCGAAATTCAATCCCTCTACCAATAAAAGCCAAGACTCCATATGCCTTCCTAACAACCTTCTCTACCTGACTGATCCCTGAAAGTAGGCAATCTCCCAGGCTGTCTTGATAGGAGGTCTATGATCTTGGCACCATTACTGAAGAAGTACCCAATTTCTGCTGGGACTGGGGGGCTTGTGAGGGAGGTGGAATTCATTCATTGAACCAAAACGGCTGGGAATTTATTTGGACCGCATTTGAGGAAGGAGTGATTGGTTCCTGTCAGTTTTAGAAAAGAATCGGATCCTATCCTGATGTGGATGAACTGATCATGGGATCAGGAAGGAGGGACAAAGGGAGAAAAGAATATTGTACATAGACTGAGGACTAAGAGATAATATTGAGGCAACAGATGGACAGCACGGTAGCACAGTAGGTTAACACTGCTGCTTCACAGCTCCAGGATACCGGGTTCGATTCCCGACTCGGGTCACTGTCTGCGTGGAATTTGCACATTCTCCCCACGTCTGCGTGGGTTTTCTCCGGGTGCTCCGGTTTCCTCCCACAGTCCCAAGATGTGCAGGTTAGGTTGATTGGCCGTGCTAAGAAATTGCCTCTTAGTGTCCTGAGATAGTTAGTGGTTAAAATATGTAGAGATATGGGGGTAGAGCCCGTGTGGGATTGTGGTCGGTGCAGACTCGATGGGCCAAATGGCCTCTTTCTGTACTTGTAGGGTTTCTATGATTTCTCTGATCTGTCGCAGACAGAGTTATCCACGCAGCTGGATAACAAACACCGTGGATTGGTTGGCGGGAAAGATTCCAACTCTGAAACTTGGAATATTTAAAAATGTGGATTTGTTTTTCTGTGTTTGTGTAATGCAGACCAGAAAGATGACAAACATTGGTGAGTGCCCTAATGCTGCGCTGGATGATATCAGCAAAGGGTAGTGTGCAAGGATTGTCCTCACTCTGTCATCTTTTTTTAAAGTTTGTTCACGGATGTGGTCTCATTGGCTGGGCCAGCGTGTATTGCCCCTTGAGAAGGTGGTGGTAAGTTGTCTTCCATAGGATCCCTACAGTGCAGAAAGAGACCCTTCGGGCCATCGAGTCTGCACTGAATACAATCCCATCCAGGCTCAAACCCCATATCCCTATGTATTATACCCATTAATCCTTCTAACTTACGCATCTCAGGACACCAAGGGGCAATTTCTTAGTAGGGCCAATCAACCTAACCTGCACATCTTTGGAGTGTGGGAGGAAACCAGAGGACCCGGAGGAAACCCATGCAGACACAAGGAGGATGTGCAAACTCCAACACAGTCAGTGGCCTGAGCTGGGAATTGAACTCCAGACCCTGGAGCTGTGAAGCAGCAGCACTAACCACTGTGTTACCGTGCCACCCTAGGAGATTTACTTCAAGTATCTCACCTGCTGACTCCCCAAAGCCTCTCCGCCATCTACAAGGCACAAGTCAGGAGTGTGATGGAATATTCCCCACTTGCTGCCTGGATGGGTGCAGCTCCAACAACACTCAAGAAGCTCCACACCATCCAGGACAAAGCTTGACTGACATACCATCCGCTTCCTTCAACATTCACCCCCTCCACCACTAATGCTCAGAGGCAGCTGTGTGTGCCATCTACAAGATGCACTGCAGCAACTCACCAAGGCTCCTTCAACAGCACCTTCCAAACTCATGATCTTCACCAACTAGAAGGACCAGCAGATACCTGGGAACACCACCACCACCTGCAGTTCCCCCCCAAGTTGCTCACCATCCTGATTTGGAAATGTATTAGCCTCTTTTACTGTGGCTGGGTCAAAATCTCTCCCCAACAACACTGTGGGTCTACCTACACCATATGGAGCAAATTCAAGAAGAGCGGCATGGTAGCACAGTGGTTAGCGCTGCTGCTTCACAGCTCCGGGGACCTGGGTTCGATTCCCAGCTCAGGTCACTGTCTGTCTGGAGTTTGCACATTCTCCCTGTATCTGTGTGGGTTTGGTCCGGTTTCCTCCCACAGTCCAAAATATGCAGATTAGATTGATTGGCCGTGCTAAGAAGTTGCCCCTTCGTGTCCAAGGATGCGTAGGTTAGAGGGATTAGTTGGTATAATATGTAAGGATATGGGCTAGGGCCTGGGTGGGATTGTGTTCGGTGCAGATTCGATGGGCCAAAGGCCCTTTTTCTGCACTGTAGGGTTGTATGATCTAGCCTCTGACCTACTCTTGTAACCACAGTATTGATATGGCTAGTCCAGCTCAGTTTCAGGTCAATAGTAATCCCCAGAATGTTTATAGAAGGTGTTTCAACAATAGTATTGCCATTGAGTGATGGTCAGATTCTGTCTCTTGCAAAGAACAAAATTGCACAGGAAGCAGGCCCTTCAGTCCAATGAGCCTGCGTCGCTACCTCGATGTTCCCACTTCTACCCATAATCTCTGTCTATGTTTATAGATCTATGCATCGGAACCAAATGTGAGACAATTTAGGGAGAATTTGTTCTGCCAATCAGCCTAAGAGTACATCTTTGGGATGTGGGAGGAAACCGGAGCACCCGGAGAAAACCCACGCAAGCACGGGGAGAATGTGCAAACTCCCACAGACACAGGCCCAAATCCATGTATCTGCACAGCACAGCGATAGTCACTGAGCTGTCGTGTTGCCCATCTTGTTGGAGATGGTTACTGCCTGGCACTTGTGTGGCATGCCAAAGCCTGGAAATTGCCCAAATCTTGCTGCATTTGAAGAGGGGCTGCTTCAGTACCTGAGGAGTTGTGAATGGTGCTGCGCAGTGCGTAACCATCAGCAAACATCCCCACCCCTGTCCAACCTTATGATGGAGGGAAGGTCATTGATAAAGCAGCTGAAGATGGTTGGGCCTACCTTGAGGGACTGCTACAGAGATGTCCCAGACTTGAGATGACCAAACCATTTTGGGGGGAGGAGGAATTTAAATTGGGGGGAGGAGAGGGTTCCTGTCAGCTGGGCATTGCTGGAAAGTAAGACCAAATTCTGACGTGGTTGTGTCACTCTTGAGAGTTGACAACATACATTGTTCTGGAAAAGACATATTGGAAAAACTAGTGGAACCTTTTTCAAAATATTGGTGAGTGATTAAGAAGCTTTTTATTTCGTCTTCCCTGGTTGAGTTGACGTTGGAGAAGGAACATTTTCCCTCTTTGTCTTCCCGCCCAGATGGTGGAGAGCATGAAATACTCATTCCGGCCGGGGATGAGGGTGGAGGTTGTTGACAAGACGCAGATTTCACGGATGAGGACCGCGGTTGTGGACACGGTGATTGGCGGACGCCTCAGGCTGCTATATGAAGACTGCGAGGAGGATGATGATTTCTGGTGTCACATGTGGAGCCCGCTCATTCACTCGGTGGGATGGTCCAAACGCGTGGGACACAAAGTGAAACGCACAGGTCAGTCATTGAAACATTTACACCTATAGTTTCAAAGAGCAAAGAAAATTACAGCTCAGGAACAGGCCCTTCGGCCCTTCAAGCCTGCATTGACCATGCTGCCTGACTTAACTAAACCCCCTATCCTTCCAGGAACCGTATCCCTCTATTCCCATCCTATTCATGTATTTGTCAAGGCACCACTAATGTATCTGCTTCCACTACCTCCCCTGGCAACAAGTTCCAGGCACCCACCACCCTCTGTGTAAAATAATCTGCCTCGTACATCTCCTTTAAACTTTGCCCCTCGCACCTTAAACCTGTTCCCCTGAGTAATTGACTCTTCCACCCTGGGAAAAAGCTTCTGACTATCCACTCTGTCCATGCCCCTCCCAATTTTGTAGACTTTTATTAGATCACCCTCAACCTCCATCACTCCGGTGAGAATGAACCGAGTTTACCCAATCTCTCCTCGTAGCTAATGACTAATATCCTCTTCAGGATTGTCTACGTTTGGAAAGTGAACAAATCTGTCCGTCTTCAGGTCTGGCACGGTGGGTGAGCACTGCTGTCTCACAGCTCCAGGGACTCGGGTTCGATTCCCAGCTCGGGTCACTGTCTGTGTGGAGTTTGCACATTCTCCCCGTGTCTGTGTGGGTTTCCTCCGGATGCTCCGGCTTCCTCCCACAATCTGAAAGACGTGTGGGTTAGGACGCATTGGCCATGCTAAATTCTTCCTCAGAGATCTATAAATATAGACGGGGATCCCGGGTAGAGGTGGGAACACCTGTTTCCCGTGCTGTTTTGTTCTTTGTTTCTTTGTACCCGAGCAGGAGTGTGGTGACTGGGGGATTTTCACAGTAACTTCATTGCAGCGTTAACATAAGCCTGCTTGTGACACTAATAAAATAAACTTTAATTTTGCCCCTAATTTTGTGAAGTCAAATCTGAATCTGAGTTTTACAGAGAATGACAATTTGTATTTGTTAGAGGGAGTTTTTTCACACAGAGGGTGGTGGGGGTATGGAATGCGCTGCCAAGTAAAGTGGTGGAGGCAGGCACTCTGGAGTTATTTAAGAAATACTTAGATGGGCACATGAACAGAATGGGAATGGAGGGGTATAGAAAACTGATTTAAAATAGGGATCATGAGCCTTGGGAGTCCCTGGGAAGTGTGTAAATAGATGATGATATTGATGTACTTGTTTTTATCCTACAGGTGCTTTGGTCCACCTTGTTGTCTAACGAGGGGCATACACGCGATGGGTCGTGAGAGGGCTGCTCTTGGATTTTTTTTCGAGAGTATCCTAGTGCTTCACGTTGTTAGTGTATGCTTGACCTGGACCATTTGATGGGCAACACGACAGCTCAGTGACTATCGCTGTGCTGTGCAGATACATGGATTTGGGCCTGTGTCTGTGGGAGTTTGCACATTCTCCCCGTGCTTGCGTGGGTTTTCTCCGGGTGCTCCGGTTTCCTCCCACATCCCAAAGATGTGCTCTTAGGCTAATTGGCAAAACAAATTCTCCCTAAATTGTCTCAAATTTGGTTTTTAATCCATAGATCTATAAACATAGACAGGGATCACGGGTAGAGGTGGGAACATCGGGGTGGCGGCGCGGGCTCGTTGGGCCGAAGGGCCTGTTTCCCGTTCTGTTTTGTTCTTTATTTATCTATTTGAGTTGTGAACATGTCACAGGGAGAGAGAGAGAGAAATGGATGCTGTTTGTTGAGTCTGGGATCGAAACTTATAACTTCAAACTAAAATTTTATCCACTTGTCCTGCCAAGGAGCAGCCAGAGCAGATTTAAGCTCACACCCAACATTTCGGAAAATCTACTGTGATGCTGTCCCCCATCTCTTCAAAAAGGTACGGGACAATATTTTACATATTATCTTCACTCGGGGGGGGGGCATAAATGGAAAAGGCAATATTTGATCACCATCCCTCTTATATTTTGATGGGATGTGGGTCAGTATTTATAAGTCCGCCAGCTTTGGTGGGATTTGAGCCCCAGAGCATTACCCTTGGTCTCTGGATTACTAGTCCATTATCACTATCGTAACCATATTTCAAGCAGTAATGCCCCAAGCTTGATGCTGTCGTTGATGCTGAGATTATTGCGACATGGCAGCACAGAGGTTAGCGATGCTGCCTCTCAGCGCCAGGGACCCAGGTTCAATTCCTGGCTCGGGTGACTGTCTGTGTGGAGTTTGCACATTCTCCCCCTGTCGTTGTGGGTTTCCTCCAACTGCTCTGTTTTCCTCCCACAGTCCAAAGATGTGCGGGTTGGGTGGATTGACCGTGCTAAATTGCCCTTTCATGTTCAGGGGATGTGTAGGTTAGAGGGATTAACCAGGCTAATAGCATGGGGTTATGGGGATTCTTATCAGTGCAGACTCGATGGGCTGAATGGCCTCCTTCTGCACTGTAAAGATTCTATAATTTCTATGAATGAGGCATTTCTTAACACCTCTCACTTGTTCCAAACTTCCCAAAAGTTTCACTATTATTTTGTGCGCAGTAAGATCCCCCAAAAAACAAAAGCCGGCAGAGAGAGAAAGCCCAACTAACCTGTGTTGGAGATCTTAGTGGAAGGATGTACGTTACTGGGGTGACGAGAGGGTTTCCCTGTCTTAAATCCCCTGCGTCCACTCATAAGAAAGAGAACAATGTCCGAAGCAGGAGTGGGAATAATCTCCCTGGAGCCTGCTGCACAGTTCAATGGGATGTGTCAACTCTTCAATGTTAGCTCAACTTTCTGCCCCATCTCTCTATCCCTGCGTCCAAAACCCTCTCAATCTCGGTCTGAAGATAGTCAGCAATAGCCCCTTTTGGAGTCCTGAGCAGTGGCATGGTGGTTAGCACTCACAGCACTGGGGACCCAGGTTCAATTCCAGCCTCAAGCCACTGTGTTTGTAGAATCTGCCCCCGTCAGTGTGGGTTTCCTCCGGGTGACCCAGTTTCCAAAAAACGTGCTGTTAGGGTGCATTGACCCGAACAGGCACCAGAGTGTGGCGCCTAGGGAATTTTCACAGTCACTTCATTGCAGTGTTAATGTAAGCCTTACTTGTGACACTGATAAAGAAAATAAGAAAACAAAGAACTCTTAATGCTTGAACAAGCAATCCAGGACTCCATCTTCCATCTATGCCGAAAGAAATGACATCTCCAGTGTATCTGGAATGTCTCGCGATATTGCAACATGGAATTTTCCTCAGATTAAATTACTTCTTGCATGGGCAATGCACTGGCAGCATTAAAACTCCCCTGATAAACTGTGCCTTGAAGGGGGGAGTAGTGTATTTGTGCACCATTTCCCCAGAGTGGTGGATCTCCAATTCTAGCTCCGAAGATTAGGGTTGGGTTGATTGGCCATGCGGAATTGACCCGATGGGCCAAATGGCCTCTTTCTGTACTTTAAGGATTCCATGATATGCTTATTTAATTACTCCATCAGCAACACGGTAAACCACCTTTGCACTATCTGGTTATCATTCACTCTGTTGATTTATTACTCATCCCCATTTGGCCCATGAACCGAATGTCTTGCTTGGCCATTCCAGACGGCAATTGAGAGTCATCCATATTGTTCTGGCTCTGGAGTCACGTGTAGGCCAGACCGGGTAAAGGCGGCAGATTTCCTTCCCTAAAGGACATTAATGAACCAGGCCGTTCCTGGTTCAATCAATGGTAGTTTCCTGGTCACTGATTCAATTCCAGATGTAATTGATTCAGTTTAAACTCCTCCAGCTGCCGTGATTTGCACCCAGAGCAACAGCCTGGGCCTCCGCGTTGTTAGGCCTCAAGTTATCACTGAGCCTCAATCTTCTCTCTGACCATCCGAATCGAGATTAACTAACCCAAAACAATCAAACACTAACTTGGGTTCCCGGTTTAGAGAGTTTAGCACCACCCCTCTAATTAATTTAGCCCCTCAATGATTGAAGCAGAACTGTTTGTTTTCATGCTTTTGTTTTAAAATCTTTTTTCCTTCTTCCAATTTTCCTTTCCAAGATTCCATTGTGAAAGCTTCCTTCTGTTAGTAATAGGTTCTCGATTAAAAAGGGGATCAGGGGTTATGGGGAAAGGGCAGGAGAACGAGGATGAGGAAAAATATCGGCCATGTTGAATGGCAGAACAGACTCGATGGGCTGAGTGGCCTAATTCTGCTGCTATTCTTACAGTTAATGTGTCAGTGTTACGCGACAGAGTACTGAGGCTAACTCAGTTCATGTGAGTTAGATAAGAGAACAAAGAAAATTACAGCACAGGAATGGGCCCCTTGGCACCCCCCTCCAAAGCCTGCACTGACCATGCTGCTCATGTGAACTAAATCCCCCTACTGTACCGGGGACCATATCCCTCTATTCCCATCCTGTTCATGTATTTGTCAAAATGCCCCTTAAAAGTCACAAAAATTGAATTCAAATTCTACCATCTGCTGTGGTGGGATTCGAACACGGGTCCCAGGGACATTAACTGAGTTTTTGCATTCATAGTCTGGCGATTAAATCACTAGGCCATCGTTTCCCCTGGTTTTGAGTCTCTGTTCAGTGTATTCGCAACAGGCGGTGTCGTAGCACAGTGGTTGATGCTGCTGCCTCTCAGTGCTAGAGATCCGGATTTGATCCTGGCACTATGTGGAGTCTGCGCATTCTCCCTGTGTCTGCATCTGCTGCCTCTGTGTTTACAAAGGAGATGTCAGGAATAAGGTTTTCACTCAGAGGGTGGTGGGTGAGTGGAATCGGCTGCCGTCGGTGGTGGTGGAGGCGAACTCGCTGGGGTCTTTTAAGAGACTTCTGGATGAGTATATGGGATTTAATGGGATTGAGAGTTATAGATAGGCCCGGTATGTACGGGTATGATCGATGCAATCAAGGGTCTGTTTGTGCTGCAGTTTTTCTGTGTTCTATGCATGGGTTTCCTCCGGGTGCTCCTATTTCCTCCCACAGTCCAAAGATATGCAGATTAGGTTGATTGGCCATGATAAATTGACCAAAGTGTCAGGGGAATTAGAAGGGTCAGTATATGGGATTACAGGGATAGGGCCTGGGTGGGATTATGGGTGGTGCAGACTCAATGGGCTGAATGGCCTCTTTCTGCACTGTAGGGATTCGATGATTCTGTGATCCATTGAGATGAGAGAGTGCAGTGCAGTGATTTTACAGCAAGGCTGATATACACACACACACATGCATACACACACACACACATGCATACACACACACACATGCATACACACACACACATGCATACACACACCCACATGCATACACCACACCACATGCATACACAACACATGCATACACACACACACACACACATATGCATACACACACACACACGCGCACACACACACACACACACACAGTGAGATATTTTGGGTGTAGTGTGGAGGTTGGCTTAGTGAAGGGACTGGGTGTGAGAAACATTGGGTGAACCAGTCAGTGTCACTAATAGGGACAGACATGGGGCCATGAAGGAAGCGGACCCATACACAGAGATGCAGGAACCCAGGTCCGCCCCCTCTGCTTCTGATTTTGCTCTGAGCTTTGCTTCTTTCTGGAAGAAATGAACATTTGCCAAACTGAGCCTTTCTGATCTGTAGGTTCGAGCAGTTTATGCTAATGATGATTGGTTTGAGGAGGGGATGAAGCTGGAGGCTATCGATCCACTGAACCTCTCCACAATCTGTGTCGCCAGCGTCCAAAAGGTAAGGAATGCCTTTGTTTTTGCTTATTTTATATATCAATATAAATATTTATTACAGGACTGGCACAGTGGGTTAGCGCTGCTGCCTCTGCCCCAGGGGCCCGAGTTCGAATCCCGGCTCGGGTCACTGTCTGTGCAGAGTCTGCACATTCTCCTCGTGTCTGTATGCGTTTCCTCCGGGTGCTCTAGTTTCCTCCCACAGTTTGAAAGATGTGCGGGTTAGGTTGATTGGCCATGCTAAAAAATTGCCCCTTGATGCCGTGAGATGCGTAGGTTAGAGGAATTAGCAGGTAAAAATGTAAGGATGTTGGGGTCGGGCTTGGGTGGGATTGTGGTCAGTGCAGTCTCGATGGGCCGAATGGCCGCCTCCTTCTACGAAATTGCAGTGTTTCCAGAACGGACTATTCCAGCGGTCTCAGTGCTCCCGGGTTTAGGAGCAACAAAACTCTAGCATTCTATCTGATAATTGGGACCTTTTAACGACAGCAAGAGTGTTGTACGAATGCAGGGTTTTTAAAGATTCCTTCGTGGGATAGAGGCATCGCTGTCAAGCCCAGCACTGGGGCATTTTCTAACCACAATTGATGAGGCCTGCCTTGTGTTTCTCGTTTATTAATTAAATTTAAATCCTATCAGTTACTGCGGTGGGATTTGAACCTGTACAGAAGGAGGCCCATCCAACCTGCACTGACAACAATCCCACTCAGGCCCTATCCCACGTATTTACCCGACTAATACCCCTGCCCTCATATCTGAAAACAACAATTACACCTTGTTATGTATTGGGGCTATGCAGAGATGATACTGGTCTCGAGGTGTGTAACCGATTTTAATTCACAGTGCTTTAGAACATCTGCTTCACACTTGGAGCTTGGTTTTCCAGCTCTTTCCCTGGTTGGTTCACTTTCCCCACAGTCCCTGGTAGCACAGTGGGTTAGCACTGCTGCTTCACAGCTCCAGGGTCCTGGGTTCGATTCCTGGCTCGCGTCACTGTCTGTGCGGAGTTTGTACATTCTCCCCGTGTTTGCGTGGGTTTCCTCCGGGTGCTCCAGTTTCAAAGAACAAAACAGCACAGAAAACGGGCCCTTCGGCCCAACGAGCCCGCGCCGCCACCCCGATGTTTCCCACCTCTACCCACGATCCCTGTCTATGTTTATAGATCTCTGGATTAAAAACCAAATTTGAGACAATTTAGGGAGAATTTGTTCAGCCTAAGAGCACATCCATGGGATGTGGGAGGAAACCAGAGCGCCTGGAGAAAACCCACGCAAGCACGGGGAGAATGCGCAAACTCCCACAGTCCAAAGATGTGCAGGTTAGTTTGATTGGCCGTGCTAAGAAATTACCCCTTGGTATCCAGGGATGAGTAGGTTAGAGGGATTAGTGAGTATGATATGGTGGGATAGTGTTAGGTGTAGACTCAATGGGCCGAATGGCCTCTTTCTGCACTGTCGGGTTTCTATGATTCCACGCCCAGTCTGAACCAATCGAACAGACCATCCTATTCAAACACAGAACAACGGATGGGTACGGCACTCTGTGCCTTGCCTTTTTTTTAATCCAATTGGCTTGCGTGCAGCCAGCTAATTGGACAAAATGCCAATATCTGATGACAGGCCAGCAGAGTAATTTGAGACGGGCATCAAGTGTTGCACAGCGGAGGTGATGGATTTGTTTCTTTTGTCTCCTGTGGAACGACAGGTGTTGTTGGATGGGTATCTGATGATTGGCATTGATGGGTGTGAGGCGGCCAATGGCACAGACTGCTTCTGTTACCACGCTTCCTCCTGTAGCATCTTCCCGGTGGGATTCTGTAAGAAGAACGACATCGAACTGACACCTCCTCGAGGTAAGTCACCCGCCGAAACTCAAACCACTTTGATCCCCAACCTAACTTGAGGAAGAGCTGGCAGCAAAACCTGGAAGTAGCCCCCTAAGTGTGATTGTCCTGCGTGTGTTGACTGGATTTGGTAGATTGTCCAGCATACTTTGCATTGCTTTGATTGGATTTGATAGTTTAAGATTGGTCTTTTTTGGGGTTTATATTTTCCTGCCGATTTTTCCTCTTGTTCTTCCAACGTTCTCCCCTCTCCTGGTGGGATGTTGGCTGAGGCACGGTGCCGATGGTGCCCCCGTCTGCCATCTCACCCAAGCTGCTCTGAACACAGGCACCAAGGTGGTAGGCATCATTATTTGACCCCCAGAGGCTTGACCGCTCCGTGCTTGTGTACCAATCCCCTCACGTTCCTGCCTCATATTCCCGCAGGAGGCTCCAGATCCCCCCAGTGGAATTCCAGAGAATACCCCTTCACTCGTTGTGAGGTTCCCATCGCACCTGACTGTGTAAAATCAGTGCCAATTGGAGCTCCAAACCAGGATAGCTTCAGAGAATCCTTACAATGCAGAGGAGGTTATCTGGCCCATTTAGTCTGCACCTTCCCTCTAGAACAGACCCCATCCACTGAGACCCGCCACCACCAGCACCCCCCCTCTCCCCTCGACACCCCCCCTCCCCCCCAACACCACCCCCCCCCCTCTCCCCCCCTCTCCCCCCTCCCTCCTCCCCCCCCAACTCCCAGACATCAAGACTCCCCCTGACGGGCACCAGAACTTCTCCCTATCCCTCATGGGCACCGAGACACCCTCCCCTCATGACATTGGAGCCCCCTCCCCCTTTCATGGACATTGAGAGCCCCCTCCCCCCCCTCATGGGCATTGAGACCCCCTCCCCCACCTCAGGCTTGAGAGCCCCTTCCCCCCCCCCTCATGGGCATTGAGAGCCCCCTCCCCCCCCCTCATGGGCATTGAGAGCCCCCTCCCCCCCCTCTGGGCATTGAGAGCCCCTCCCCCCCCATGGCATTGGAGCCCCTCCCCCCCCTCATGGGCATTGAGAGCCCCTCCCCCCCTCATGGGCATTGAGAGCCCCTCCCCCCTCATGGGCTTGAGAGCCCCCTCATGGACATTGAACCCCCCCCCACTTCCCCTTCACAGACATCTGTGGTGGGATGTTTCGGCCTTGCTCATCCTGAAACCGTAAAATTCTGCCTGAGGTCAACAGAAGCATTCCATTGTCCACCCCTCAACCGCTCCCATTCCAGCGAGAGAAAGAGAGAGGGACCTTTTTCCTCTGCCCCTGCTCTCCACCCCAATCTCCCCCCACTGAAATGGCCCCCACATACTGCTCATATCAAAGGAGAAAGCCCTCCCCCACCCCCCAAACCCATGGATAAGGGCAAACCCTACAATGGAGCTCCCCAGAGGGTCCCGTGGCCCTGTCAGAGTGCCCAGGGGCACTGCCCAGGCATGTCCCTCACCACCCAAGGGTCACACTGACCCGTGCACCCCCCAACATGGTCACCCTGACTGGTGTTTGTTTTTTTTTGGGAACTCACGTGGATTCTCGCTGGTGTGTGTTACACCCAGTGGCTGGGACGATGCAGTGAGGGCAGGCGTGCTAATGCAATATTAATTCATGCAGATCAGGACCTGATTCTGTCACCAGGCAGAGGAGGAAGATCTCACCGGAGCAAATCCAAATCCCATGTTTGGCCTTTCGTGAGATTTAGCGGTAATTATGGGATGGCATCCACAATCAGCGTGGCCGTTCGATTGCAGCCTGATATCCCCAGCTCAGTAAAACCCACCTTCATAGAATCCGTACAGTGCAGAAAGAGGCCATTCGGCCCATCGAGTCTGTGCCGACCACAATCCCACCCAGGCCCTACCCCCATATCCCTATATATTTTACCCATTAATGCTCTTATCTATGCATCTACAGTCAATTTTAGCACGGCCAGTTCACCTAACCCACACATCTTTGGACTGTGGGAGGAAATCGGAGCACCTAGAGGAAACCCACGCAGACACAGGGAGAATGTGCAGACTCCACACAGACAACCACCTGAGCCGGGAATCGAACCCGGGTCCCTGGTGCTGTGAAGCAGCAGTGCTAACCACTGTGCTACCGTGCCGCCGCTGTTTTATAATATTGCCTTTCCAGTTGTTAATCTCTTAAACCAACAAGACTCCACCCTTTCGAGCCTAAACCTGCATTCATTCAATTTTCTACCGTTAAATTTTCACTTGTAAGATCAAAAACACTTGCGCCCGTGTACTGAATATCACAGCAGTTGACGGTGGAAGTGAATTTGATGAAGTTTTGGAAAGTGACTGACGTATTGCAGACGGACATGGTGGCACAGTGGTTAGCACCGGTCCCTCTGAGCGCCAGGGACCCAGGTTCGATTCCCGGCTCGGGTCACTGTCTGTGTGGAGACTGCACGTTCTCCCCATATCTGCAAGGGTTTCCTCTGGGTGCTCCAGTTTCCTCCCACAGTCCAAAGGTGTGGACTGGCCATGCTTATTGTCGAGGGATTAGCAGAGTAACTATGTGGGGTTACAGGGATAGGGACTGGGTGGGATTGTGGTTAGTATTGACTCAATGGGCCAAATGGCCTCCTTCTGCACTGGAGGGATTCTATGATGAATGAGAACGTTGCCCGAGAGGACCTCGTTCTCCTCAAATCTGTCAGAAAGTTGTTTCCCTTCTCAGGAGCTTCTCTACTTTCTGATTTCAGGCTGGGAGAAGTGCTTTGACTGGGATGTGTATTTGAGGGAGACTGGGACCATGGCCGCTCCTGCCAGCCTCTTCATTCGGGTGAGTGATCGCACACCTTTCTCCGTGATTTTGTAACTGTGACCACCATTCATGCAAGACCTGTGAGGCGTTTTGTTAACGTGTCCCCTCTCTCTGTCCCCCTGCCCCATCGATACTGAGCCTGAATTGTGGGACGTTCCCTACCTTTCCTCTGGCTTCAATCCGTTAACTGTACGTGAGGCAGCTTGGAAATATCCCAGCTCTGACAAAGGGTCATCCAGAATCGAAACATTGGCTCTATTCTCTCCCCTACAGAAGCTTTTTGATTTGATTGATTATTGCCACGTGTTTACAGTGAAAAGTATTGTTTCTTGCGTGCTATACAGACAAAGCATGCCGTTCATAAAGAAGGAAAGGAGGGAGAACATAGAACACTACAGCACAAACAGACCCTTCGGCCCACAAGTTGTGCCGAACACATCAAAACCTACCCAGCCATAGACCTATCTATAACCCCCAATCCCATTGGATCCCATATACTCATCCAGAAGTCTTTTAAAAGACTTTAAAAGAGCAGAATGTAGTGTTACAATCATAGCTAGGGTGTAGAGAAAGATCAACTTAATGCGATGTAGGTCTAGTCAAAAGTCTGACAGTAGCAGAGAAGAAGCTGTTCTTGAGTCGGTTGGTACAGAACCTTTGTTTGAGGGAAAAGGTGGAAGAGAGAATGTCCAGGGTGCATGGGTCCTTAATTATGCTGCTTATTTAATAATGGGTTAAATAATTATTCAATATCATGATTTCCCCCCCCTTTTTACCCCCATATCTCTTGATCCCTTTCCCTAAAAGTTAGATCTAATTTCTTTTTAAAATCATACAACGCTTTGGCCTCAATATTATCAGACCCAATAACACATTTTAAATTAAATTCGATAGGTTTCTGCAACAGTCAGTAGAATCCTACAGTGTAGAAGGAGGCCATTCAGCCCATCAATTCTGCACTGACCACAATCCCACCCATGCCCCCTACATATTTACTCACTAATCCATCTAACCTACACATTTCAGGACACTAAGGGGCAATTTTTATCATGGCCAATCGACCTAACCGGCACATCTTTGGACTGTGGGAGGAAACCAGAGCACCCGGAGGAACAAAGAACAAAACAGCACGGGAAACAGGCCCTTCGGCCCAACGAGCCCGCACTGCCACCCCAATGTTCCCACCTCTACCCGCAATCCCTGTCCATGTTTATAGATCTATGGATTAAAAACCAAAGTTGAGACAATTTAGGGAGAATTTGTTTTGCCAATTAGCCTAAGAGCACATCTTTGGGATGTGGGAGGAAACCGGAGCACCCGGAGAAAACCCATGCAAGCACGGGGAGAACGCGCAAACTCCCGCAGACACAGGCCCAAATCCATGTATCAGCACAGCACAGCGATAGTCACTGAGCTGTCGTGTTGCCCATCAAATGGTCCAGGTCAAGCGTACACTAACGACGTGAAGCAGAAGGATACTCTCGGAACAAAAATTCCAAGAGCAGCCCTCTCACGACCCATCGCGTGTATGCCCCTCGTTAGAGAACAAGGTGGACCAAAGCACCTGCAGGATAAAAACAAGTACATCAATATCATCATCTATTTACACACTTCCCAGGGACTCCCAAGGCTCATGATCCCTATTTTAAATCAGTTTTCTATACCCCTCCATTCCCATTCTGTTCATGTGCCCATCTAAGTATTTCTTAAATAACTCCAGAGTACCTGCCTCCACCACTTTACTTGGCAGCGCATTCCATACCCCCACCACCCTCTGTGTGAAAAAACTCCCTCTAGCATCCAAATTATACCTTACCCCCCTCACCCTAAGCCCGTGACCCCTCGTGCTATTTGAGTCCATCCTAGGAAAAAGCTTAACCCTGTTTACTCTATCTATACCCCTCATAATCTTGTACACCTCTATTAGATCTCCTCTAAGTCTACGTCTTTCTAAGGAAAACAGTCCCAATTTGCCTAATCTCTCCTCGTAACTCAGACCTTCCATACCAGGCAGCATCCTGGTAAACCTCCTCCGCACTCTCTCCAGAGTCTCCACGTCCTTCCAGTAGTAAGGCGACCAGAACTGGACGCAGTATTCCAAATGAATTTCTCGGGGGGCATAGGTTGAAAATGAAAGGGGGAAGGTTTTAAAGAGATGTAAGGGGCAAGTTTTTCACACACAGGGTGGTGAATGCCTAGAACACACTGCCGGAGGAGGTGGTGGAAACAGATTCTATAACAACATTCAAAAGGAATCTGGATGGAAACTAGAAAAATCAGCAAGTAGAGGGATATGGACCAGATAGAGGCAAGGAAATGTTAGAGAGACATCTGTGACAGCACAGACTTGGTGGGCCGAAGGGCCTGTTCTTGTGCTGTACTGTTCTTTGTTATGGAACAACATTGTCCGAGATTTTGGATCGTTTGCCTGCCTGTTTTCCTCACACGTTCCTGGGTTGTCTTTGCAAGATTAAAGGATACTGTGATTGAGGTGTTTGAAAAACCGGCACAAGCTAAGGGATGTACTGCGAAGATAGAGCCAAAAGGGGGAATAAATTGAAATGAAAGTTTAGAAGGCTGAGGGGGGATCTTATAGAGACTTACAAGATAATGAAGGGGATGGGTAGGGTAGAGGTACAGACATTCTTCCCACTTAAAAAGGATAGCAGGACTAGAGGGCACAGCCTCAAAGTAAGGGAGAGACAATTTAGATCAGAGTTGAGGAGGAACTTCTTCACACAAAGAGTGGTGAATCTTTGGAATTCTCTGCCCATTGAAGTGGTGGAGGCTACCTCGCTGAATATGTTTAAGTCACAGGTAGATAGGTTTCTGATAGACAAGGGGATTAAGGGTTATGGGGAGAAAGAGGGAAAGTGGAACTGATCCACTTCAGATCAGCCATGATCTTATTGAATGGCGGGGCAGGCTCGAGGGGCTAGATGGCCGACTCCTGCTCCTATTTCTTATGTTCTTATGAAAGACCAGCCAAGTGTTTGCTTTTTGAGTAGAAACGGTCAAGGTTGTGGAGAAAGTGGAGGGAAATGAGGTCAAACGGTCATGGTTGAAGGAGATTGAGGTATTGTGTTGTCCGCTTGCGGCCTCGGGTAAGGCTGAGGGGCCTGAGGAGGGAAAGGTGAACCTCCCTCAGAGGAGGCCGGCACCCTCGAGTTCTGACTGTCTCTTTGTCCGTTAGGATATCCCGTGCCACGGGTTTGAGCCCGGAATGAAACTCGAGGCCGTTGACCTGATGGAGCCTCGCCTCATCTGCGTTGCCACGGTGACGCGGGTGGTGAACCGCCTGCTGCGGATCCACTTTGATGGTTGGGACGATGAGTATGACCAGTGGGTGGACTGTGAGTCACCAGATGTGTATCCGGTGGGCTGGTGTGAGCTAACTGGCTACCAGCTCCAGATGCCCGTTGTTCCGGGTAAGTGTCGGAAGTTTGCCCCGGAGAGGGGCAAAAATCTCTTCGGTTTTATTGATGGTTTATATTGTCGTGTCCGGCTCCAGAAAACTCATTGAACGTAGAACCCTACAGTGCAGTATCAGGCCCTTTGGCCTATTGAGTCTACACCGACTACAATTCCACCCAGGGCCTATCCCTACACACTTACCCACTAATCCCTCTAACCTACTCTTCCTAGGACACTAAGGGACAATTTCTTAGCACGGCCAATCAACCTAACCCGCACATCTTTGGACTGTGTGAGGAAAACTGTAAACCCACGCAGACACGAGGAGAATGTGCAAACTCCACACAGACCGTGACCTGAGCTGGAATCGAACCCGGGATCCCTGGTGCTGTGAAGCAGCAATGCTAACTCACTGTGCCACCGTGCCGCCCATCTGAACCAACATGGCTCCATTGCTACCTGCCTCAATGTGAATCTCACTTTCCCCGACAGCAGCTCAAGGTGCTCACGCTCTCACCTATGGGTTCCACTCCCAGGATTTAAGCATAGAAGTTATTTAAGAAATACTTAGATGGGCACATGAACAGAATGGGAATGGAGGGATATAGAAAACTGATTTAGAACATAGAACACTACAGCACAAACAGGCCCTTTGGCCCACAAGTTGTGCCGAACACATCAAAACCTACCCAGCCATAGACCTATCTATAACCCCCAATCCCATTGGATCCCATTTACTCATCCAGAAGTCTTTTAAAAGACCCCAGCGAGTTCGCCTCGACCACCACCGACGGCAGCCGATTCCATTCACTCACCACCCTCTGAGTGAAAAACTTTCCCCTAGCATCCCCTCTGTACTTGCTTCCCTGCACCTTAAATCTGTGCCCTCTCGTCGCGACCATTTCAGCCCTGGGAAATAGTCTCTGAGAGTCCACCCTATCTATTCCTCTCAACATCTTGTAAACCTCTATCAGGTCGCCTCTCAACCTTCGTCTCTCCAGGGAGAACAGTCCCAGCTCCCTCAACCTGTCTTCATAAGGCATGCCTCCCAATCCAGGCAACATCCTTGTAAATCTCCTCTGCACCCTTTCAATAGCTTCCACGTCCTTCCTATAGTGAGGCGACCAGAACTGCGCACAGTACTCCAAGTGTGGTCTGACAAGGGTCCTATAAAGCTGCAGCATTACCTCCTGACTCCTGAACTCAATCCCTCGATGAATGAAGGCCAGTACACCGTAAGCTTTCTTAACCACATCCTCCACCTGGGAGGCCGATTTGAGAGTCTTATGGACCTGGACCCCAAGATCCCTCTGCTCTTCCACACAGCTAAGACTCCTACCTTTGATAGCGTACTCATTCATCCCGTTGGATCTGCCAAAATGGACCACAACACATTTATCCACGTTGAAGTCCATCTGCCACTTCTCCGCCCAGTCTTGCATCCTGTCGATGTCATGCTGCAACTTCTGACATCCCTCCAGACCATCCACAACACCACCGACCTTCGTGTCATCGGCGAACTTACTCACCCATCCCTCCACTTCCTCATCCAGGTCATTTATGAAAATGACAAACAGCAAGGGTCCTAGAACAGATCCCTGGGGCACTCCACTGGTGACCGACCTCCATGCAGAAAAAGAGCCATCCACAACCACTCTCTGCCTTCTGCAGGCAAGCCAGTTCTGGATCCACAAGGCCAAAGCCCCTTGGATCCCATGGCCTCTCACCTTCTCAAGAAGTCTTGCATGTGGGACCTTGTCAAATATTTAAAATAGGGATCATGAGTCTTGGGAGTCCCTGGGAAGTGTGTAAATAGATGATGATATTGATGTACTTGTTTTTATCCTACAGGTGCATTGGTCCACCTTGTTGTCTAACGAGGGGCATACACGCGATGGGTCGTGAGAGGGCTGCTCTTGGACCTTTTTCGAGAGTATCCTAGTGCTTCACGTCGTTAGTGTACGCTTGACCAGGACCATTTGATGGGCAACACGACAGCTCAGTGACTATCGCTGTGCTGTGCAGATACATGGATTTGGGCCTGTGTCTGTGGGAGTTTGCGCATTCTCCCCGTGCTTGCGTGGTTTTCTCCGGGTGCTCCGGTTTCCTCCCACATCCCAAAGATGTGCTCTTAGGCTAATTGGCAAAACAAATTCTCCCTAAATTGTCTCAAGTTTGGTTTTTAATCCATAGATCTATAAACATAGACAGGGATTGCGGGTAGAGGTGGGAACATTGGGGTGGTGGCGCGGGCTCGTTGGGTCGAAGGGCCTGTTTCCTGTGCTGTTTTGTTCTTTGTTCTTTGTTCTAACTCCTACAGTGCAGAAGGAGGCCATTGGGCCCAGTAGCTTATGACAATTTGACCTTATTTTCCTCCATTTTCTACACAACCTTTACCATTTCTACTCAAAAAAACAATCCCACCCACACTGTATCTCTGTAACTCCCCCTGTGTTTACACTACAAATCCTCCTGACACTAGGGGACAATTTTATCATGGCCAATCCATCTAATCCACACATCTTTAGACTGTGGGAGGAAGCCGGAGGAAACCCACGCAGACGCGGGGTGAATGTGCAGTCTCCACAGAGACAGTGACCCGAGGCCGGAATCGAACCCAGGTCCCCGGCAGGTCAGGCTTGAGAGGCCAAGTGGCCTAAGCTTGTAGTAGAATCCTACCGTGCAGATGGAGGCTGTTCGGCCCATCGAGTCTGCACCAACCACAATCCCAACCAGGCACCTACTCCCGCAGCTCCATGTGTCAATCCTGCTAGTCCACCCGAGACTTGGGTCAATTTAGCCTAACCCCAGTCTACCTAACCCAGAGAGCTTTGGACTGTGGGAGGAAACCGGAGCACCTGGAGGAAATGCACGCAGACACAGAGAATGTGCAAACTCCACACGGTGACCCAAGGCTGGAATTGAACCCAGGTCCCTGGCACTGTGAGGCAGCAGTGCCAACCATTGTGTCACCGTGCTGCCCATAGAATCCCTACAGTGCCACCTTGAATCTAGGTTGATACTCCCATGCAGTACTGAGGGAGCTCTGCACTGCCTCACAAATGAGATGTCGAGCTGTGACCTTATGCCTTCTCCCTCAGTGTTAAGTTAGAAGATCCCGCTGTGTTGTGATGAATAGGAAACTCTCCTTGGTGGGACATCCCTCAACCCAGCAACTGGTCACTGGTCACATTGCTGCTGATGGGAGTACGCTGTATGCAAATTTGCTTTTGTATTTTCCAAATTGCAAATGACGGTTACTTCAAATGGTGGTGCAGTTGTTAGTACCAGGGATCGAAGTTCAAATCCACCCTTGCGTGGAGTTTGCACATTCTCCCAGTGTCCATGTGGGTTTCCTCCGGGTGCTCCGGTTTCCTCCTACACTCCAAAGATATGCGTGTTGGGTGGTTTAGCCATTCTCGAATGCTCCGTGGTGTCTAGAGCAGTGTAGATTAACAGGTTTAGCCAGAATAAATACATGGAATTACAGAGATATGGCATAGGTAGGGTGCTTTGTCAGAGAGTTAATACAGCTGCAATGGGCTGAATGGCCTCCTTTGCTCTGTAGGGATTCTATGAAACAATTAATTGGCTGTAAATCGCTTTGGTATGTAGCTTGTTCACAGAAGATGCTACTGAAATGCAGTCTGACCTCGGTGGCACAGTAGGTTAGTGCTGCTGTCTCATAGCACCAGGAACCCAGGTTCGATTCCTAGCTTGGGTCACTGTCTGTGCAGAGTCAGCATGTTCTCCCCATGTCTGCGTGGGTTTCTGTCCGGATGCTACAGTTTCTTCCCACAGTGTGAAAGACGTGCTGGTTAGGGTGCGTTGGCCGTGCTAAATTCTCCCTCAGTGTGACCCGAACAGGCACCGGAGTGTGACGATTAGGGTATTTTCACAGTAACTTCATTGCAGTGTTAATGTAAGCCTTACTTGTGACACTGATAAATAAACTTTTTTAAAAACAATGCTGTAATTTCCAAGCGTCAACACTCTGTTCCTTCAATCAGTATTTAATCTTTAGTAACAATGGTCCCCACGGAGACCGATGAAAGAACCACCTCCATCTGCAATAGATAAGATTTCACTTTTGCTTCAATTAAGATAATGAAGGGGATCGATAGGGTAGAGGTAGAGAGATTTTACCCACTTAGAAAGGATAGGGGGCACAGCCTCAAAATAAGGGGAGATAGCTTAGAACAGAGTTGAGGAGGAACTTCTTCACTCAAAGGATGCTGAGTCTCTGGAATTCTCTACCCATTGAAGTGTTGGAGGCTACCTCACTGAATATATTTAAGTCACAGGTAGATAGGTTTCTGATAGACAAGGGAATTAAGGGTTATGGGGAGAAAGCTGGAAAGTGGAACTGAATCACTTCAGATCAGCCATGATCTTATTGAATGGCGGGGCAGGCTCGAGGGGCTGGATGGCCCACTCCTGCTCCTATTTCTTATGTTCTTACGTTCAACAAGTCAAACTAAAATCAAGCTCGATGTTAGATTATTGCATTTTAATTCAGAGCCCCGCACTCTGGGAAGCTGATGTTGAGGCTTTAGCGGTGGGAGGAATGACCTTACCAGCAAGATTGGCTCCTCAGAACATAGAACACTACAGCACAAACAGGCCCTTCGGCCCACAAGTTGCACCAGTCATGTCCATACCTACCAGGCCTATCCATAACTCTCAATCCCATTAAATCCCACATACTCATCCGGAAGTCTTTTAAAAGACCCCGACGAGTTCGCCTCCACCACCTCTGATGGCAGCCGATTCCATTCACTCACCACCCTCTGAGAGAAAAACTTACCCCTGACATCTCCTCTGTACCTACTCCCCAGCACCTTAAACCTGTGTCATCTCGTAGCAACCATTTCAGCCCTGGGAAAAAGCCTCTGAGAATCCATCCTATCTATACCTCTCAACATCTTATAAACCTCTATCAGGTCACCTCTCAACTTTCGTCTCTCCAAGGGGAAGAGACCTAGCTTTCTCAACCTATCTTCATAAGGCATGCCCCCCAATCCAGGCAACATCCTTGTAAATCTCCTCTGCACCCTCTCAATAGCTTCCACATCCTTCTTGTAGTGAGGCGACCAGAACTGTGCACAATACTCCAAGTGGGGTCTGGCAAGTATGTTATAAAGTTGCAGCATTACCTCCTGACTCCTAAACTCAATCCCTCAATTAATGAAGGCCAGTACACCGTACGCCTTCTTGACCACATCCTACACCTGCGAGGACGATTTAACAGTCCTACGGACCCAGATCCCTAGGTCCTTCTGATCATCTATGCTGCCAAGAGTCCTGCCCTTGATATTGTACTCCTTCATCCCATTGGACCTGCCAAAATGGTCCACTACACATTTATCCGTGTTGAAGTCCATCTGCCACTTCTCCGCCCAGCCTCGCATCCTATAAGAGCAGGTTAAGAGGAGATTTCATAGAGGCGTTCGAATTGATGATGGGTTTTGAAGAGTAGATAAGGAGGAATGGTCTCATTGTCAGAAGGATTGGGAACCAGAGGGCATAGATTTAAGATGGTTGACTAAGCACTTGGGGGGAGATGGGGAAAGACAAGTTGTGATCCTAGAATTATCACAGAATCCCCGCAGTGCAGAAGAGGCTCTTCAGCCCATTGAGAGTGCATCGACCCATGACAGAGCATCTTACCCAGGCCCCCTCTCTCACCCTATTCCTGTAATCCCCACACGTTCCCCGTGGCCAATCCACCAAACCTGCACATCTTTAGACCCTTGAGGGAGAGTTTAGCATGGTCCACCTAACCTGCACATCTTTGGACACTATGGAACAATTTAACATGATGTGCAAGTTAACATGGTCAATCCATCTAAACCTGCACATTCTTGGACACTATGGAACATTTTTTGCATGGCCAATCCACTGAACCTGCATGTCGTTGGATGCAAAGAGGCAGTGGCCAATCCTCCTAAATCTACAAATCTTTAGACACTTGAGAGAGAACTTACACAGCCAATCAACCGAACCTGCACTTCTTTTGGACTGTGAGAAACTGGAGTAGTTGGAGGAAACCCACGCAGACATGGGGAGAAAATGCCGACTCCACACAGACAGTGACCCAAGGCCAGAATTTGAACCTGGATTCCTGGCAGTGTGAGGCAGTAGTGCTAACCATGGTATCACCTTAAGAATAATAACTTTCAAAGGAGAAATTTGGGTAAATATTTGAAGGAAAGAAACACAGCGCTGTGGAGAACGAGTTGGGATTGGGATAAATTGGACATGGCCATCATTCTGAACACGAGGAATGTAGGCGAGTTTGGGGAAGTGCCACAGAGGGTAAGCCACAGAGGAAGATAGGGCAAGTTCCTGCTCCCAATCTTGTTCAGGAGAATGATCCCGGGAAGGAAAAGCTTGATGTATGGGAAGCGTCCGAGGATTCGGGATTTGTACTCAATGGAGTTTAGAAGGTTGAGGGGGTGGGGAGTGGGATCTCATTGAAACTTACAGAATATTAAAAGGCCTGGATAGAGTGGACATGGGGAAGATGTGTCCATTATTGAGAGAGACTAGGAACCGAGGGCATGGCCTTAAAGTAAAAGGACAAGCCTTTTTCAGAGGGAATTTAATAATCAACACATTGAACAAAGAACGAAACAGCATGGGAAACAGGCCCTTCGGCCCAACGAGCCCGCGCCGCCACCCCAATGTTCCCACCTCTACCTGCGATCCCTGTCCATGTTTATAGATCTATGGATTAAAAACCAAATTTGAGACAATTTAGGGAGAATTTGTTTTGCCAATTAGCCTAAGAGCACATCTTTGGGATGTGGGAGGAAACCGGAGCACCCGGAGAAAACCCACGCAAGCACGGGGAGAATGCGCAAACTCCCACAGACACAGGCCCAAATCCATGTATCTGCACAGCACAGCGATAGTCTCTGAGCTGTCGTGTTGCCCATCAACTGGTCCAGGTCAAGCGTACACTAACGACGTGAAGCACTAGGATGCTCTTGAAAAAAATCCAAGAGCAGCCCTCTCACGACCCATCGCGTGTATGCCCCTTGTTAGACAACAAGGTGGACCAAAGCACCTGTAGGATAAAAACAAGTACATCAATATCATCATCTATTTACACACTTCCCAGGGACTCCCAAGGCTCATGATCCCTATTTTAAATCAGTTTTCTATACCCCTCCATTCCCATTCTGTTCATGTGCCCATCTAAGTCTCTCTTAAATAACTCCAGATAAATGATTGCTGTGGCTCTGGAGTCACGTGTAGGCCAGACAGGGTAAGGATGGCAGATTTCCTTCCCTAAAGAACATTAGTGAACCAGGTGGAATTTTCCGCCAATGGTTTCACAGTTAGACTTTTAGATTTTTATTGATTTCAGATTTCACCATCAGCCATGGTGGGATCTGAACCCGGATTCCCCCAGATCTATAAATCACTTGTCTGGCGATATCACCAATGTCTATATCCTAGAGAAGAATAAAGGAAAAAAATGAGTCAGGGAATTATAGATCTTGCTTGTTACTTTATTTAAATGTTTGTGTTGTCCATCCAGGTGAATGGATGGGTCTTTATCATCAATAGATTTTTCTTTTTTTCCCCCGCACAGCTCCGGAAAAACGTGTCACCAAACAGTCGGAAACCAGCAAGGCAAAGAGGAAGCCCTACGGCAAGAAGAGTAAGTCCTAACACAAGGCATTGTAAACTGTGGTGAGGACAGTGTAGAACTGCATAGGGGGACACAGTAGCACAGTGGGTTAGCACTGCTGCTTCACAGCACCAGGGTCCTGGGTTCGATTCCCGGCTCGGGACACCGTCTGTGTGCAGTTTGCACGTTCTCCCTGCGTCTGCGTGGGTTTCCTCCCGTAGTCCAAAGATGTGCGGGTTAGGTTGATTGGCCAGGCTACGAAATTGCCTCTTAGTGCCCAGGGATGTGCAGCTTAGAGGGATTAATGGATATAATATGTAAGGATATGGGGGTCGGGCCTGGGTGGGGTTGTGTTTGGTGCAGGCTTGATGGGTCGAAGGGCCTCTTTCTGCACTGCAGGGATTCTATGATGTAGACAAGTTGGTGGAGTGGGCAGATAGGAGGCAAATGAGGTTCAGTGCGGAGGAGTGAGGCATTTTTAGAGGAAGAAGACAGACAGAAACCCTACAGTGCATCGAAAGAGGCCATTCAGCCCGTCAAGTGATCAAAGCGGGCTCACTTTTAACATTCAAGAAAAACATGGACAGGTATACGGATGAGAGGAGTGTGGAGGGATATGGTCCAGTGGGAGAAGGCAAAAAAAATGGTTCGACACAGACAAGAAGGGCCAAAGTTTCTGTGCTGAATTGTTCTGTAGTTTCTAAGTCTGTACCAATCACAATCCCACACAGGGCCTATCCCATAACCCCACTTACCCTGCTAACTCCCAACACTAAGGGGCAGTTTAACACAGCCAATCATCCTAACTCCTACATCTTTGGACTGTGGGAGGAAACCAGGGCACCCGGAGGAAACCCACACAGACATGGGGAGAATGTGCAGACGCCACACAGTCACCTCAGGCTGGACTCGAACCGGGGTCCCTGGCGCCGTGAGGCAGCAGTGCTAACCACTGTGCCACCTAGTACAAACAAGAGGTCAAATTCTTAAGGGATACAGGAGCAGAGGGGGTTAAAAACTGCAAAGCCCAGGTAGCTAGACCCTTTCACCTTTCTGTTGCCTGCCTTACTTGTTTAAAAATCCCACTATATTAAACACTGGATAAAAGCAAATTACTGTGGATGCTGGAATCTGAATCCAACAGAGAAAACGCTGGAAAATCTCAGCGGCTCTGGCAGCATCTGAGAGAAAAGAGCTGATGTTTCGAATCCAGATGATCATAGAAACCTCTAGTGCAGAAAGAGGCCTTTCAGCCCATCGAGTCTGCACCGAACACAATCCCACCCAGGCCCTACCCCCATATTCCAACGCATTATACCCACTAATCCCTCTAACCTACACATCCCAGGACACTAAGGGGCAATTTCCTAGCATGGCCAATCAACCTAACCCGCACATTTTTGGACTGTGGGAGGAAACCGGAGCACCTGCAGGAAACCAACGCAGACACGGAGAGAATGTGCAAACTCCATACGGACAGCGACCCGAGCCGGGAATCGAACCCGGGACCCTGGAGCTGTGAAGCAGCAGTGCTAACCCACTGTGCTGACCTGATGACGAAGGCTCATCTGGATTTGGAACATCAGCTCTTTTCGCTCCTTACAGACGCTGCCAGACCCGCTGAGATTTTCCAGCATTTTCTCTTCCCGTTACACTAAACGCCGAGAGATATTTATTAACGGACTGAAGTGGCTACCCTGAAGGTGCCGTACGGACCTGCAAGTTTGTAGGGTTCGATTGAGGCACCACACTGGAAGTGGGCAGAGATGGTCTGATATGTTTGTCGCTATTTGTTGGCGAGTGATTCCTGGAACTTCACGTGGGTGGGGGCTGGCTACGCTGAGGTGTCAGAGGTTGGTAATGGAGCCCTTATTGAGCACCAATTGTCTTCAGGGGAGTAGAAAATTACCAAAGGAAATGGAAGAAGAGAGCTTGTCTGTGTAGACACATAGAACGTAGAACAAACAGGCTCTTCAGCCCACAAGTTGCACCAATGATATCCATACCTACCAGGCCTATCTATAACTCCCAATCCCATTAAATCCCATGTACTCATCAGAAGTCTCTCAAAAGACCCCAACGAGTTTGCCTCCACCACCACCGATGGCAGCCGATTCCACTCACCCACTACCCCACTCTGAGTGAAAACCTTACCCCTGATATCTCCTCGTACTTGCTCCCCAGCACCTTAAATCTGTGTCCTCTCGTAGTGACCATTCCAGCCCTTAGAAAAAGCCTCTGAGAATCTACCCGATCTATGCCCCTCAACATCTTATAAACCTCTATCAGGTCACCTCTCATCCTTCGTCTCTCCAGGGAGAAAAGACCGAGTTCCCTCAACCTATCCTCATAAGGCATGCCATCCAATCCAGGCAACATTCTTGTAAATCTCCTCTGCCCCCTCTCAATAGCTTCCACATCCTTCTTGTAGTGAGGAAAGATAGGAGCAGGAGGAGGCCATTTGATCCTTCGAGTCTGCTCTGCCATTCATTACGATTATGGCTAATCGTCCAACTCAATAGCCTAATCCTTCTGTCTCTCCATCATCTTTGATCCCATTCGCCCCAAATGCTATATCCAACCACGTCTTGAATACATTCAAAGGTCTGGGATCAGCTCTTTCCTGTGGTAATGAATTCTAAGGTTCACCAATCTTTGGGTGAAATATATATGTAGTATGGTTGAAGGTGGATAGCATTAGACACGGACAATCGCAAAGGGCTAAAAAGAAAATAGAGTGTTTGATTGTGGATCGATTATTTCTGTAAGAGCGTCAAACCTCAGGGCAACAGTGGGATTTAGGGGATTTTTTATTAAAATGGCCACATGATGCAGTTGGTAAATAGCTCTCTATATAATCAAGCAGTGGGAGTGATTGTCCACTCTTCTGGGTGGTTAGATTCCTGTGAGTGTCGAGTGCAGAAGGTCAAAGTAATCTTGCTTTATCGGAGTAGCTTCTTTGGTTCTTTACTATCCTACAGGGGTGGTGACAAGAGAGTCCACTCAGCCCATCAGGATTGTGTTGGTGCTCCGTATGTGCCCTATCCCAAGTCTCTTTATCTCTGCCCGACAACCGAACTCCCCATTCTTTTCTCCCTTCCTCCCTGCGTCCTTTGACTAATCCATTCTTTTAGAAATCCCAACAGTTACTATTTTGAAAGAAGGCTAATCAGCAGGCCTCACAGTGCCAGGGACCCAGGTTCGATTCCCGGCTTGGCTGACTGTCTGTATAGAGTCTGCACATTCTCCCCGTGTCTGTGTGGGTTTCCTTCGGGTTATCTCCGGTTCCCACCCCCGCCCCACTCCAAGTGATGTGCCAATTAGGTGCATTGGCCATGCTAAATTGCCCTTAATGTCCCGGGATGTGTGGATTAGCGGGGTAAATATTCGGCGTTACGAGGATAGGGCCTGGGTGGGATTGTTGCCAGTGCAGACTCAATGGGCCAAATGTCCTCCTTCCCTGCTGTAGAGTTTGTATGATTCTATGTCCAAAGATGTACGAGTTAAGTGGATTGGCAATACTAAACTGCCCCTTGGTGTCGGAGGGACTAGCTAGGATAAATACACGGGGTATTGTGGGATTGTGGTCAGTGTAGACTCGATAGGCCGAATGGACTCCTCCTGGACTGGAAGATAAGATGATCTACGATGATTTCTAAGCTTTTTGATCATACCCTGCCTGTACATCTGCTTTAAAAGTGTTTCATTGAAGTGGAAAAGTTGGCAAATCATCTTCAACTGTAGTTGTTTAAAATTACTGTGCGTCTTTGGAATGATTGACAGAGGCTGTCACCTTCGACCCCTGCCGCTAACACTATCGCTACTGCTGATTCCATCCCCCCCCACCACCACCATCCCCAAATCACTACTGAATTTGTAATGAGTGCTGTGCTTGAGGTTGTGCTGGAATTAAATAAAACATTAGTTAGACCGCAACTTGAGCATCATGCGTGCAATTCTGGTCACCTCGTTACGTAAGGGATGTCATTTGCATTAGAGAGGGTACAGAGATGGTGGGGGGGGTGGGTGGGTGCTGGTGCATTTACAAGGACCCAGGACTGTGAGGAAAGACTTGGAGGAGCTGGGGATTGTTCTCCCTGGAGCAGAGGAGGGGAGATGTACAAAACCATGAGGGCCTTGGATATAGTGGGAAAAGCCTGTTTACCTCAGCAGGGAGGCCGGTAACTTGAGGCATAGATTTAAGATGATTGTGGAAAGATTAGAAGGGAGAAGGGGTTAGGGAGGAAAAATGTTTTCACCCAGAGGTTGTTACGGGGCCTGGAACTCACTGCCTGAAGGTGTTGTAGAGTCAGAAACTCATTTCACAGTTGCCTGTGTGGCACAGTAACCAGCAGGGATATGGACAAACACTGGACAATGGGCTAAGGCTGGTTTGTTGGCTTAATGTTGTACAGATGCCGGCGTTGGACTGGGGTAAACACAGTAAGTAGTCTGAAAACTTGCGAGTTTACCATCAAATAAATCGGTTGGATTTAAACCTGGTGTTGTCAGACTATTTGTTGGCTTACACAGACATAGTAGGCCGAGTGGTGCTTTCTGTGAGATATAGATGCGAGGTAATACATTTTGGAAGGTCTAATACAGATAGGAAATATACAGTAAATGGCAGAACCCTTAAAGAGTATTGATAGGCAGAGGGATCTGGGTGTACAGGTACACAGCTCACTGAAAGTGACAATGCAGGTGGAGAAGGTAGTCAAGAAGGCCTACGGCGTGCTTGCCTTCATCAGCCGGGGCATTGAGTTTAAAAATTGGCAAGACGTGTTGCAGAACCTTATAGAACCTTAGTGAGACCACACTTGAAATACAGTGTTCTATTCTGGTCACCACACTACCAGAAGGATGTGGAGGATTTGGAGAGGGTACAGAAAAAAGATTTACCAGGATGTTGCCTGGTTACGGAGGGCATTAGCTATGAGGAGAGTTGGAGAAACTTCATTTGTTCTCACTGGCGAGACAGATGTTGAGGGGAGACCTGATAGAAATCTACAAGATTATGAGAAACATGGACAGAGTGGATAATCAGAAGCTTTTTCCCAGAGACGGAGAGTGAATTACCAGGGGGCACAGGTTTAAGGTCCAAGGGGTAAGGTTTGAAGGAGATGTACGAGGCAGATTTTTTACACAGAGGGTGGTGGGTGCCTGGAACTCGCTGCTGGAGGAGGGAGTGGAAGCGGATACGATAGTGAGTTTTAAGGGGCGTCTTGACAAATCCATGAATAGGATGGGAATAGAGGGGTATGGTCCCCGGAAGGGTAGGGGGTTTTGGTTCAGACAGGTAGCATGGTCGGTACAGGCTTGGAGGGACTGAAGGGCCTGTCCCTGTGCTGTAATTTTCTTTGTTCTGTGCTGTAAACTTTCTGTGGTTACATTGATGAGAAACATCCACTGACTTCAAACAGAAACAGACTTTGAACTAGGCAGAGTCTCTGTCAGAAGGTTACTTGCGGCTTGAAGTAAATGCGCTGTATAAAGTTCAAGTTTATTAATCACAAGTGGGACTTGCATTAACACTGCAATGAAGTTACTGTGAAATTCCCCTCATCTGGCATCTGTTTGGGTCAATGCACCTAACCAGCGCATTCCCACCAAGTGCAGTGATGAAAAGGTGTACAGTTACACCGGTTTCTGTATAAACCTGGGTGGCCAGGAAATACTGAGGTCTAACGATGGTGGCTGGATGTGAAGCAGGAGGTTTTGATCTCTGATGTCACTGTGGGCTGTGTAGAAGATCGTGCATTGAAATTCCTCCACGTAAGACTCGGAGGAAGGAAACGTATTTACTGGAGCCAGATTCACGGATCTCACAAAAATAGGTGGAAAAGCAAGTTGTGAGAGGCATAGCAACAGTTTACAGAGAGATATTGATAGGTTCAGTACGTGGACTCAATGTTGGCAGATGGAGTCTAATGTGGAGTTCTTCATTTTGGAAGAAGAATAAAAGAACACTATTATTTAAATGGAGAAAAGTTGCAACTCAAAGGGACTTGGGGGAACTTGTGCACAGAACACAGAAAGCTGGCACACAGGTACAGCAGGTAATCAGGAAGGGTAATGGAAAGTTGGCCCTTATTCCAAAGAATCGGGAAGTTTTGCTGCAACTGTACAAGGTACTGGTGAGAGAATATCTGGAGCACTGGGAGCAGGTTCAATTCCCTTATTTAAGGAAAGATATTATTCCATTGGAGGCCGTTCGGAGAAGGTTCACTGGGATGATCCCGGTATGGAGGGATTGTCTTAAGAGGAAAGGTTGGGACTCGACCCATTGGAGGTTAGAAGAATGAGAGGTGATCTCATTGAAACGTACAGGATTGGAATGGGGCTTTGACAGGGTCAATGCTGAGAGGGTGTTTCCCCTGATGGGAGAGTCTAGGAGCAGAGGGAACAGTCTCAGAATAAAGGGGCCCTAATTTAACATTGAAATGAGGAGGGATTTCTTCTCTCAGAGTTGGGAGTCTTTGGAACTCTTTGCCTCAGAGAGCTGTGTGTGTGGGGCGGGGGGGCGGTCAGAATCCTTGTGGAGATTTAAGGCTAAGAGATTTTTGATCAGTGAGGGAATCGAGGGTTACGGGGAAGGGTCAGGAGAGTGAGGAATGTCGGATCAGCCAAGATCCTGTTGAACGACTATAATCTCTCCCTCAATGTCAACAAAACAATTGTCATTGACATTGACTTCACAATGACAATGACATTGTCATTGACTTCACGAAGCTTAGTAGAGGACGTGTCTACATCAAAGAGGATGAAGTGGAAATGGTTGAGAGCTTCAAATTTTTAGGTGTCTTCATCACCAAAAACCTGCCCTGGTCCCCCACGCTGACACTGTAGTCAAGAAAGCCCACTAACGCCTCCACTTTCTCAGAAAGCTAAGGAAATTTGGCATGTCTGCTACAACTCTCACCAACTTCTACAGACACCATTGAAAGCATCATCCTTTCTGGTTAGATCACAGCTTGTTCCTGTTTCTTACAGTCTTTTGTTACCAAGTGGAGGAAAAACATAAACCAAAGTTTTGTTCTCTCAACCCCACAGGAAGGAAACTGCTGATGGCAAAACGTGGGACTAAAGGCAAACCTGGGGCATTGCAAGACTTAAAGAAAAAGGATCCACCTGAAGATGAAAGTAAGAAGAATTTCTTTGTATTCTTGATTTTGATGTGATTTATTATTCTCACAGGTATTAGTACACAGTGAGAAGTACTGCTTCTTGGCGCGCTAGAAAGCACACCATTCATAGAAAGGAAAGGAGAGAGTGCAATTTGTAGTGTTACAGTCAAAGCGAGGGGTGTAGAGAAAGATCAACTTAATGCGAGGTAGGTCCATTCAAAGGTCTGACAGCAGCAGGGAAGAAGCTGTTCTTGAGTCGGTCGGTACGGGACCTCAGACTTTTGTATCTTTTTCCCAATGGGAGAAGGTGGATGAGAGAATATCCGGGTTGTGAGGGGTCCTTAATTATGCCGGCTGCTTTGCCAAGGTAGTGGATGGAGTCAATGGATGGGAGGCTGGTTTGCCTGATGGATTGGGGCTTCATTCGTGAGTCTGTAGTTCCTTGCGGTCTTGGTCAGAGCAGGAGCCCATACCAAGCTGTGATACAATTGAAAAGATTGCTTTCTCTGGGGCACCTGTAGAAGTTGGTGAGAATCGTAGCTGACGTGCCAAATTTCCTTAATCTTGTGGGAGAATAGAGACATTGGTGGGTTTTCTTAACTGTAGTGTCAGCATGGGGGGACCAGGGCAGATTGTTGGTGATCTGGATACCTAGAAACTTGACGATTTCCACTTTATCCCTGTTAATGTAGAAAGGGGCATGTTATCCCCTACACTTCCTGAAATCGATGACTATCTCCTTTGTTTTGTTGACATTGAGCGAGAGATTATAACCGTCGCACCAGTTCACCAGATTCTCTATCTCTTTCCTGTACTCTGTCTTGTCAATGCGCGTAAGAGGTTAGTCAGTTCCTGGAAGATGAAGGTGATTTCTTGGCTATAATGTGAGAACCGTAGATCAGGGGAAAACAGCAATGAGGAGCAAACATTTTCCATCAGGTTTTTGCTTCAGACTGATTGTTTCAACAAGTACGCCATCAAGTTCCAATTTTTTTTTTAATGAATTCAAAGGCAACTAAACAAATAACGGGGTGTGTTGTTGAAGTTTTTCACCTTGCACCCATCAGGACAAACACAAGAATACTAGGATGTTTACTAGGATGTTGCCTGGTATGGAGGGCAGGTCCTATGAAGAGAGGTTGAAGGATTTGAGGTTGTTTTCGTTAGAAAGGAGGCGCTAAGGGGGGATCTTATTGAACATATAAGATATAGAGGTTGGATAGGGTGGACAGTGATAGCCTTTTTCCTAGATGGAAAAGCTAGCACGAGGGGAACAACTTTAAATTAAGGGGTATGAGTTATAGGACGGATATCAGAGGTAGGTTCTTACTCAAAGAGTGATTAGGGAGTGGATGCCCTGCCGCAGCTGTTGTAGATGCGCCAAGTTTGGTGCGTTTAAGAGGTTAGTTGATAAGTATATGGATGAGAAGGAATGGTTTAGTTAGGAGGGGCATTGCTTTTTATTTTGGTCGGCACAACATCGAGGGCCGAAGGGCCTGTTCTGTGCTGTATTGTTCTATGTTCTATGTTCTAATACCAAATTTCAAACAATCTCAGTAATTTATACATGAGTGCCGGCAAGTTGGCTTTGATTGGACGAGGCGTTGCCATGGAGAAAGCAACAGGGAACCCGAGGCTCCCCAAGCTTCCGGGTAATTCACAAAGGTGCAAAAGGCTTTGCAGAGAATGGGTCTCTGTGTATGAATGTGTGTCGCTTCTCGCAAGCGTAAATGAGCCAAGTTATGAGTTCAACTGATTTATCATAGAGTTTATTTATTAGTCATAAGACTTACGTTAACACTGCAATGAAGTTACTGTGAAAATCCTTTAATCACCACATTCCGGAGCCTGTTTGAGTAAGTGTAACAACATCTTTCAGACATGGGGAGAACATACAAACTCCACACAGACAGCGGGAGGACATTTGTTAGACTTTGGAATTCCCTGTCCCAAAGAGCAGTGCAGGCTGGGCCAGTAAATATATTCAAGGCCCTGTTGGGCGGTAGAGTGTCACTGAGGGGAGATGGATGGGTTTTACTGTCCCCAGTGCTATGGGAATCGGAGCGAGCGGTCAGGGGGCAGTGGCAGTGAGGGGAGGGGGTGGCATTTTACAGTTTTGGGACCATCGAGGCAGTAAAATCCCAGCGTGCAAGTCCCCTCAGCCCCTAATGGCACACTGCTGCCTCCTATAGGAGAGTTCCCTGTTTGCAGCAGCACGATTGAGAGGTTTGTGCATAGCATTGGGCACTGCACATGGGGTGGCACAGTGACACAGTGGTTAGCATTGCTGCCTCATAGCGCCAGGGACCCAGGTTTGATTCCTGGCTCGGGTCACCGTCAGTCTGTGAGGAGCCTGCACATCCTCCCCGTGTCTGCGTGGGTTTCCTCCGGGCACTCCGGCTTCTTCTCATAGTCTAAAAGACACGCAGGTTAGGTTAAAGTTAATTTTATTCATCACAAGTAAGGCTTACACTAACACTGCAGTGAAGTTAATGGGAAATCCCCATAATCACCACAGTCTGGCGCCTATTTGGGTCAACGCATCCTAACCAGCACGTCTTTCAGACTGTGGGAGGAAACTGGAGGATCCAGAGGAAACCCACGCAAATACGGGGAGAACATGCAGACTCCGTGCACACAATGACTCAGGCAGGGAATTGAATCAGCAGCAGTGCTAACCACTGTGTCACCTCCGGCACAGGTACATTGGCTGTGCTAAATTCTCCCTCAGTGTACCCAAACAGGCACTGGAGTGTGGCGCCTAGGGGATTTTCACAGTAGAGTGTATTCATTTATTAGTCACAAATAAGGATTACATTAACACTGCAATGAAGTTACTGTGAAAAATCCCCTGAGTCGCAACACTCCTGTTTGGATACACTGAGGGAGAATTTAGCACGGCCAACCCACCCTAACCAGGATGGTTAGGACTGTGGGAGGAAACCCACGCAGACACGGGGAGAACGTGCAGACTCCGCACAGACAGTGACCTCTAAGCCGGGAATCGAACCCGGGTCCCTGGCGCCGTGAGACAGCAGTGCTAACCCACTGTGCCACCCAATTTCATTGCAGTGTTAGCATCAGCCTCCTTGTGACACTAATAAATAATGTGGGATTCCTCCTCCCCCCCCCCCCCCCCCCCCCCCCCCCCCCCCCCCCAAGTCATTGCAGTGCGAGTGAAGGAGGAAATGGTCGACTTATCCACATCGCTGGACCCCAAAAACCTGCTGGTGGCCACAGACAACATCAAGGAGGAACCGGCGGATTGAGCGAGTTCCCCACCACCCAGCCCTCTCGAGGCCATGGTATCATCCATCTGAGGTGAACGGTGAGGGGGACAACTTCCTGGATCCGGTGTGGATTGGTGTTGGAGATGGGATGGGTAGGGGAAAGAACCAGGAGCGCCCAGACCTCAAACTAGGCTTGACTTGGAACAGACTGGTTCAAACCGGTTAGGACTAGATCCTGCTGATGGAGTACACTGGGGCCCTTTTGGTTACCGATTTCCAGAATAAAAAAAACCTGTATGATTTATTAATAAGAAGATTTGGGCAGCAACATAACTGTGGCTCAGGAAGGGCCTGCGCCGTGTGGCCTCGGGGTTGCATTAGGAGTGTCAGATTGCTCCGGAGCACTGCTGTAACAGTCAGCCCTCACAGCTGGTGTATCGGGTCTTGTACAGAAGTCAAACCACTTTCTTCCAGTGCTCTCTATCACCTTCGTATAGGGGACTGGACAAGAGCTCCAACCCCTTCCGCCTTGTCAGAAGGAGAGGCGTCGCCTTGGGGCAGGGAGGGATCTTGAACGTTCTGCCTTTGTGAGGAGAGATCAAACCTTTTGTGACTCTGCACCAGGCTGAGATGTTCTTTTGCCCACTTTCCTCTCACTTTTGTACCCTCTCCCCAACCCCTTTCTTTTTGGTGGGGGGGAATGGGATACCCCTTGCCACTCTAAGAGTTTGCCCACTTGACTGTTATTCATGTGTGTTGAACACTTTCGGAGACACTTCTTCAACACAAGCTCTTCAACCCTGGGAGCCTTCCTGGAATGGGGTAGGTGGGGGGGCAGGTTTCCGTGCCAACTCACCAGGCAGCCATCTGTCGTCCCAGCGCGGGAGCGCCAACGTTACTTAACTCGCGCCCTGGGGATGTTGTACCTGGGGATTTGCCTGATTGGAGTACCTCGACCTTCTCGCTGTGTAACCCTGGTGATGGGGGTGGGAGTACAATCCTGAGGGAGATTGGGGGGTGAGTGGAGCCCTTACAGAGGGGGTTTTTGACCCAGACGAGCTGGGTGCAGCCCTGAGGGTGTGACGAGGGCAGGGGTGGGTACAGGTGGAGGGAGCTCGGCCCCAAGGCTGGGGCACCTGAGGGATGTCCGTATCCCTCCTTGGCACGTGAAAGCAACTGCCCTCCCTCCCCTCTGCCCCCAAGGAGGTGTAACCCTCGACCAAGTTTGCGTGGACTGGTAAATCAAAAGTGAAATGGTGCTGGAAATCAAAATAAAAACGGAAAATCTCAGCAGATCTGTGGAGATGGAGCGTTAGCGTTTCCAGTTCTTACCGACAACTTCCTCACAGTCTTCAGAGGGAAAGTCCAACCAGATTGGAAACACTCAAGCTGTTCATCTCTCCACAGAGCCGCGGAGATTTTCCATTTTAATTTCACAGAAAGCACTACCTTGTTTTTTCTTAAAAAACAGACAAAACTCAAGGGTGTGAGTGAGGTTTAAAGTTGATTTATTAGCGTTGAGGCGCACATTGACGCTGCAATGAAGTTACAGTGAAAAATCCCCTAGTCGCCACACTCCTGTTCGGGTTACACTGCGGGAGAATTAAACACGGCCAACGCACCCTAACCAGAATGCCTCCCAGACTTTGGGAGGAAACAGGAGGAAACCCACGCAGACAATGTGCAGACTTTGCACAGACGGTGACCGAGGCTGGGGATTGAACCCGGGTCCCTGGCGCTGTGAGGCGGCCGAGCTAACCCCTGTGTTTGAAAAGATGAATTGGATTTAGCTGAAGGATAGAGTTGAGGAGATGGGGTGCACACAGTGACTTGACTCTTCTCAGCTGCCTTAGAGTTAGAACGGCAAACAACACATCAGTTTGCTGTGTGTGAATCCGATCCCTCACCCAGGTAAGAGAGTACTGACAGCTTGTCAGGGTTTATTTTTGACAGGTAGAGAATGAGCGGAATAGAGACACACAGGAACGGGGAGCAATTACTTTGGTGTTCAGAATATCAGTGCCAGTTTGTTCCCTCCCCATCCATTCACAGTGTCTTTCTGCACAGAAGGAGGCCATTCAGCATGGCGTACCTGTGATAGCTCATTTGACAGAGATGTCCAGTTCAGTCCCACACCCCAGCTCCCTCCCCCGTAACTCTGCCCATTCATTCTCCTCACGTACACATGTCCACATCACAGTTCTGAGCAGTACGGTTATTAGCACTGCTGCCACTCAGTGCCAGGGACCCGGGTTCGATTCCCAGCTCGGGTCACTGTCTGTGTGGAGTCTGCACATTCTCCCCATGTCTGTGTGGGTTTCCTCCCACTGTCCGAAAGACGTGCTGGTTAGGTGGATTGTCCATGATTAGCTGCCCCTGTTCCATCCCAGGCAGTATCCTGGTAAATCTGCTAATTCCAGGGGGCACATTGTTAATATTTACAATTCTTTGGTAATCTGTAAGGGGTTAATCACTGTAATGAATATTAATCATGACAATAAAACAGTGGGAAATAACAGTAGTAAGGATTTATTGACTGAATCCCTCTAAGACTTACTGTAAGGCAGGGGTGGCACGGTGACTCAATGGTTAGCACTGCTGCTTCACAGCTCCAGGGACCCGGGTTCAATTCCCGGCTCGGGTCACTGTCTGTGTGGAGTCTGCACATTCTTCCCGTGTCTGCATGGGTTTTCTCTGGTTTCCTCCCACACTCCAAAGGTGTGTGGGTTAAGTTGATTGGCCATGTTAAATTGACCTTAGTGTGCTGAGGGATTAGAGAGTAAATGTGTAGGGATATGAGGGTAGGGCTTGGGTGGGATTGTAGTCAGTGCAGACTCGATGGGCTGAATGTTCTCTTTCTGTGCTGTCGATATTCTATGATTCTGTGACTAGCTCAGGTTAAGAAATGGGGTAGGTGATACGGTGGGATTGTGGTAGGTATAGACTCGATGGTTTGAATAACCTGTCCCCCTCTCTCTGCCTGCACCACCCCCCCTGCCCTGTCTCTCTCTCTCTCTCTCTCTCTGCCTGTCTCTTTCTCTCTCCCAGCCCCTCCCTTACCACCAGCTTTGCCTCTATCCTTCTCTCTCTGCCTCTATCCCCCTCTTTCTCTCTCTTTCTGCCTCTGTCCCTCTCTCTGTCTGCCTCTGTCCCTCCCTCTCTCTCTCTCTTTTTGTGTCTCTCTCTGGGGTCTCTCTCTCTCTCTCTGTCTCTGCATTTGTGTGTCTCTCTGTCTCTAACTCTGTATGTGTGTCTCTGTCTCTGCCTGTGTGTGTGTCTCTCTCTCTCTGTCTCTGCCTCTGTGTGTCTCTCTGTCTCTAACTCTGTATGTGTGTCTCTGTCTCTGTGTGTGTGCGTCTCTGTGTGTCTCTGCCTCTGTGTGTGTCTCTCTCTCTCTGTCTCTACCTCTGTGTGTGTGTGTGTGTGTCTCTCTCTCTTTCTGCCTCTGTGTCTCTCTCTGTCTCTGCCTCTGTGTGGGTCTCTCTGTTTCTCTCTCTCTCTCTGCCTGTGTGTGTGTGTCTCTCTCTGTCTCTGCCTCTGTGTGTGTGTGTGTGTCTCTCTCTCTCTCTGCCTGTGTGTGTGTGTCTCTCTCTCTCTGCCTCTGCGTGTGTGTCTTTGTCTCTGCCTCTGTGTGTGTGTGTCTTTCTGTCTCTGTCTCTCTCTGTCTTTGCCTCTGCGTGTCTCTCTCTCTCGGTAAAGCTTCAAGCAGAGTTGAACTTTCACACATTCTCATTACAGGTATACTCAGTTGCATTCTTTTATATAGCTGTGTAATTACAGCCAGGAGGTAACCGTGACTACACAGTTAGTAATGGGCTGCTTTTTCCATGTGACATGCCTTTTGTGAGTAACTAAACCTGCCTTGCAGTTTCGAGCTGCTCTCAGCTTCCTCTGTGTCTGTGTGTGTGAGTCTGTCTGTGTGTGAGTCTGTCTGTGTGTGAGTCTGTCTGTGTGTGAGTCTGTGTGTGTGTGAGTCTGTGTGTGTCTGTGTGAGTCTGTGTGTGTCTGTGTGAGTCTGTGTGTCTGTTTGTGTCTGTGTGTCTGTTTGTGTGAGAGTCTGTGTGAGTCTGTGTGTGTGTGTGTGTGTGTGTGTGTGTGAGAGAGAGTCTGTGTGTGTGTGTGTGTGTGTTGTTTCCTGGTCTGTTCAATGAGGCGTCATTTTTTCAGGAAGGATTTTCCCCTTCTGTGCTCCTCAGAAAGACAGTCTGTATCCCGGGAATTGCGGCTGTGTAGTATACCATAGCAATTCTGATTTCCACAAAACCCAACATTATATCATGGAGTGGGTTCCAGCCCGCGAGTTAGCGTTATTCCTCAGCCCAGGAGGTTACAGCACTGAGTAATTCAGGTGGTATTTATACAGGGGCTGCCCAGGGGTGATTTGTAGACTAGAATCATGGAATCCCTACAGCACAGAAGAAGACCATTCGACCCATCGAGTCTGTTCCAACCACAATCACTGGCCCTATCCCCATAATGCCATGTATTTACCCTATTAATCCCCCTAACACTAAGGAGGACTAATTTTTAGCATGGCCAATCCACCTAACCCGCACATCTTTCGGACTGTGGGAGGAAACACACGCAGACACGGGGAGAACATGCAGACTCTGCACAGACAGTGACCCAAGCTGAGAATCGAACCCAGGTCCCTGGCACTGTGAGCTAGCAGTGCTAACCCACCGTGCCACCCAAGATACTGGCGTGGTTAGCACTGCTGCCTCACAGCGCCAGGGACCCGGGTTCGATTCCCAGCCTGGGTTCACTGTCTGTGTGGAGTTTGCACATTCTCCCCATGTCTGCATGGGATTCTTCTGGGTGCTCCGGTTTCCTCCCACAGTTCGAAAGTCGTACTGGTTAGGGTGCATTGGCCGTGCTAAATTCTCCCTCAGTGTTACCCAAACAGGCGCCAGAGTGTGGCGAGTAGGGGGTTTTCACAATAACTTCATTGCAGTGTTAATGTAAGCTTAGTTATGACACAAATAAATAAACTTTATTTTTAAATTAAAAATGGGGGGGGGGGATGAATTTATTAACTAGGAACCTGTTGATTCAAAAGTGATTTGAACACCTGGGGGTCAGGCTGAATGGATTTGAGGTTTGGAGGTGTTTATTGATGTGTAATGTTTTTAATAAATAGAGAGATGGGGGTCCAGGTCAATCTCGAGATATAAAAGCCTGGGATGAAATCAGTGTCAGTGTGAGGGAGTTCTGGAAACTTCTGCAGTGATTGTACGGACACTTTGACTCTCTGATCTCTCCAATCATGTGGCAATTTTTTAAGAAATCATGCTCTGTTTGGTGATGGGAAATCTGATGTTTAAGTTCTTGTGTCAACACAGTATTTGAATCTCAATGTATATCCGTGTGAAAACGCATGTTATTTTCTGCAGGATTTCACATGGTACAAGTGTGTGTGTATTTGTAGATATTTTAATACTAACTTGCTCTCCGTACGTGTACATCGAAAAATTTTTATTCTTTTGTGTCTCAAAACCCAAGGGATACCCTTTAGCCTCTTCACCAAAACCAAGAATAAAGCTTTAACAATATAGTGGCAGAGACAGGGAAGAGTAACTGGCTAATAAACTCGGTATGACACAACTATAATTGATTTAATCGCGTGTTAGCACAGAACTTGAGTATTGTTGGAAAAAGACACGTGCTGTCAAAGTTTTTCACTGTGCACTCATCAGGACGGTTCACAAGAATGCCACAAACTATAAAGGGTGCAACAATTTGTACCGCAAGTGAGTGCTGATTGGTTGGCGCAGAGGTTAGCACTGCTGCCTCACAGCACCAGGGACCCAGGTTCGATTCCCGGCTCGGGTCACTGGCTGTGTGTGGAGTTTGCACATTCTCCCTGTGTCTGCGTGGGTTCCTCTAGATGCTCTGGTTTCCTCCCACAAAGATGTATGGGTTAGGTTGACTGGCCACACTAAATTCTCTCCCTAACCCCACCCCAACTCCTCTGGTAGCAGTTGCCCAGGTGACTGAGGCACCTTATAGAATCATAAACCTGATGCCTCTGGACACTGGTAGAAACTGTTTCTCTCTCTTCTCTCCATTTGGACGCCCCGATTAAATCCTCTGTCAGCCTTCCCTCCTCACCAGGGCACTGACAGAGACTCTCCAGAACTCGGGATGAATCGTGTGTCCATCACCAGCCCTGTTGATGTGGAGTGTGGGATGGGGTCTGATGCCTCTTTCTCTTTCACACGCTGACCGAACTCTGCTGGACTTGCCGAACCGTGAGTGGGAATGGTATGGTGAAGATTCACTGACCGACTCCCATACCCTGACCACACAGCATAACTGTAACGTACCAGCAAGAGACCTGCATGGATGTCAGCTATATGCCAACAATCACCTTAACCAAATACAAATAGCCCCTAATCTCCTGGTAACCAGGGCAGGTGGGGAGACACACACACACACACACACACACACACACACACAAATGTACAATGTATTTGCCGTGGAAGAGGTGGCGCAGAACTGAATGAAGACTAACACTTACAATTGTAACTGTGTTGGAGGAGGCAGCTGCTCTGCATATTGTGAATATTTACAAATCTTTGCTAATCTGTAAGGAGCTAATCACTGTAATGAATATTAATCATGATAATAAAAGCACATCTTGTGTGGTATCTGATCATGTTTCTTTCTGTCTTTTTCTCGAATCAGTGGTGGATCTTGGAATTGTTACAGCGCTGAAGGAGACCATTTGGCTCATTGTATCTGCACCCCATCTCCAGTGAGTTTGGTGCCTCTCCCCTACCTTCTCCCTGGAACTCTGCACACTCTTCCGTAACAGCCTAACTCCCTTTTGAATGTCTTGATTCACCCTGTTTCCACCACACTCTCAGACAGTACATTCCAGATCCTTTCTGGAGACAGAGGCTGGAATGGTAGACTTAGGAGCAGAATGAGGCTATTCGGCCCATCGAGTCTGCTCCACCATTCAATCGTGGCTAATATTTTTCTCATCCCCATTTTCCTGCCTTTCCTCATAAACCTGACCCTCTTATTAATCAAGAACCTTTCTAACTTTGTCTTAAAGACACTCAACGACCCAGCCTTCACAGCCTTCTGCGGCAAAGAGTTCCACAGATTTATCACTCTCTGGCTGAAGAAATTATTCATCTCTGTCCCTTTAGCCTAAGGTTGTTCCCTCTGGTTCTAGTTTTTCCTATTAGTGGAAACATCCTCTCCACATCCACTCTATCCAGGGCCTCGCAGTATCCTGTAAGTTTCAATAAGATCCCCCCTCATCCTTCTAAACTCCAACGAGTACAGACCCAGAGTCCTCAACCATTCTTCATACAACAAGCTCTTCATTCCAGGGATCATTCTACTGAACCTCCTCTGGACCCTTCCCAAGGCCAGCACATCCTCCCTTAGATACGGGGCCCAAAACTGCTCACAATATTCCAAATGGGATCTGATCAGAGCCTTATCCAGCCTCAGAAATCCATCCCTGCTCTTGTATTCTAGCCCTCTCCACGTGAATCCTGACATTGCATTTGTTTTCCTAACTGCCGACTGAACCTGCATGTTAATCTTAAGAGAATCTTGAACAGTGACTCCCAAGTCTCTGTGTTTCTGATTTCCGAAGCATTTCCCCATTTAGAAAATAGTCTGTGCCTCCATTCCTCCTTCCAAAGTGCAGAACCTCCCACTTTTCCACATTATATTCCATCTGCCATTTCTTTGCTCACTCTCCTAACCTGTCCAAGTCCTTCTGCAATCCCTCTGCTTCCTCAATACTACCTGTTCTCTCTACATATCTTTGTACCAAACTTAGCAACAATGCCCTCAGTTCCTTCCCTCAAATCGCTAATTGTGAAAAGTTGTGATCCCAGCACTGACCCCTGAGGCACACCACTAGTCACCAACTGCCATCTGAGAAAGACCTCTTTATTCCCCACTCTCAGCCAATCCTCTATCCTCTAAGACAGAGGTAGATCAGTTTTTGATTGATAAGGGGATCAGGGGTTACGGGGAAAAGGCAGGAGAATGGGAATGAGAAAAATATCAGCCATAATTGAATGGCAGAGCAGATTTGATGGGCCGAGTGGCCAGATTCTTCTTAGTCAACCACTCCTCTATCCTTCAAGTCTATGTTATGCAGATCTACGGTGCTTTAAATGGACAGTAAGATCGCACCCAAGAAAGAATCACCCACGTTGTCCTTATCAACATTTTATCCCTTCGTACACATCACAGAAACACATGGTTTTTGCATTACTGCATGCGGGAGCTTGCTGTGTACAAATCAGCTGCCGAGTTTCCTCATTTACAACACTTCAAACTCACCTCACTGGTTGTAAAACACACCGGGACATCTTGTGAGGCTAAAAGGCGCTACATAAATGGATATCTTTCATGCCTTCAGTTGCTAAGTGGTAACAGGAGCTGGGGATTATGTACAAGCAGTCCAAATTCAGACCATTCAGCCCCTCGAGCCTGCTGTCCCATTCAATAAGATCGTGGCTGATCTGATTGTAACGTCTACTCCCGCCGCCAACCACCCCCCCCCCTTCACCCCCTTGTCAATCAAGAACCCACCCGGGAAGAGGGGGGGATGTGGGAAGTTGTGGGGCGTAGAGTGTTAGCAGGGGCAGAATGCGGGAAAGGAGTGCGGGGAAACGGTCGTGGAGTGGGGGGAAAGGGGCTGGGACGGGGAGATGTGGGGAGAAAGGCTGCAGGGGGAGAGGAAGGTGCACTGTTTGTGGGGACAAAGTGACAGGCAATAAGGGAAAGGGTTGGAAAGTGGGGGGAAAGAGGCCAGAAGTAGGGGAAAGAGTGAGAAAAGGGGTGGGAAAAAGGGCGGTGGGGCAGGGAATGGGTGTGAAGGGACAGGGAGTGGGGAAAGTGGCAAAGTCAGAGCTGGGAGTGGAGGAAGAATATTCCAACACTCGTAACCCTCTGAGAGTGAAGTATTTCTCCTCATCTCTGGCTGGGGGGTGGTGGTGAAGAGAATGATGAGGATGTGCAAAAGCTGAAATGTCAGTAAAATCCACTGCATTGGGCTCAGCGGCACAGTGGGTTAGTGCTGCTGCCTCTCAGCGCCAGGGACCTGGGTTCAATTCCCAGCTTGGGTCACTGTTTGTGCACAGTCTGCACATTCTCCCTGTGTCTGCTTGGGTTTCCTCTGGGAGCTCTGGTTTCCTCCCACGGTCTGAAAGATGTGCTGGTTAGGGTGCATTGGCCGTGCTAAATTCTCCCTCTTTGTACCCGAACAGGCACCGGAGTGTGGCAACTAGGGGATTTTCACAGCAATCACAGAATCCCTACAGTGCAGAAAGAGGCCATTCGGCCCATCGAGTCTGCACTGATCACAACCCTGTCCAGGCCCTACCCCCATATCCCAACATATTACACCCACTAATCCTTTAACCTACACATCCCTGGACACTAAGGGCAATTTTTAGCATAGCCAATCAACCTAACCCGCACATCTTTGGACTGTGGGAGGAAACCCACACAGACACGAGGAGAATGTGCAGCCTTCACACAGACAGTGACCCGAGCCAGGAATCGAACCCTGGTCTCTGGAGCTGTGAAGCAGCAGCGCTAATCCACTGTGCTACCGTGCCGCTCACAGACTTCATTGCAGTGTTAATGTAAGCCTTACTTACGAACCTGGTAGAATTTTTTGAGGAGGTGACAAAACAGTCGACGAAGGACAAGCTGTTGATGTCGTCTATATGGATTTCAGTAAGGCATTTAACAAAATCCCTCATGATAGGTTGGTGAAAAAGGTTAAGGCTAATGGGATACAAGGACAGGTGTCTAGATGAATTGAGAACTGGCTTGGTAACAGGAGACAGAGAGTAGTAGTGGATGGGTCTTTTTCTAGCTGGAGGTCTGTGACTAGTGGTGTGCCGCAGGGCTCGGTACTGGGACTTTTGTTATTTGTAATATATATAAATGACTTGGAAGAGGGAGTAAGTGGAGTGATCAGCAAGTTTACAGATGATATGAAGATGGCTGGACTTGCTGATAGTGAGGAGCATTGTCAGGCGATGCAGCAGGATATATAGGCTGGTAGCTTGGGCAAAGAAATGGCAGATGGAATTCAATCCTGATAAATGCGAGGTGATGCATTTTGGAAGAAATAATGTAGGGGGAGGTATATCACTTACAGAGGGTGGGGGCAAGATCGGGTGGGGGGGGCGATCACTCAGTGAGGGTGGGGGGAGATCGCGAGAGAGAGTTGGGGGGAGATCGGGTGGGGGGAGATTGGGTGGGGGGAGATCACTCAGAGAGGTAGTTTAGAAAGGGTGGGGGAGATCGCTCAGAGAGGGCGGGGGGAGATCGCTGAGAGAGAGTTGGGGGGGAGTCGGGTGGGGGGAGATTGGGTGTGGGGGAGATCACTCAGAGAGGGTAGTTTAGAAAGGGTGGGGGAGATCGCTCAGAGAGGGCGGGGGACAGAGTGACGTCTGGATGAATAATGTAAGAAGGAAGTGGGGTGGGGAAGGGTGGGGGCGGGGTAGGGGTGGGGGCGGGAAGGGTGGGGGCGGGGTAGGGGTGGGTAGGGGTGGGTGTGGGGGAGAGTGGGGATGGGGGTGGTGCAGGAAGCTAAATTCAAGGCAGCAGAGTGAGTGGGTGTGTGTGTGCAGGACATGGCGGGGGGGTTCAGTGTGGGGGGGAGCCGGGACAGGGAGGTGTTGGCCTGGGACCAAGCTCCTGAATAGGACTTTAAACCAATGAGGGTGGGGCAGCGACAGAGGGCCCGAGCAGAAATAGCCATAAAAACGCAAATGCTCTCAAGATAAGGAAAGGCACAGGAGCAAAGTCCAGGTTATAAATAGTGTCAGGGTGCTGACTAATTCTACCTCATTCTAACGGGAAGGGAACACCTAGATTGCCTGGAATCTAATGGGTGGCACAGTGGGTTAGCATTGCTGCCTCACACCAGGCTCGATTCCCAGCCTTGGGTCACTGTCTGTACATTCTCCCCGTGTCTGCATGGGTTTCCTCCGGCTGCTCCGATTTCCTCTCAGAGGCTGGGAGATTAGATTGGCCTTGCTGAATTGCCCCTCAGGGGCACTAGCTAGGGTAAATGCACGGGGATAGGGACTGGGTGAGATTCTGATCAGTGCAGACTCGATGGGCTGAATGGTCTCCTTCTGCACTGTAGGGGTTATATGATTTTATAATTTGAGAGGGAAGGTCACAAGTCAAGATTACCATTTTTTAAAAATTCATTCTTGGGCCACTATTTGTTCATTGCCTTCGAGCTGAGTGCCTCCCTCGGTCATTTCAGCGGGCAGTTACGAGGCCAGAATTCTCCATTTGCACCTCACCTTCCCCAGCGATTCGGTGTGGTATCACCGGAGCCGGGAGCTCCGTCCCTCACTATCCGCCATTGGAGAGTGATATTGCGCTGAGACTGCAAAAAGAGCTGGTTAAAGAGAAACACTGCCCGGATCAGACCACCCAGGGACTACCCCGATAAATGTGAGGTGATGCATTTCGGGAGAAAGAATGTAGGGGGGAGGTATATGATAGAGGGTAGACCTATTAAGAGTATTAAGAGACACAGAGGGACCTGGGGGTGCAGGTGAACAAGTCACAAGTCTCTGAAGGTGGCAGAGCAAGTGGAGAAGGTTGTGAAGAAAGCATATAGTATGTTAGCCTTTATAGGAAGGGGTATCGAGTACAAGAGCTGGCCTTTAATGTTGCAGTTGTATAAAACGCTAGTTCGACCTCATTTGGAATACTGCGTCCAGTTCTGGTCGCCTTACTACCGGAAGGACGTGGAGACTCTGGAGAGACAGCAGAGGAGGTTTACCAGGATGCTACCTGGTATGGAAGGTCTGAGTTACGAGGAGAGGTTAGGCAAATTGGGGCTGTTTTCCTTAGAAAGACGTAGACTTAGAGGAGATCTAATAGCGGTGTACAAGATTATGAGGGGTATAGATAGAGTAAACAGGGTTAAGCTCTTTCCTAGGATGGACTCAAATAGCACGAGGGGTCATGGGCTTAGGGTGAGGGAGGGTAAGGTATAATTTGGATGCTAGAGGGAGTTTTTTCACTCAGAGGGTGGTGGAGGTATGGAACGCACTGCCAAGTAAAGTGGTGGAGGCAGGTAGTCTGGAGTTATTTAAGAAATACTCAGATGGGCACATGAACAGAATGGGAATGGAGGGGTATAGAAAACTGATTTAAAATAGGGATCATGAGGCTTGGGAGTCCCTGGGAAGTGTGTAAATAGATGATATTGATGTACTTGTTTTTATCCTACAGGTGCTTTGGTCCACCTTGTTGTCTAACAAGGGGCATACACGCGATGGGTCGTGAGAGGGCTGCTCTTGGATTTTTTTCGAGAGTATCCTAGTGCTTCACGTCGTTAGTGTACGCTTGACCTGGACCATTTGATGGGCAACACGACAGCTCAGTGACTATCGCTGTGCTGTGCAGATACATGGATTGGGCCTGTGTCTGTGGGAGTTTGCGCATTCTCCCCGTGCTTGCGTGGGTTTTCTCCGGGTGCTCCGGTTTCCTCCCACATCCCAAAGATGTGCTCTTAGGCTAATTGGCAAAATAAATTCTCCCTAAATTCTCAAATTTGGTTTTTAATCCATAGATCTATAAACATGGACAGGGATCACGGGTAGAGGTGGGACATTGGCGTGTGCTCGTTGGGCCGAAGGGCCTGTTTCCCGTGCTGTTTTATTCTTTGTTCATTTCACCTCTAGACAATCAACCTCACCTTTAACCATGATGTGGTTTATGTTCTGCATCCAGCAAGAGTTTATTCGACGTACTCGTAACCTTGCGTTTTGTAAATATGTTTTAAACGTGGTTCTCAGACAGTGTCTGTGTGAGGTGGCAAGCTGGCGAGCTTTGATGTGGCCATCTCACTCTGCTGGCTTCCCTCACACTTTGTTTCGATCAGACACGCTATCGCAGGAGGTGTTTCTACATCCTCCATTCATAAAAACCATCGCCATAATCCCCGATTTCAAAACCCTTTCTCCGACTGTTCCAGAATCCAGCCAAGAATCATAGAAACCTTACACTGCAGAAAGAGGCCCTTCAGCCCATAGAGATGCACCGAACACAATCCCACCAAGGCCCTACCTCTGTATCCCTACATATTACACCCACTAATCCCTCTAACCCACACATCCCCATATCCCTACATATTACACCCACTAATCCCTCTAACCCACACATCCCCATATCCCTACATATTACACCCACTAATCCCTCTAACCCACACATCCCCATATCCCTACATGTTACACCCACTAATCGCTCTAACCTACACATCCCCATATCCCTACATATTACACCCACTAATCCCTCTAACCCACACATCCCCATATCCCTACATATTACACCCACTACTCCCTCTAACCCACACATCCCCGTTTCCCTACATATTACACCCACTAATCCCTCTAACCCACACATCCCCATATCCCTACATATTACACCCACTAATCCCTCTAACCCACACATCCCCATATCCCTACATATTACACCCACTAATCCCTCTAACCCACACATCCCCATATCCCTACATATTACACCCACTAATCCCTCTAACCCACACATCCCCATATCCCTACATGTTACACCCACTAATCGCTCTAACCTACACATCCCCATATCCCTACATATTACACCCACTAATCCCTCTAACCCACACATCCCCATATCCCTACATATTACACCCACTAATCCCTCTAACCTACACATCCCCATATCCCTACATATTACACCCACTAATCCCTCTAACCCACACATCCCCACATATTACACCCACTAATCCCTCTAACCCACACATCCCCATATCCCTACATGTTACACCCACTAATCCCTCTAACCTACACATCCCCATATCCCTACATATTACACCTACTAATCCCTCCAACCCACACATCCCTATATCCCTACATATTAAATCCACTAATCCCTCTAACCCACACATCCCTGGACACTAAGGGGCAATTTCTTACCATGGCCAATCAACCTAACCCGCACATCTTTGGACTGTGGGAGGAAACCGGAGGAAACTCACACAGACACGAGGAGAATGTGCAAACTCCACACAGACAGTGATCCGAGCCGGGAGTCGAACCCAGGACCCTGGAGCTGTGAAGCAGCAGCACTAACCCACTGTGCTACCGTGCCGCCCCAGACGAGGATAAAAGAGATAATAAAGAGGGAGAAATAAACTACTTGGGCAAGCGGGCCAGGAATAGAAAAACTAAGAGCTTCTTTAAGTGTTTACAAAGGAAGACAGAGGTCAAAGTAAACACGGTCTCCTTGGGAAATGAATCTCGGAGATATTTACAGGGAACAAGGAAATGGCAGCAGAGTTAAACAGACATTTTGCATCATTCATTAGGATGGAAGATATTTCGAATATCCCAATAATAATATAGAGGGGAGGAATTATTACGATCACCAACATCAGAGAAGCAATATTAGACAAACTAATGGGGCGTTAAAGGCAGATAAGTCTCCTGGCCCAGATGACTTGCATCCTAGCATCCCAAAAGAAGCAGCTATGGAGAAAGTGGATACATTGCTTGTGATTTTCCCTAAACCCTTGGATTCTGGAGATCTACCGGAGAATTGGAAAAACGCCAAGATGACACCTTTAGAACCGTAGAAAATTACAGCTCAGAAACAGGCCTTTTGGCCCTTCTTGTCCATGCTGAACTATTTTTCTGGCTAGTCCCACTGACTTGCACCTGAACCATATCCCTCCACATCCCTCTCATCCACGAATCCATCCAAGTTTCTCTTAAATGTTAAAAATGATCCTGTATTTATCCGGCAGCTCATTCCACACTCCCACCACTCTCTGTGTGAACAATCCCCTCCCTAACATTCCCTTTAAACTTTCCTTAACCCATACCCTCTGGTTTTTTTTCTCCCCTAGCCTCAGCGGAAAAAGCCTGTTTGCATTCACTCTATCTGTACCCATCAAAATCTTATACACCTCTATCAAATCTCCCCTCATTCTTTTACGCTCCAGGGAATAAAATCCTAATCTATTCAATCTCTCTCTGTAATTCAGCTTCTCAAGTCCCGGCAACATCCTCATGAACCTTCTCTGCACTCTTTCAACCTTATTTACATCCTCCCTGTAACTAGGTGACCAAAACTGTACACAATACTCTAAATTCAGCCTCACCAGTGCCTTATATAACCTTACCCCTGTTTGGAAAGGGAGGGAGGCAACTATAGACACCCACATCTCACGGAAGAATCAAATCAATGCATACATCTTTGTTTTAGCTTTCCCACAGCACCTTCTGAAATCATTAGTGTTACACACTGAGAACGGGTGAGAGAATTTGGGACACAGTACGGTGGTGCAGTGGTTAGCACTGCTGCCTCACAGCTCCAGGGACCCAGGTTCAATTCCCGGCCTTGGGTCACTGTTTGGGCGGAGTTTGCACATTGTCCCCGTGTCTGCGTGGGTTTCCTCTGGATGCTCCGGTTTCCTCTGGAAGAGGTTAGGGTGCATTGGCCGTGCTAAATTCTCCCTCAGTGTAACCCGAACAGGTGCCAGAATGTGGCAACTGGGAGATTTTTCACCGTAACTTCACTGCAGTGTTAATGTAAGCCTACTTGTCACAAATAGATAAACCTTCATTCCAGTGAACTGAATGGGGTTTCACGATCATAGAATCCCCACAATGCAGAAGGAGGCTATTCAGCCCATTGACATCATTCCCACCCAGGCACTATCCCTGTAACCCCACATACTTACCCCACTAATCCCCTTGACACTGAGGGGCAATTTACAATGGCCAATCAACCTAACCTACATATCTTTGGACAATAGCTTTGTTCTTTGTTCTCTGTTCATTTCTAATCAATCTATAACCAATAGACATGTTCGACATTACGCTGCGTACTGACAAATAGCTATTATGGTCACCGTTACTGAGGCAAGTTTTATTTTGTTAATTGAATTTAAATTCCACAGCTGCCCCAGTGGGATTTGAACCCCTGTCCCCCAGACCACTGGCCTGGGCCTCTGGATTACCAGTCCAATAACGTTGCCCTCAAATTACCCTCAGGGACTCTGGAGGACAGTTCTCTCGCTGCCAAATTGGTCGCTTGCCTCAGAGTTATTTTTTTTAAAAGGGTTTTCTTGCCTTGGTTAAAACCCATCACTGTGATGCCCAGGTGACGGAACTCAGGGCACTGTTTGTTTTCCGGGGCTGTGAAGGAAACAGAGAAACGGAGGTTTCAGAAAGTACACGGTCAATTTACATGCTTCCTGAGACACCCTCAGCAGTGCCAAGCCAACCTGTTGTCTGCTGCATACCTAACCACAGCATCCTGCTACGTCACAGCTTCACACTCCACTTTGCTGCTCGGTGTTTACTAGCACCCTTGGTCGAAGCTGTAGAATCTACAGGATGGAAAGAGGCCGTTCGGCCCATCAATTCTGCGCCGACAACAATCCCAGCCCCGTAATCCCACATATTTACCCTGCTAATCCCCCCCCCCCCCCGGGTCAAATTACCATGGCCAATCTACCTCACCCGCACATCCTTGGAGTGTGGGAGGAAACTGGAGCGCCCGGAAGAAACCCACGCAGATATGGGGAGAACGTGCAGACTGCCTTGTAGCATTCCTGGAAATTCATCTTCCAGCCTCACACTGTCCCTGAAAATCCATCTTCCAGTCTCGCAATTTCCTTGGACATTCATCTTCCAGCCCTGTCCCCGACCCCACCCCCAACCCTGACCTTGACCCTGTCCCTGGCCCTGGCCCTGACCCTGAACCTGACCCTGATCCTGTCCCTGGCCCTGACCCTGTTCCCAACCCCGACCCCGACCCTGACCCTGACGCTGTCTATGTTTCTGACCCCGACCCTGACCCTGTCGCTGAACCTGACCCCAATCCTAACCCTGACTCTGATCCCGATCCCAACCCTGTCACTGGCCCTGACCCTGACCCTGACCCTGTCCCCAACCCCGACCCTGACCCTGTCCCTGATCCCGACCCTGTCCCTGACCCTGACCCTGACCCCGACCCACCTGTCCCCGACCCTGACCCTGACCCTCCTAGTCCTGACCCTGACCCTGTCCCCAACCCTGACCTTGACCCTGTCCCTGACCCTGACCCCGACCCAGACCCTGACCCTGTCCCTGAACTTAATCCCGATCTCGACCCTGACCCTGACCCTGTCCCTGACCCTGACCCCGATCCCGACCCTATCCCTGACCCTAACCCTGACCCCGACCCAGACCTGTCCCCAACCCTGACCCTGTCCCTGACCCTGACCCCGATCCCGACCCTGTCCCTGACCCTGACCCCGATCCCGACCCTGTCCCTGACCCTGACCCTGACCCAACCCTGGACCCTGACCTGACCTGACTCTGCCCCAGACCCGACTTGACCCGACCCTCACCCTGACCCTGACCCTGACCCCGATCCCGACCCTGTCCCTGACCTGACCCTGACCCTGACCCAGACCTGTCCCGACCCTGACCCTGACCCTGTCCCTGGTCCTGTCCCTGACCCTGTCCCCAACCCCGACCCTGACCCTGTCCCTGACCCTGACCCCGATCCCGACCCTGTCCCTGACCCTGACCCTGACCCCCATCCCGACCCTGTCCCTGACCCTGACCCTATCCCTGACCTCGATCCCATTCCTGACTCTGACCCTGACCTCGATCCCGACCCTGTCCCTGACCCTGTCCCTGACTCTGACCCTGTCCCTGATCCTGACCCCGACCCCGTCCCTGACACTGACCCCTGACCCCTGACCCTGTCTCCGCCATGGGACTTAGTCTCGGCTGGAAGATTTCCTGATGTGGAGATGCCGGGGTTGGACTGGGGTAAACACAGGAAGAAGTCTCACAGCACCAGGTTAAAGTCCGAAGGATTTATTTGAGAGTAAACGCCACAAGCTTTCAAAGTTTCTCTCTTTGTCAGCTGTGTGAGGTGTCCTGGTCTCAGACAGCACATATAACAGCACAGAGAGTTTAAAGATTACTGACATTTACTGGCAGTTTATAGATCACAGCAATCTGTAAACTCTCTGTGCTGTTATATTGCATCTGAGACCGGAACTCTCCATTCACCTGACAAGGAGGGGAACCCTGAAAGTTTGTGAGTTTACTATCAAATAAATCGGTTGGACTTTAACCTGGTGTTGTCAGACTTCTTACTGGAAGAATTTCACCATGCTTTCTCTGCCTACTGGGGAAGAGAATTCCACTGTCTCTCCACAGAATTCCCCCCCCAACCCCGTGCAGGATTTAACAGGAACCTCCTGGTCCGCACACTCCAAGAACAAAGAACAATGCAGCACAGGAACAGGCCCTTCGACCCGTCCAAGCCTGCACTGACCATGTGTTTCTAACTAGACCATCTGAATCCCTCTATTCCCAGTCTGTTCATGTGGCTATCCAGATCAATCTTAAATAATCCTAGTGTGTCTGCCTCAGCTACCTCGCTGGGTAGTGCATTCCGGACCCCCACCACCCTCGGTGTAAAATACGTCCTCTGCATATCTGTATTGAATCTTGCCCTCCCCACCTTACCTTGAACTTGTGACCCTTTCTATTTGTCATTTTTGACCTGAGAAAAAGCATCCAACTATTCACCCTTCATAATTTTATAAATTTCTATTAGCGCAGCCTTCAACTCTGTCTTTCCCAGGAGAACAACCCTAATTTTTTCAGTCTCACCTCATGTGAGATGTGGGAGCGTCGGAGAGAGAGTGCAGAGGAGATTTACCAGGATGCTGCCTGGTTTGGAGGCTAGTCCTTACGAGGAAAGGTTGAGGGAGCTGGGGGCTTTTCTCTTTGGAGCGGAGCAGGATGAGAGGTGGGGTTTATAAGATGATGAGGGGGATAGATAGAGTGGACGTGCAGAGACTATTTCCTTGGGTGGATGTAGCTGTTACTAGGGGGCATAACTATAAGGTTCATGGTGGGAGATATAGGAAGGATAGAACAAAGAACAAAGAACAACACAGCACGGGAAACAGGCCCTTCGGCCCAACGAGCCCGCGCCGCCGTCCTAACGTCTTAATGACATATAGAGACCAATATAGGGACAATTTGTTACCCAATCAGCCTAAGAGCACATTTTTGGGATCTGGGAGGAAACCGGAGCACCCGGAGAAAACCCACGCAACCACGGGGAGAACGTGCAAACTCCCGCAGACACAGGCCCAAATCCATGTGTCTGCACAGCAACAGCGATAGTCTCTGAACTGTCATGTTGCCCATCTGATGGTCCAGTTTAAGCATACACTAACGACGTGAAGCACTAGGCCACTCCTGAAGTAACCTCCAGGAGCAGCCCTCGCACGACCTGCCGAATGCATGCACCTTGTTGGTCAACGAGGTGGACCGAATAGCCTGTGGAAACAATTAAAGTATTTAAACAGTCCTCATATATCCCTCTATCTGCAGACTGCTCATGTGGCTGTCCAAGAGACCCTTAAACAACCTAGCGTGCCTGCTCCCACCACCTTACTCGGTAGTGCATTCCACACCCCCACTACCCTTTGTGTGAAAAAATGCCCTCTAATATTAGTCTTATACATAGCCCCCCCTCACCCTAAGGCCGTGACCCCTCGTTCTATCCGAATCTAATGGTGGAAAAAGCTTACCACCATTTACTCTATCTATACCCCTCATAACCTTATATACCTCTAATAGATCCCCTCTCAGCCGACGTCTTTCAAGGGAAAACAACCCCAGTACGAGGTAGATTCTTTACTCAGAGAGTGGTTGGGGTGTGGAATGCACTGCCTGCTGTGATAGGGGAGACACTTTAGGAACTTTCAAGCACTTATTGGATAGGCACATGGAGCACATCAGAATGATAGGGAGTGGGATAGCTCGGAACAACATTGAGGGCCGAAGGGCCTGTACTGGGCTAGACTGGTCTATGTTCATAGCTAAACCCCTCCATAGCTGGCAACATCCTGGTAAACCTTTCGTGCACTCTCTCCAAAACCTCCATGTCCATCTGGTAGTGTGGCGACCAGAACTGGATGCAGTATTCCAGATGTGGCCGAACCAACATTCTATATAATTGCAACATCGCATGCCAACTTTTATGCTCTAAATCCTGTTCAAGAATGCCACTCCTATTTGAAATAGACCATTCCTACACTTTGAATCTTTTGTGCTTGGGGTTCTATTTTAATAGCACCATTAATCCACAATAATACTTGCATCGGGCAACAGAAATGTGACAGCGGAACAACTCAAAATAGAAGATTTCAGTCTCTGAAGCAGCGCAATAACTGGTGTTTAGTGAATTTAAGGCAATCTTCAGCGTATGAAATGTGACAATGAATCTGATTTGGTTCCGTTCACTTTTCTGGTTGGTGGCACCTCCCTGTCACTTTGTTTTTACTGTAAGGTGTCCGGCATTCTCTGTCTACTCCTCTGCTTTCTGCTCTTAAGAACATAAGAAATAGGAGCAGGAGTGGGCCATCCAGCCCCTCGAGCCTGGCCCCCCATTCAATAAGATCATGGCTGATCTGAAGTGAATCAGTTCCACTTTCCCGCTTTCTCCCCATAATCTTTAATCCCCTTGTCTATCAGAAATCTATCTACCTGTGACTTAATTATGTTCAGTGAGGCACCCACTTCAATGGGCAGAGAATTCCAGAGATTCACCACCTTTTGAGAGAAGAAATTCCTCCGATCTAAACTGCGCCCCCCCCCCGCCCCCTTATTTTGAGGCTGTGCCCTCGAGTTCTGGTTTCCTTTCTAAGCAGAAAGAATTTCTCTACTTCTACCCTATCTTATATGTCTCTGTAAGATCCCCCCTCAGCTTTCTAAACTCTAACAAGTCCAGACCCAATTTACTCAATCGCTCCTGCTCACAGCAGACTCATTGGGTTCCCGTTGAGGGTCCCTGTTGAATAGTTTGCAGATTTATTTAGTAGCACGAGCTTTCGGAGTACTGCCCCTTCATCAGGTGAGTGAAGTGTTTGATTCACAAACAGGGCACACATAGACTCAATTCCAAGATAATGGTTAGAATGACAGTCTTAACAGGTTCTCCAGGGCGGCCTTCCCGACAGCGCAGAGTCGCTGAGCAGAGACTGATAGCCAAGTTCCGCACACATGAGGACGATCTTAACCGGGATCTTGGGTTCATGTAACACTATCTGTAACCCCCATGAGTTTCCTGGGCTTGCAAAATCTCACTAACTGTCCTGTCTAGAGACAATGCATATCTCTGTGCTTAACCCTCTCTCCGCTCACACTGTCTGTACCTGTAAAGACTTAATTACCTGTTAAGATTTGCATTCCAATCATTATCTTGTAATTGAGTTTGTGTCTTTGTATGCCCTGTTTGTGAACAGCACACTTCACTCACCTGGTGAAGGAGCAGTGCTCCGAAAGCTCGTGCTACCAAATAAACCTATCGGACTTTAAGCTGGTGTTGTGAGACTCCTTCCTCTGCCCTACCCCACTCCGACGCCAGCAACTCCAAATCATCACAGACATTGAAACACGGGAGGCCGTTCAGCCCATCACACAATCCCACAGGGGGAGCACGAAGGCACAGCGGTTAGCACTGCTGCCTCACATCTCCAGGGGCCCCGCTTCAATTCCCAGCGTGGGATCATTGTCTGATGCGGAGTCTGCAGATTCTCCCCGTGTCTGCATGGGTTTCCTCCAGCTTTCTCCCACGGGTCTGAAGAAGGGGTGGATTGGCCGTGCTAAATTCTCCCTCTGTGTTTCTGAACAGGTGCCGGGCTAGGGATTTTCACAATAGAACATAGAACATAGAACATAGAACAATACAGCACAGAACAGGCCCTTCGGCCTTCGATGTTGTGCCGACCAAAATAAAAAGCAATGCCCCTCCAAACTAAACCATTCCCTTCTCTTCCATATACTTATCAATTAACCTCTTAAACGCCACCAAACTTGGCGCATCTACAACAGCGCAGGCAGGGCATTCCACTCCCGAACCACCCTTTGAGTAAAGAACCTACCTCTGATATCCGTCCTATAACTATCACCCCTTAATTTAAAGCTGTGTCCCCTCGTGCTAGCTTTCTCCATCCTAGGAAAAAGGCTATCACTGTACACCCTATCTAAACCTCTAATCATCTTATATGTTTCGATTAGGTCCCCTCTTAGCCGCCTCCTTTCTAACGAAAACAACCTCAAATCCCTCAGCCTCTCTTCATAAGACCTGCCCTCCATACCAGGAAACATCCTGGTAAACCTCCTCTGTACCCTCTCCAATGCCTCCACATCTTTCTTATAATGTGGCGACCAGAACTGCACACAATACTCCAAGTGCGGCCGCACTAGAGTTTTGTACAGTTGCAACATGATGCTGCGGCTCCTAAATTCATTGCAGTGTTAATGTAAGCCTTACTTGTGACACTAATAAATAAACAAAAACTAAACTTAGGGAAGGAAATTTGTTATCCTGACCTGGGATGGCAAAGCCAATGAATGCCCACGGAAAGAGTTGTTAAAAAAAAACTATTGTGTTCTCTGACTCCAGCGCCCTATACCCAATTCTGCTCCACCCTTGGGGGCACAATGTCCTTTTTAAAAAGCTGGTGATGTTTAGTCTCCCTGCAAAATATTTTAGAATGTGGAAGGTAGGTTGAAATACAAAGGATCTCGCGGAGCGCAGTCTGAGTGTGAAGCTCTGCAGACAAAATACTAAACACTTGGTGCAAAAACTTCAAACGTTTTTGGGGATAACGTATGAGAAATATTCACATAATGAGATAGCAGCCCAGGCAATACCAGCTGTACTCATTTATACAGATTCCTCATGTTACATGTAGCTATAGTTACCGAGGGAGTTGGCATAAACTCACTGTTCCTCCTGAAGTGTAGCTAGCGAGGAAATTGGGAAAACTGCAGAGCAATATAGGAGTGGGGAGCAGAGGCCATTCAGTCCATTAGACTGTGACTGTTCCACATCTGGCCTCTGTTTTTCTCCAAGTTTTACATTTATTTAGTGTCACAGTTAGGCTTACATTAACATTGCAATGAAGTTACTCTGAACATCCCTTAGTCGCCCCCCTTCAGCACTTGTTTGGTAGCACAGTGGTTAAGCATCACAGTGACCCGGGTTCGATTCCCAGCTTGGGTCACCGTCTCTGTGGAGTTTGCATGTTCTCCCCGTGTCTGCGTCGGTTTCCTCCGGATGCTCTGGTTTCCTCCCACACTCCAAAAGATACGATCATGCTAAATTCTCCCTCAGTGCAGCTGAACAGGCGTCAAGAGTGTCCGACTGGGGGATTTTCACAATAACTTCACTGCAGTGTTAATGTAAGCCTACTTGTGACACAAATAAATAAACTTCAAAAAAAAACTTTGGCCTTTATAGGAAGGGATATAGAGCACAAGAGCTGGCCTTTAATGTTGCAGTTGTATAAAACATTGGTTAGACCTCATTTGGAATACTGCATCCAGTTCTGGTCGCCCTACTACTGGAAGGACGTGGAGACTCTGGAGAGAGTGCAGAGGAGGTTTACCAGGATGCTGCCTGGTATGGAAGGTCTGAGTTACGAGGAGAGGTTAGGCAAATTGGGGCTGTTTTCCTTAGAAAGACGTAGACTTAGAGGAGATCTAATAGAGGTGTACAAGATTATGAGGGGTATAGATAGAGTAAACAGGGTTAAGCTTTTTCCTAGGATGGACTCGAATAGCACGAGGGGTCACGGGCTTAGGGTGAAGGGGGTAAGGTATAATTTGGATGCTAGAGGGAGTTTTTTCACACAGAGGGTGGTGGGGGTATGGAATGCGCTGCCAAGTAAAGTGGTGGAGCAGGTACTCTGGAGTTATTTAAGAAATACTTAGATGGGCACATGAACAGAATGGGAATGGAGGGGTATAGAAAACTGATTTAAAATAGGGATCATGAGCCTTGGGAGTCCCTGGGAAGTGTGAAATAGATGATGATATTGATGTACTTGTTTTTATCCTACAGGTGCTTTGGTCCACCTTGTTGTCTAACAAAGGGCATACACGCGATGGGTGTGAGAGGGCTGCTCTTGGATTTTGAGAGTATCCTAGTGCTTCACGTCGTTAGTGTACGCTTGACCTGGACCATTTGATGGGCAACATGACAGCTCAGTGACTATCGCTGTGCTGTGCAGATACATGGATTTGGGCCTGTGTCTGTGGGAGTTTGCCCATTCTTTTTAAACTAAAAGTTTAAAAGCTGTGTGGAGTTTGCATGTTCTCCTTGTGTCTGCGTGGGTTTCCTCTGGGAGCTCCGGTTTCCTCCCACAGTCCGAAAGACGTGCTGGTTAGGGCACATTGGCCGTGCTAAATTCTTCCGTCAGTGTACCCAAAGTTTTTTTTTGAAGTTTATTTATTAGTGTCACAAGTAGGCTTACGTTAACACTGCAATGAAGTTGCTGTGAAAATCCCCCAGTCACCACATCCCTGTTCGGGTTACACTGAGGGAGAATTTAGCACGGCCCAATCCACACCCTAACCAGCACGTCTTTCAGACTGTGGGGAAAAAACCGGACATCCCACAGTCCAAAGATGTGTGGGTTAGGTTGATTGGCCGTGCTAAGAAATTGCCCCATAGTGTCCAGGGTTAGAGGGATTAGTGGGTATAATATGTAGGGATATGGGGGTAGGGCCTGGGTGGGATTGTGGTTGGTGCAGACTCGATGGGCCGAAGGGCCTCTTTCTGCACTGTAGGGATCTATGATTCCATAAAACTGACCCCCCCTCCTGAATCTACACCTCCTCTGCCATTGCTGCTTGCTAAAAATAGGGTCAAAACATCCTGTTCCACCCCCACACCGTCTCTACTCCTTTGCTTCCCACAGTTATTACATTTCAAAACTAACGCATTGCCACGGCATCTTTGTGTGCCTTGGGTTAATGCGTCTCAACCATTTTACGCCGCTGGAAGCTGCTTACTGTGCGAACAGTGTCTGGGGACACGATTAGACCCAAGCCTTGTGTAAGGGAACATTTACTGGGAGTGTGTGTGTGTGTGAGTGAGTTTGCTCCAACTTGGGTCCAGAGGAATGGAAAGGAAAAGGGAACTGATTGAATGCGCGGAGATGAAGTACAGACAAGAAAAAGACCAAAACGTCCATCAAATTTACCCAGTTCCGCTCACCCCAGCTGATGGGAGAGGCAGAAAACTATCCCGGGATCAAGAAGGCATGCTCTGGAAAACAGTTTTCCATTATCCATAGGGGATTGACTCAGTCCAAAAGATCACATGTATTGAGTATTATCGATAAAAAAACTCCACCGTTTATTTATTAGTACCGCAAGTCAGCTTACATTAACACTGCAAAGAAGTTACTGTGAAAATCCCTCTAGTTCACCACACTCCGGTTCCCGTTCGGGTACACTGAAGGGCAATTTAGCACGGCCGATGCCACCTAACCCGCCCAGCTTTCGGAGGAAACCCACGCAGGCACAGGGAGAATGTGCAGATTCCACACAGACAGTGACCCAAGCTAGGATTTGAACCCAATTCCCCGGCGCTGTGAGGTAGCAGTGCTAACCACTGTGCCACCCATATGCTGGGTGATATATAAGTTAGGTGGATTGGCCATGCTAAATCACTCCTTAGTGTCCAAAGATGTGTGGGTTAGGTGGATTGGCCATGCTAAATTGCCTCTTAGTGTCCAAAGAAATGCAGGTTAAGCAGATTAGCCATGCTAAATTGCCCCTTAGTGTCCAAAGATGTGCAGGTTAGGTGGATTGGCCGTGCTAATTTGCACGTTAGTGTCCAAAGATGCTTAGCTTAGGTGGATTGGCCATGTTAAATTGCCCCTTAGCGTCCAAAGATGTGTGGTTTAGGTGGATTGGCTGTGCTAAATTGCACGTTTGTGTCCAAAGACGTGTGGGTTAGGTGGATTGGCCATGCTAAATTGAATGTTAGTGTCCAAAGATGTTTAGCTTAGGTGGATTGGCCATGCTAAATTGCCCCTTGGTGTCCAAAGATGTGTAGGTTAGGGGAATTGGCCATGCTAAATTGCCCCTTAGTGTCCAAAGATGTGTAGGTTAGGGGGATTGGCTATGTTAACTTGCCCCTTAGCATCCAAAGATGTGCAGGTTAAGTGGATTGGCCATGCTAAATTGCCCCTTAGTGTCCAAAGATGTGCAGGTTAGGATGGATTGGCCATGCTAAATTGTCCCTTAGCGTCCAAAGATGTGCAGGTTAGGGTGGATTGGCCATGCTAAATTGCCCCTTAGTGTCCAAAGATGTGCAGGTTAGGATGGATTGGCCATGCTAAATTGTCCCTTAGTGTCCAAAGATGTGTAGGTTAGGGTGGATTGGCCATGCTAAATTGCCCCTTAGCATCCAAAGATGTGCAGGTTAGGTGGATTGGCCATGCTAAATTGCCCCTTAGCGTCCAAAGATGTGCAGGTTAGGTGGATTGGCCATGCTAAATTGCCCTTTAGGGTCAGGGGACTTAGCAGGCTAAATACATGAGGTTTTGGGAATAGGGGCCTGGGTGGGATAGTTGTCAGTGGAGGCTCGATGGGCCGAATGGCCTCTTTCTGTGCTGCAGAGATTTTATATTTTAATTGTGTGTTTGGGGTAGAGATTTCCTGTGACTATCCGAGAAAATCTGGTCAAAATCTCAAAGTTGTGTCAGGTTCACATTATTTCCCCCCGGGGTAAGTAACACATAGGGATGGGCTTGTGGGGAATGTATTCTTTTTGAACCCAGTAACACTAATTTGATCAGAATGCCAATTTACAAAACCTCAATGAGTTGGCATGCCCCCCCCCACCCCCCCGCCCCCCTACCTCACCCTAAAAATACCTGTGGATAAGATCAAGGTGGCTGAACAAGTTCAGTTCTATGTTTTTTAGAAGTCATAGAGATTTACAGCATGAAAACAGGCCTTTCGGCCCAACTTGCTGTCCTTTTTTTTCCTAAATCCCTAAGCCAGTTCCAATTGCCACTTTTGTTTGGACTTTAGCCTCTCATTCTGTACATCAGTTTGTGAAAACTAAGTCCCTTGGGTAAAACCTGTTCAAAAGATGTGGCTACGGTGCGAGTGCAGTGCGATTGTAAACCTGTCCCAACTTGATCCGTCGCTGCACCCAACAATCTATCGCTTCTCATAACCGGCAATCACACCTCCATCATTGGCCTCAACACATTCCCTTCCTCTCCCCGCGAGAGGTGACCAATCTCTTCTCGGTTACAGATGTGGAGATGCGTTGGACTGGGGTAAACACAGTAAGAATTCTCTCAACACCAGGTTAAAGTCCAACAGGTTTATTTGGTAGCAAATAAATATTTGGGGCTACCAAACAAACCCTCTTGTGCTTTAACCTGGTGTTGTCAGACTGCTTAATGTGAGAGGCAAGTTATGGATAGCTGGCTCTAATTAAAGGGGTGGCACGGTAGGTTAGCACAGCTGTCTCACAGCGCCAGGGGACCCGGGTTCGATTCCTGGCCTCGGGTCACTGTCCGTGTGGGTTCTCCCAGTGTCTGTGTGGGTTTCCTCTGGGTGCTCCGGTTTCCTCCCACAGTCCAAAGTTGTGCAGGTTAGGTGGATTGGCCATGCTAAATTGACCATTGAATCAGGAGGATTACCAGGGTTAATATATGGGACATAGAACATAGAACGCTACAGCACAAACAGGCCCTTCGGCCCACAAGTTGCGCCGATCATATCCCTACCTACCAGGCCTATCTATAACCCCCATTAAATTCCCATGTACTCAACCAGAAGTCTCTTAAAAGACCCCGGGGTTACGGGAATAAGGCCTGGGTGGGATTGTGGTTGGCACAAACGGGATGGGCTGAATGGCCACATTCTGTGCTGCAGGATTCTATGGAAAAGTTTGATCCGGAATTCACAGCCGTTTGTTAGCATAGCACCAATCAAACAAGCTGTTCATTAGACATGCACAGTAAAACACAGGTTCGAATCCCGCCACGGCAGATGGTAAAATTTGAATTCACTAAAAACCTGGAGCTAAGAGTCTAATCTTGAAACTGTTGTTAATCCACCTGGTTCACTAACGCCCTTTAAGGCAGGAAATCTTTGGCAGCTCGGTGGCTCATGGTTAGCTCAGGTGCCTCTCAGTACCCGGGTTCGATTCCCAGCTTGGGTCACTGTCTATGTGGAGTCTGTACATTCTCCTCGTGTCTGCGTGGATTTCCTCTGGGTGCTCCGATTTCCTCCCACAGTCCGAAAGATGTGCTGGCTAAATTTTTGGGGTGGGGGGGAATAAGCAGGGTAAATATACAGGCTTACGAGGATAGGGCCTGGATGGGATAGCTCAGACTCGATGGGCCAAATGATCTACTCCTGCACTGCAGGAATTCTCTACTCAGTTGCACAATTCTATGAAATCTGCCGTCCTTACCCAGTCTGGCCTACATGTAATGCCAGAGTCACAGCAGTGTGGTTGACTCTTAAATACCCCCTGAACAAGGGCAATTAGCAATGCTAATAAATGCAGGCCTAGCCATGGACAAATATTTTTTACAAAGTATTTGTTGACATTTGCATTTCTTTGCGATCAACTCATCCCTACAGTGTGCCTCCAGCATCATCTGTGTTTGCAGACCCAATCTTCAAGCTTCTTGGGCAATGTCAATCTCTCTATAAACTCCAACGAACTCCAAGTGCTTCAATAGACCCGGATTGGCCGTCACTCTATCTTGTAAAACATGCTGTGATTCTGTACATTAGCCACACTGCACTTCGGAATTTCCACAACTCTGTGCTCGAACCTGATGGATCTGGATTGGCCTCGCCACCTTCTGAAATTCCCTTCGCAAACGCTCGCTCCAATCTCTCTTCCGCGCGCACGCAATTCTCAAGGTTTTGTGATGACTCGGAATTGCGAAGGGGTTGTGCATCTGCTGAAGAGAGAGATCAAACAGAAGCTTTCTTTTCTCTGCTCCAAGTTGTAGGAATGGCTGTTCAGGATTGTAGGTTGCAGGAAGATATAGAGGGGTTGGCAGAGGAGTGGCGGAGGGTATTGAACCCTGATAAGTGCGAGGTGATGGGCTTTGGAAGAAGTAACAAGATGAGAGAATACTTACTGAACAGAAGGACACTGGGAAGCTCAGAGGGATATTGTGGATATTCACAAATCCCTGGATGTGGGAGAGCATGTGAATAGTGTAGTTAAAAAGACACTCACTTTTATCAGTCATGGTATAGAACATAGAACACTACAGCACAAACAGGCCCTTCAGCCCACAATCATACCCCTACCTACCAGGCCTATCTATAACCCTCAATCCCATTAAATCCCATATACTCATCCGGAAGTCTCTTAAAAGACCCCAACGAGTTTGCCTCCACCACCACTGATGACAACCAATTCCATTCACTCACCACCCTCTGAGTGAAAAACTTACCTCTAACATCACCTCTGTATTTGCCCCCCAGCACCTTAAACCTGTGTCCTCTCGTAGTGACCATTTCAGCCCTGGGAAATAGTCTCTGAGAGTCCACCCTATCTATACCTCTCAACATCTTACAAACCTCTATCAGGTCGCCTCTCAACATTTGTCTCTCCAGGGAGTAAAGACCGAGCTCCCTCAACCTATCTTCATAAGACATGTCCCCCAATCCAGGCAACATCCTTGTAAATCTCCTCTGCACCCTCTCAATAGCTTCCACATCCTCCTTGTAACGAGGTGACCAGAACTGCGCACAGTACTCCAAGTGGGGTCTGACTGGGGTGTTATAAAGCTGCAGCGTTACCTCCTGACTCCTAAACTCGATCCCTTGAAGGCAGAATAGAGTATAAGAGCGAAGAGGTGATGTTGGTTAGCCTACAGCTGGAGTACTGTGTGCAGTTCTGGTCACCTCATTATAGGAAGGATGAGATTGCAGTGGACGGGATACAGAGGAGATTCACCAGGATGTTGCCTGGGATGGAGTGTTTGAGCGATAAGGAGAGACTGGATAAGCTTGGATTGTTTTCTTTAGAGCAGAGATGGCTAAGGGGGGGGGGCCTGGTGTTTAGAGCAAGAACAGCCATTTCCCCTGGTTGAGAGGTCATCACGAGGGACAGAGTTTTAGGGCTGAGGGGCAGGAGATGCAGGGGGGATTTGAGAAAATAATTTTTCACTCAGAAGGTGGTGGGAATCTGGAATGTGCTGCCTGGGAAGGTAGTGGGAGGCCAGAAACCATTAATAAGCTCTTGAAACATCATAACATTCAAGGATATGGGAAAAAGTGCTGGAGAATAGGATTAGCGAGCCTTTAACATAGAGGCATAGAAGATAGGAGGAGCAGGAGAGGCCATTCGGCCCTTCGAGCCTGCTCCACTCTTCATCATGATCGTCCAACTCAACAGCCTAATCCTGCTTTCTCCCCATAACCTCTGATCCCGTTCACCCCAAGTGCGATATCCAGCTTGAATACATTGAATATTTTGGCATCAATTCCTTCCTGTGGGAATGAATTCCACAGGCTCACTGGGTGAAGAAATGTCCCCTCATCTCCGTCCTAAATGGTCTACCCTGAATCCTCAGACTGTGACCCCCTGGGTCTGGACTCCCCCCACCATCGGGAACATCCTCCCTGCATCTACCCTGTCTAGGCCTGTTAGGATTTTATAAATCTCTTTGAGATCCCCCCTCATTCGTCTGAACTCCAGTGAAAACAATCCTAACCTGGTCAATCTCTCCTCATACACCAGTGCCACCATCCCCGGAACCAGCCTGGTAAACATTCACTGCACTCCCTCCAGAGCAAGAACATCCTTCCTCAGAAAAGGAGACCCAAACTGCACACAATACTCTAGGTGTGGCCTCACCAAGACCCTGTATAATTGCAGCAACACATCCCTGCTCCTGTACTCGAAACCTCTCGCAGTGAAGGCCAACATACCATTTGCCTTCTTTACCGCCTGCTGTACCTGCATGCTTCCCTTCAGTGACTGGTGCACAAGGACACCCAGATCCCTCTGCACACTCCCCTCTGCCAATTTACAGCCATTCAGGTAGTAATCTGCCACCTTATTTTTGCTTCCAAAAGTGAATAACCTCACATTTATCCAAATTGCATCTGCCATTGACTTGCCCACTCACCCAACCCAACCAGAATGTCCAGATCATTCTGAAAGATCTCTGCATCCTCATCACAGTTCACCCTCCCACCAACTTGGTATCATCTACAAACTTTGAGATGTTACATTTTGTTCCCTCATCCAAATCATTAATCTTTATTGTGAATAGCTGGGGTCCCAGCACCGATTCCTGTGACACCTTACTAGTTACTGCCTGCCAATTGAAAAGGACCCATTAATTCCTACTCTTTGCTTCCTCTCCAGTTTTCTATCCATCTCAATACACTTCCCCCAGTCACATGCACTTTAATCTTGCACGATGATCTCTTATGCGGGGCTTTGTCAAACACTTTCTCAAAGTCCAAATATATGACATCGACCGCTTCCCCCTTGTCAACTCCACTAGTTACATTTTCAAATACTTCCAACAGATTTGTCAAGCATGATTTTCACTTCATAAATCCATGCTCTGTCTGATCCAGCCACTGCTTTTTAAATGTTCCACTATAAAGTCCTTAATAATGGATTTAGTAGTAATTATTGTTGAGGCAGACTTGATGGGCTGAAGGGGCTTTTCTGTGCTATAAACTCTATAAATAGACAATTAGTGCAAAATATTGGCAACAACGTCCAAGTTAACTCTATGTTCGGGAGGCTCAAGCTGAGAGTTGGTGGGGAAATGACTCAGAATCCATTGTTGGGGTGGTATGGTAGCACAGTGGGTTAGCACTGCTGCTTCACAGCTCCAGGGACCTGGGTTCGATTCCTGGCTCGGGTCACTGTCTGTGTGGAGTTTGCACATTCTCCTCGTGTCTGCGTGGGTATCCTCTGGGTGCTCTGTTTTCCTCCCACAGTCCAAAGATGCGCGGGTTAGAGTGATTATAAAAAAAGCCCCTAAGAATCCTGAGATGTCTGGTTAAAGGGATTAGTGGGTAAAATGTACAGAGATTTGGCGGTAGGGCCTGGGTGGGATTGTAGCCAGTGCAGACTCGATGGGCCAAAGGGCCTCTTTCTGAACTGTAAGCTTCTACGATTGATGATTTTCTTACAATATTTCTATCTACAGAGGTGAATTTACCAGGAACTCTAGTGGTTTTGCATCTTGGCTGTCTATATCTTATCTTATCTGTAATCATCACGAGTGACTGTCGATCAGTTTAAGTTTGTTTATTAATGTCAGAAATAAGGCTTACATTAACACTGCAATGAAGTTACTGTAAAAATCCCCTAGTCGCCACACTCCAGCGCCTGTTCGGGTTACACTGAGGGAGAATTTAGCATGGCCAATGCACCCTAACCAGCACGTCTTTCAGACTGTGAGAGGAAACCCACGCAGACATGGGGAGAACATGCGGACTCCAAACAGACAGTGACCCAAGCCGGGATTTGAACCCAGGTCCCTGGAGTTGTGAGGCAGCAGTGCTAATCACTGTGTCAGCCTGTTTGGTATTTTGATTTTGGTGTTTTGATAATGCTCTGTGTTTTTTTTTTGGATATGAAGGGAGTGCCATCACACAGTGAGGATACAGAATGGGACTGAGTGTGGAATCGCACTGTGCCTGTCTGCCATTACCTGAAATTCTTCGAGTCACAGAATCTTTCACAGCTTGGGCTGGTTTCGCCTCCCCGTGGCGGTATTTTGGTGAGATGATTTTAAAGCGTCCACTCCCCCCACCCCCGCCCCGAGGCCACTCCAATCGCAGAGACATTGCGTTAATCTTGAACTTTCAACATAGTAAAATGCCTCACGTGGGCGTTGTACAACAAACTGACAGGCCCATCCACATTGGAATGGCACATGGGTGACAGAATGGCACAGTGTCATGTCGTCGTTGGCTACAGGTATAGTGCCGGAAGGCTGGAGGATGGCAAATGTTGTCCCTTTGTTCAAAAAGGGGAGTAGGGACCATCCTGAAAATTATAGACCAGTGAGTCTGACTTCTGGTGTGGGCAAGGTCTTGGAAAGAATTAAGGGATAGGATTTATAAGCATCTAGAGAGGAATAAATTGATTAGGGACAGTCAGCACGGTTTTGTGAAGGGTAGGTCGTGCCTCACAAACCTTATTGAGTTTTCTGAGGAGGTGACCAAAGAGGTAGATAAGGGTAAGGCAGTTGATGTAGTGTATATGGATTTTAGCAAAGCGTTTGATAAGGTTCCCCATGGTAGGCTACTGCAGTAAGTGCAGATGCATGGGATTGAAGGTGATTTAGCAGTTTGGATTAGGAATTGGCTAGCTGATAGAAGACAGAGGGTGTTGGTTGATGGGAAATATTCAACCTGGAGTGCAGTTACAAGTGGTGTACCTCAAGGATCTGTTTTGGGGCCACTGCTGTTTGTCATTTTTATAAATGACCTAGATGAGGGTGTAGAGGGTTGGATTATTAAATTTGCTGACGATACCAAAGTGGGGGGAGTTGTAGACAGCGAGGATGGATGTTACAGTTTGCAGAGGGACATAGATAGTTGCAGAGCTGGGCCGTGAGGTGGCAAATGGAATTCAATACGGATAAGTGTGAGGTGATTCACTTTGGTAGGAATAACAGGCATATGAAATATAGGGTTAATGGAAGGACCCTTAATAGCGTTGTCGAGCAGAGGTATCTTGGGGTACAAGTACATAGCTCTTTGAAAGTTGGCACCCAGGTTGATAAAGTTGTTAAGAAGGCGTACGGTGTGTTAGCTTTTATTGGTAGAGGGATTGAATTTAGGAGCCGTGAGGTTATGTTACAACTGTACAAAACTCTGGTGCGGCCGCACGTGGAGTATTGCGTACAGTTCTGGTCACCGCATTATAAGAAAGATGTGGAAGCATTGGAAAGGGTGCAGAGGAGGTTTACCAGGATGTTGCCTGGTATGGTGGGAAGGCCTTATGCGGAAAGGCTGAGGGACCTGAGGTTATTTTCATTAGAGAGAAGAAGGTTACGCGGTGACCTAATTGAGGCGTATAAGATGATCAAGGGATTGGATAGGGTGGATAGTGAGAGCCTTTTTCCTCGGATGGTGATGACCAACACGAGTAAAGTTATGTCTTTAACTTTAAATTAAGAGGTGGTAGTTATAGGATGGATGTCAGAGGCAGGTTCTTTACACAGAGGGTGGTGAGAGCGTGGAATGCCCTGCCTGCAGCAGTTGTGGACTTGCCTACTTTGGGGGCATTCAAATGTTCGGTGGATAGGCATATGGATGATATTGGAATAGTTTAGGTTAGAGGGTCCACTGGCCGGCGCAACATCGAGGGCTGAAGGGCCTGTACTGTGCTGTAATGTTCTATGTTCTATGTTCTATGTTCAGTGCATGCTTCCTCAGGAGACTAAGGGATTCTAGCATGTCCGCTACGACTCTCACCAACTTTTACAGAGGCACCACGGAAAGCATTCTTTCTGGTTGTATCACAGCTTGGTCTGGGCTCCTGCTCTGCCCAAGAAAGCAAGGAACTACAAAAGGGTCATGAATGTAGCCCAATCCATCGCACAAACCAGCCTCCCATCCGTTGACTCTGTCTACACTTCCCGCTGCCTTGGAAAAGCAGCCAGCACAACAAAGGACCCCGCGCATCCGGACATTCTCTCTTCCATTGGGAGAAAGATACAAAAGTCTGAGGACACATACTAACCAACTCAAGAACAGCTTCTTCCCTGCTGCTGTCAGGCTTTTGAATGGACCTACCTTAAGTTGATCTTTCTCTACACCCTAGCTATGACTGTAGCACTACATTCTGCACTCTCTCCTTTCCTTCTCTGTGAATGGTATGCTTTGTCTGTATAGAATACAAGAAACAATACTTTTCTCTATATTAAAACATGTGAGAATAATAAATCAAATCAAATCAAAATTAAAAGCTGCCTCACAGTGCCAGGGACCTGGGTTCGATTCCCGGCTTGTGTCACTGTCTATGTGGAGTTTGCATGTTCTCCCCGTGCCTGCATGGGTTTCCTCCAGATAGGAACACTTAGCTAAGATATACTCCATAGAATCCCTACAGTGGAGGAGGAGGCTATTCAGCCCATTGAGTGTGCATCAAATTTCCAAAAGAGCATCTTGATGGGCAACACGACAGCTCAGTGACTATCGCTGTGCTGTGCAGATACATGGATTTGGGCCTGTGTCTGTGGAGTTTGCGCATTCTCCCCGTGCTTGCGTGGGTTTTCTCCGGGTGCTCCGGTTTCCTCCCACATCCCAAAGATGTGCTCTTAGGCTAATTGGCAAAACAAATTCTCCCTAAATTGTCTCAAATTTGGTTTTTAATCCATAGATCTATAAACATGGACAGGGATCACGGGTAGAGGTGGGAACATCGGGGTGGCGGCGCGGGCTCATTGGGCCGAAGGGCCTGTTTCCCGTGCTGTTTTTGTTCTTTGTTATTTGCTCTTTGTACTCCGATTTCCTCCCACAGTGCGAAAGACATGCTGGTTAGATGGATTGGCCGTGTTAAACTCTCCCTCAGTGTACCCTGAAACTGGTGCTGAAGGGTGGCGGCTAGGATTTTAGACATAAATTTTATTGCAGTGTTAATGTAAGCCTTACTTGTGAAAATAATAAATAAACTTGTTGACAGCGCAGTACTCCCTCGGTACTGCACTGGAGCGTCAGCCTGTATTTTATGCCCAAGAGTCTGGAGCGAGCATTGAACCCCTGACCATCTGATTCTGTGATAAGAGTACTATTAGCTGAGACACCGCTGAGGTACAGAAAGAGGAGACCAACATACATTTTAAAACCAGTAAGCAAATTCAGATAGCTAAAAGTCTGACTCTTGTAATGATCTGTTTAATATCTTTTTGCCATCCTAGTTACCCACTGGGGAGAAAAAGCATCAAGCTCCAGAGTTTTAAACAAACAAAATGAATTTTACAAAGTCAGAAAAGTAAAATGATTTACTATACCAATCTTACCCTCTAATATTGAGAATTAATATGAGATTATTGTTAATTACAGGATGACTGTGGTCAAATGCACTGCATTATACCATAGAGATGTGACCAAGGGCGTGCAAATCTCAGCTCGCTACCCAGACGTTAGGAACTGTTCTGAGTCACAAAACCTCGCTACAACTCTCTCAAGAGGGATTTCTACTCTTTACTTTCAAAGGTCTGGGGTGAGATTTTCCAGACGCACTCATCCCGGAACTGGAAAATCCCCTCTGAGGTCAACAGAGCTTTCCAAGGTCTGCGCTGCTTGCTTGCTCTGATTCCCATGGTGGGCAGAATGGGAAAATTTGCCCCCAAGTCTTTGAATTCCCTTCGCGGGTGGCACAGTGGCATGGTGGGTTAACATTGCTGCCTCACAGTGCCAGAGACCTGGCTTCGATTCCTGGTTTGGGTCACTGTCTGTGCAGAGTTTGCACATTCTCCCCATGTCTGCTTGGGTTTCTTCTGGATGCTCCAGATTCCTCCCACAGTCCGAAAGACGTGCTGGTTAGGTGTTCAATTCTCCTCAGTGTACCCGAACAGGCACCAAATGTGGCGACTAGGGGATTTTCACAGTAACTTCATATAAACATACTTGTTGTTTCTTCAGAAGGAACTCATCGAATGTAGCCAATAAAAATTTAACAAAACTTGCTCTAACTTCTAAATCAAAGAAAGGGTTTAATAAAAAAACTTCATTACTCCAAACCTGTGACCTCGCCCTGGGCCAATCCCAGCAATTCCCAACAGGTTCTTATTTACAGCGAGTCAGCTGACCATCATGTCATTCTGTAATTGGTTCCACGGTACTGGGTCAGCTGACTCTTACAGCTTGTTACCATTGGTCACATTACATCCAATACAAAGTTGTCACCGGTTCCATTCTAACATCGAATGCCGAAGGGCCTGTTCTGTGCTGTAATGTTCTATGTTCTAACACTTGGTATACCTGATGAGGCGCCGGACTAGGGGATTTTTCACATTAACTTCATTGCAGTGTTAATGTAAGCCTACTTGTAACAATTATAAATAAACTTCAAACTCTAAGTCTTAGAACACGTAACAACCAACTCAAGAACAGCTGCTTCCCCGTGGTGACAGACTTTTGAATGGACCTCGCATTAAGTTGATCTTTCTCTGCACCCCAGCTATGACTTTAGGGTGGCACAGTGGGTTAGCACTGCTGCCTCAAAGTGCCAGGGACACGGGTTCGATTCCTGCTTGGTCGCTGTGCAGAGTTTACACGTTCTCCCTGTATCTGTATGGGTTAGGGCCTGGTTGGGGGTGTTATGGGTGCAGACTCGATGGGCTGAATGGCCTCTTTCTGCACCGTGGGGATTTGATGAAGTGTGAATTTCAATTTTGTTTGAGTGGCTGCTGGGATTTTCTCTCTTTCTCTTTCGCAAAATGTAGGAAAGCGGTAGAGGTTCCAGGCACTTCCCACTTCTGAACTGGACAGTGTCACAAATATATAGTTCGTGTGTCATATTAATACTGTGGAGGTTATTTTTCATTGGGGGAAAATTCTCGTTGTGATTGTAATAAAACGCTGAGCTTTGGAGCTTGTCAGAACACCTAAAAGAAGAAGACAATTTGGAAAATCACTCATATTAGTTTAATAGAATCAGAAGCGAACACAACCATCAATTAACTGGTAGGTTACTTAGTTAGAAAGCCGGCCAATGCACCTAACCAGCACATCTTTTGGGAGGAAACTGGAGCATCCGGAGGAAACCCACGCAGAGATGGGGAGAACATGCAGACTCCACATAGACAGTGACCCAAGTCGGGAATCGAACCCGGATCCCTGGCGCTGTGAGGCAGCAGGGCTAACCCATTGTGCCACCGTGCCGCCCCAAGTTGTTCCTCTTACTTGACATAGAACATAGAACATTACAGCACAGAACAGGCCCTTCGGCCTTCAATGTTGCGCCGACCAATATAAAAGCAATGGCCCTCCAAACTAAACCATTCCCTTCTCTTCCATAAACTTATCAACTAACCTTTTAAACGCCACCAAACTTGGCGCATCTACAACTGCCGCAGCCAGGGCATTCCACACCCGAACCACCCTTTGGGTAAAGAACCTACCTCTGATATCCGTCCTATAACTATCACCCCTTAATTTAAAGCTGTGTCCCCTCGTGCTAGCTTTCTCCATCCTAGGAAAAAGGCTATTAGGGAGAATTTGTTTTGCCAATTAGCCTAAGAGCACATCTTTGGGATGTGGGAGGAAACCGGAGCTCCTGGAGAAAACCCACAAGCACGGGGAGAATGTGCAAACTCCCGCAGACACAGGCCCAAATCCATGTATCTGCACAGCACAGCGATAGTCACTGAGCTGTCGTGTTGCCCATCAAATGGTCCAGGTCAAGCGTACACTAACGACATGAAGCACTAGGATAATCTCGAAAAGATCCAAGAGCAGCCCTCTCACGACCCATCGCGTGTATGCCCCTCGTTAGACAACAAGGTGGACCAAAGCACCTGTAGGATAAAAACAAGTACATCAATATCATCATCTATTTACACACTTCCCAGGGACTCCCAAGGCCCATGATCCCTATTTTAAATCAGTTTTTTATACCCCTCCATTCCCATTCTGTTCATGTGCCCATCTAAGTATTTCTTAAATAACTCCAGAGTATCTACCTCCACCACTTGGCAGCGCTTTCCATACCCCCACCATCCTGTGTGAAAAAACTCCCTCTAGCATCCAAATTATACCTTACCCCCCTCACCCTAAGCCCGTGACCCCTCGCGCTATCCAAGTCATCTTAGGAAAAAGCTTAACCCTGTTTACTCTTATCTATACCCCTCATAATCTTGTACACCTCTATCAGATCTCCTCTAAGTCTACGTCTTTCTAAGGAAAACAGTCCCAATTTGCCTAATCTCGCCTCGTAACTCAGACCTTCCATACCAGGCAGCATCCTGGTAAACCTCCTCTGCACTCTTTCCAGAGTCTCCACGTCCTTCCGGTAGTAAGGCAACCAGAATGGGACGCAGTATTCTAAATGAGGTCTAACCAGTGTTTTATACAACTGCAACATTAAAGGCCAGCTCTTGTACTCTATACCCCTTCCTATAAAGGCTAACATGCTATATGCTTTCATATCTCAATTACTGCATCATTTATGAATTTTAATATTTTTTAATTGAAATGAATATAAGACTGTAGAAGAATTGAAGATGTCTTTAACCTATTTCCTAAGCCACCTTTGGCTTGACTTCTTGCTGAGGTATATAAGATTATAAACTACAGTTCCAATTTCAACTTAGCCAAGTGCTCCTTTTTCTCATAAGGAAATTTGGGATTCAGCTATGGCTCTCACCAACATTTACAGATGCACCATAGAAAACATTCTTTCTGGTTGTATGACAACCATCCTCAGGTGGATGTAGCTGTTACTAGGGGGCATAACTATAAGGCTCACGGTGGGAGATGTAGAAGCGATGTTCGGGGTAGATTCTTTACCCAGAGAGTGGAATGCATTGTCTGCTGTGATAGTGGAGTCGGACACTTCAGGAACTTTCAAGCGGTTATTGGATAAGCACACGGACCACACCAGAATGATAGGGAGTGGGATAGCTTGATCTTGGGATTGGGCATAGCTCGGTACAACATTGAGGGCCGAAGGGCCTGTACTGTTCTATGTTCTATAACTCCGAATGGCTCCTGCTCTGCCCAAGACTACAAGAAACTACAAAGGGTTGTGAACGAAGCCCACTCCATCACTCAAACCAGCCTTCCATCCATTGACTCTGTCTACACTTCCCGCTGCCTTGGCAAAGCAGCCAGCATAATTAAGGATCCCACGCACCCCGGACATTCTCTCTTCCACCTTCTTCTGTCGAGAAAACGATACAAAAGTCTGAGGTCAAGTACCAACCAACTCAAGAACAGCTTCTTCCCTGCTGCTGTCAGAATTTTGAAAGGACCTACGTCGCATTAAGTTGATCTTTCTCTACACCCTAGCTATGACTGTAACACTACATTCTACACCCTCTGCTTTCCTTGTCTATGCTCTGCCTGTGCAGTGTGCAAGAAACAATACTTTTCACTGTATGCTAATACATGTGACAGTAATAAATCAAATCAAATCCAACCTGTGAGGTTTGTTAAAATACATGGGATTACTGCACAGTCCAGTTGCTTCTCCCGCTGGTGACCATGTATTTGAACATTTTCAGTTGTCGGACTGTGATGAAAACTGGAGATTTGACTGATTTTTCTTCCTTCTTCTGAAGCTAAGCCTCGGCCAATTACAATGCTTCACTCATTGGTTCCTCAAGCATGTTTCTTTTTCTATTAATCAATGGATTATGCCGGCTAAAAGCATGGGCAGCATGATGGTACAGTGGTTAGCACTGCTGCCTCACAGCGCTAGGGACCCCAGTTCAATTCCCAGCTTGAGTCACTGAGTGTGTGTGCGTGTGCGTGTCTGCGTGCGTGCGCGTGTGTGTGGAGTCTTTTTTTTTGCACATTCTCCCTGTGTCTGCGTGGGTTTTCTCCCGGGAGCTCTGGCTTTCTCTCACAGTATTCATGATGTGGAGATGCCGGTGTTGGACTGGGGTAAACACTGCAAGAAGTCTCACAAACACCAGCTTAAAGTCCAACAGATTTATTTGCTAGCAAAAACCACGAGCTTTCGGAGCGTTATCTGATGAAGGAGCAGAGCTCCGAAAGCTAGTGGTGTTTGCTACCAAATAAACCTGTTGGACTTTAACCTGGTGTTGGGAGACTTCTTACTGTGTTCCTCCCACAATCCAGAGATGTGCAGATTAGGGGGATTAGTAGGGTAAATGCGTAGGTTCGCGGGATAGGCTCCAGGTAAGGAACTCTATCAGAGGGAGTTAGTGCAGACTCGATGGATTGAATAGCCTCATTCTATACTGTAGGGATTCAATGATAAATACTGCCCCCCCCGGGATAACCCATCCCCCTCCTATCTGGAATAGTGACCCTGGCATCTTTTCACACCATCAGTGAGAAAGAGTGGGCTCTCGGTTAACATTGAGTGGGGGACACGGTGCCCTCACAACGCCAGAGGTCTGGGTTCAATTCCTGGTTTGGGTCACTGTCCATGTGGAGTTTGCACATTCTCCCCATGTCTGCATGGGTTTCCTCCGGGTGCTCCAGTTTCCTGCCACAGTCCGAAAGACGTGCTGGTTAGATGCATTGGCCGTGCTAAATTCTCCCTCGGTGTACCCGAACAGGTGCCGGAGTGTGGCGACTCGGAGATTCTCATAGTAACTTCATTACAGTGCTAATGTAAGCCTACTTGTGACATGAATAAGATAAACTTGAGTATAAAACTGGATCAGTTCATTGCTGTGCTTTCCCTATGCTTTTCAATTACCGAGCTGTATTTGGAATATATGAAATAAAAATCCTTTTTTTAAAACATGACATTGCAGTAGATTTATTTTCCATAATGTAAACACCAGCCATTCCTATCCAAAGAATTGTTTTCAAACATCACACATCGATTTTGATCCACCTCTGCTTTTCCCTTCCCCTGTTTGAAAAAGTTCCAGGCCAATTATTTTGTGCGTGTGTGGGTATAGAAACATAGAAGATAGAGCAGGAGGAGGCCATTCAGCCCTTCAAGTCTGTTCCCCCAGTCATTATGATCATGGCTGATTATCCAACTCAGTAACCCAATCCTGCCTTCTTCCCGTAACCTTTGAGGCAGGAATACTAACCTCTACGCTAATCCCCAAGTCATAGTTCATGTAGGGACACATGATGTAGGTAGGACAAGGGGAGGGGAAATTAAACAGAAATTTATGGAGTTGGGGTGGAAGCTTAGGGCCAAAACAGACAGAGTGGTTATCTCTGGACTCTTGCCTGTGCCACGGGATAGTTTAGAGAAGAACAGAGAGAGGGAATGTTTGAACTCGTGGCTGCGGGGATGGTGCAGGAGGGAGGGGTTCAGGTTCCTGAACAATTGGGACTCATTCTGGGGTAGGTGGGACCTCTACAAGAGAGATGGTCTACACCTGAACCAGAGGGGAACCAATATCTTGGGGGGAAAATTTGCAAAGGCTATGCAGGGGGCTTTAAACTGATTCAGAGGGAGGGGGGTAGCATCCTGAGTAGTTTGGATGTTAAGAGGGACGAGAATAGGGGGGTCATAGATGAGAACTGTAAAGCACAGCAGCGTACAGGTGGAGTAGGGCATGGTTTGAAATGCATATACTTTAATGCAAGAAGTATTCGCAATAAGGTGGAGGAACTTGCAGCTTGGACCAGTACCTGGAACTTCAATGTTGTGGCCATTTCGGAGACATGGATAGAGCAGGGACAGGAATGGTTGTTGCAGGTTCCGGGTTCAAATGCTTCAGTCGGAGTAGAGAAGGAGGTAGAAGGGGGGGAGGAGTGGCATTATTAGTCAAAGACTGTATCACAGTGACAGAAAGGAAGTTTGATGAGGACTTGTCTGTTGAGGTAGTATGGGCTGAGATTAGAAACAGGAAAGGAGAGGTCACCCTGTTGGGAGTCTTTTATAGACCTCCTAAAAGTTCTAGAGAGGTAGAGGAAAGGATTGCAAAGTCGATCCTGGACAGGAGTGAAAGTAATAGGGTAATTGTTATGGGGGACTTTAACTTTACTAATATTGATTGGAATAGCTATGGCTCTAGCTCATTAAAGGGGTCAGTTTTTGTACAAAGTGTGCAGGAAGGTTTTTTGACTCAGTATGTAGATAGGCCAACTAGAGGTGAGGCTACATTGGATTTGGTGCTGGGCAATGAGCCAGACCAGGTGTTAGGCTTGGAAGTTGGTGAACATTTTGGTGATAGTGACCACAATTCGGTTACGTTCACCTTAGTGATGGATAGGGATAGGCATGAAGCTGGGGGCAGTAGTTATAGCTGGGGGAATGGTAATTATGAGGCCATAAGGAGGGAATTAGGGTGCATAGGTTGGACTAGGAAACTACAGGGACTGGGAACATCTGAAATGTGGAGCTTATTCAAGGAGCAGCTACTGCGAGTCCTTGATAAGTATGTCCCTGTCAGGCAAGGAGGAAATGGTCGAGTAAGGGAACCATGGTGTACTAAAAAGGTTAATTCGCTGGTTAAAAGGAAAAAGGAGGCTTATGTCAGGATGAGGCTTGAAGGCTCAGTTAGTGCAATGGATAGCTATAGATTAGCCAGGAGGGAGCTAAAGAGTGAGTTGAGGAGAGCTAAAAGGGGACACGAGAAGACTTTGGCTGATAGGATCAAGGAGAATCCTAAAGCTTTCTTTAGATATGTTAAGAATAGAAGATTGGTTAGGGCAAGATTAGGGTCAGTCAGAGACAGCAGTGGGAAGTTGTGCGTGGAACCTGAAGAGATTGGAGAGGCACTGAATAAATATTTCTCTTCGTTATTCACGCAGGGAGATGTAAATGTAGTTGTGGAGAACACTGGGATACAGGGTTGCAAACTGGAAAGTATTGATGTAGATAAGGAGGATGTGCTAGATATTCTTGAGGGTTTGAAGTTAGATAAGTCCCCTGGGCCAGACAGGATTTACCCTAGGATTCTCTCGGAGGCAAGAGAGGAGATTGCAGAGCCTCTGGCTCTGATCTTCAGGTCGTCGTTGGTTATGGGTATAGTGCTGGAAGACTGGAGGATAGCGAATGTGGTCCCATTGTTCAAGAAGGGGAAGAGAGACTTTCTGGGGAATTATAGGCCGGTGAGTCTTACTTCTGTTGTGGGCAAAGTATTGGAGAGAATTATTAGGGATAGGATTTATAGTTATTTAGAGAGAAATGAATTGATTGGGGATAGTCAGCATGGTTTTGTGAAGGGTAGGTCGTGCCTTACTAACCTTATTGAGTTTTTTGAAAAAGTGACCAAAGAGGTGGATGGGGGTAAGGCAGTTGATGTGGTATATATGGACTTTAGTAAGGCGTTCGATAAGGTGCCCCATGGAAGGCTTCTGCAGAAAATGCAGATGTATGGGATTGAGGGTGAATTAGCTAATTGGATTAGGAATTGGCTAGCTGATAGAAGACAGAGGGTGGTGGTTGATGGAAATTATTCATCGTGGAGTTCGGTTACAAGTGGTGTACCTCAGGGATCTGTTTTGGGCCCCTGCTGTTTGTAATTTTTATAAATGATCTGGATGAGGGTATTGAAGGATGGATTAGTAAATTTGCGGATGACACCAAAGTCGGAGGAGTGGTAGATAGTGAAGAGGGGTGTTATAGTTTGCAGAGAGACTTGGACAAGTTGCAGAGCTGGGCCGAGGGGTGGCAAATGGAGTTTAATGTGGAAAAGTGTGAGGTAATTCACTTTGGCAGGAATAACAAAGGTGTAGAGTATAGGGCTAATGGTAGGACTCTCAACAGTGTTGACGAACAGAGGGATCTTGGTGTATATGTCAATAGATCCCTGAAAGTTGGCAATCAAGTCGATAAGGTTGTTAAGAAGGCATATGGAGTCTTAGCTTTTATTGGTAGGGGGATTGAATTTCAGAGCCGCAACGTCATGTTGCAACTGTACAAAACTCTAGTGCGGCCGCACTTGGAGTATTGTGTGCAGTTCTGGTCCCCACATTATAAGAAAGATGTGGAGGCATTGGAGAGGGTACAGAGGAGGTTTACCAGGATGTTGCCTGGTATGGAGGGCAGGTCTTATGAAGAGAGGCTGAGGGATTTGAGGTTGTTTTCGTTAGAAAGGAGGCGGCTAAGAGGGGACCTGATCGAAACATATAAGATGATTAGAGGTTTAGATAGGGTGGACAGTGATAGCCTTTTTCCTAGGATGGAGAAAGGTAGCACGAGGGGACATAGCTTTAAATTAAAGGGTGGTGGTTATAGGACGGATGTCAGAGGTAGGTTCTTTACCCAGAGGGTGGTAAGGGTATGGAATGCCCCTGCGTCAGTTGTAGATGCACCAAGTTTGGTGGCGTTTAAGAGGTTAGTAGATAAGTTTATGGACAAAAAGGGAACGGTTTAGGTTAGAGGGTCATTGCTTTTTCCTAATTGGTCGGCGCAACATCGAAGGCTGAAGGGCCTGTTCTGTGCTGTAATGTTCTATGTTCTATTAAATTGTGATATAGGAATAAAATATTAAAAGTTGACAAATCTGGCCCTTTATGCTGTGTGTATATAGTGTGTGATTTAGAATATTTTATGCATGGAGAGATCTCTGCTTTTCATTTATGCCTATTTGAAAAAAGATGCCATTTATTTTCTTGCGTACGTGGGTTGAGAACTGGCTTGGGAGGAGGAGACAGCGGGTAGTAGTGGAAGGCTCTTTTTCCAACTGGAGGTCTGTCACTAGTGGTGTGCCACACCACAATACTAGGACCTCTTCTATTTGTGATTTATATAAATGACTTGCAAGAGGGGGTAGGTGGTGTGATCAGCAAATTTGCTGATGACACTAAGATGATTGGATTGGCGGGGACTGAGGAGCAGTGCCAGGCAATACAACAGGACATAAATAGGCTGGTAGATTGGGCAGATAGATGGCAAATGGAATTTAATCCAGATAAATGTGAGGTGATGCATTTTGGCCAGAATAATGTAGAGGGGAGTTGTAGGATAAAAGGTAAAACTATCCGGAGTATAGAGATGCAGAGAGACCTGGGGGTGCAAGTTCACAAGTCTCTTAAGGTGTCAGTACAGGTGGAGAATGTGGTAAAGAAAGCGTATGGTATGTTAGCCTTCATAGGAAGGGGTATAGAATACAAGAGTAGGAGTTTGATGTTGCAGGTGTATATAACGTTGGTTAGGCCTCACTTGGAGTACTGCGTCCAGTTCTGGTCACCGTACTACAGAAAGGATGTAGAGGCCCTGGAGAGAGTGCAGAGGAGATTTACCAGGATGCTGCCTGGTTTGGAAGGGCTGTCTTACAAGGAAAGATTGAACACACTGGGGTTGTTTTCCCTTGAAAGACGTCGGCTGAGAGGGGATCTTTTAGAGGTATATAAGATTATGAGGGGTATAGATAGAGTAAATTGTGGTAAGCTTTTTCCACCATTAGAAATGGATAGAACGAGGGGTCATGGCCTTAGGGTGAGGGGGGCTATGTATAAGACGAATATTAGAGGCCAGTTTTTCACACAAAGGGTAGTGGGGGTGTGGAATGCACTGCCGAGTAAGGTGGTGGGAGCAGGCACGCTAGGGTTGTTTAAGGGTCTCTTGGACAGCCACATGAGCGGTCTGCAGATAGAGGGATATAGCAGGACTGTTTGAATATCGGGAGGACCAAATAGTAGTAGACTATCTTTTAGTTTCGTCTCGGGAATGTCTTAGTTTTTTTTTTAGCATGTTTAATTAAGTCTTATTTGTTTCCGCAGGCAATTCGGTCCACCTTGTTGACCAACAAGGGGCATGCATGCGGCATGTCGTGCAAGAGCTGCTCTTGGAGGTTGCTTCAGGAGTTGCCTAGTGCTTCACGTCGTCAGTGTATGCTTAAACTGGACCATCTGATGGGCAACATGACAGCTCAGAGACTATCGCTGTTGCTGTGCTGACACATGGATTTGGGCCTGTGTCTGCAGGAGTTTGCGCATTCTCCCCGTGGTTGCGTGGGTTTCCTCCGGGTGCTCCGGTTTCCTCCCACATCCCAAAAATGTGCTCTTAGGCTGATTGGGTAACAATTGGTTCCTATATGGGAATCTTCAACAATAGGCATAGCCTAAAGACAAGGATATGTCATTAAGACGTTAGGACGGCGGCGCGGGCTCGTTGGGCCGAAGGGCCTGTTTCCCGTGCTGTGTTGTTCTTTGTTCTTTATACAGAAATGAACTATGGTTCACTATCGAATCCCTGCAGTGCAGAAAGAGACTATTCAGCTCATCGAATTTGCCCCTACGACAATCCCACTGAGTCCCTATCCCCATAACCTCACGTATCTACCTTGCTAACCCCCTGACACTAAGGGCCAATTTAGAATAGCCAATCCATCCAACCCTCTTATCATCAGACTCCATCTACACTTCCCGCTGCCTCGGAAAAGCAGCCAGCGTAATCAAGGACTCCACGCACCCCGGACATTCTCTCTTTCCACTTACATCCATCGGGAAAAAGATATCAAGACCTGATATCAGGAATCAACCGTCTCAAGAACAGCTTCTTCCCTGCTGCTATTGGACTTTTGAACAAGACCTAACATATATTAAGCTGATCTTTTCCTACACCCTAACTCTGACTGTAACACTATATTCTGCACCTTCTCCTTTCCATTTCCCCTATGTACTCTATGAGCAAGATATTTCTGTTTGTATACCGCACAAGAAACAATATTTTTCACTGTATCCCAATACGTGACAACAAATCAAATATCGAATCTCTACAGAAAGGAGGCCATTCGACCCATCGAACCTGCACTGATAACAATCCCTACTTTGTAATTTCACATATTTACCCTGCTAACTGCCTGTCACCCAGATGCAATCTAACATAGGCTGACCCACCCAATTTGCTCATCTTTGGACTGTGAGAGGGAACCGGGCACCTGGAGGAAACCCAGGCAGACACGGGGAGAACGTGCAAACTCCACATGTTGTATAATAAATATTGCTTTATGCATGGAGAGATGTCTGCTTTTCATTTTTTTGCCCAATTATAAAGTTGACAAGTATGCCATGTATGTAGATAGAGACATGTACACATGGAGGAAGAGAAAGAAAGCAATTCCTGCATAATTAATTGTGTAAACCCAAGATAAAAGGGAAGGAGAAGTTAGTAATTTAGAAATAAATATCTCTTATGCTCTGGTTTCCTCCCACATTCCCATAAGATGCGCTGATTGGTCATGATAAATTCTCCCTCAGTGTGCCTGAACACTTGCCGGAGTGTAGTGACTAAAGGATTTTCATTCTAACTTCACTGCATTATCAATGTAAGCCTAACTGTGACATTAATGAATGAATAACTAAATGAAGTATTTGTGCCAACCCAAGATGAAAAGGGAAGATCAGATAATATTAATATAAAATAAAAGTGTCTCAAAAAAACTTCAATCAGTGCAAACCTTCTTCCCTCCCATCCTCAACACCAGTATCCCACAAGGCTGTGTTCTCAACCCCCTACTATACTTCTTATACACTTACAACTGTGCGGCCAAATTCCCCTCCAACTCGATTTTCAAGTTTGCTGATGACACCACCGTTGTGGGTCAGATCTCAAACAATGACGAGACAGAGTACAGGAAAGAGATAGAGAATCTGGTGAACTGGTGCGACGGTTATAATCTCTCCCTCAATCTCAACAAAACTTCAGGAAGTATACTGGAGGCCATGCCCCTGTCTACATCAATGGGTACAACGTAGAAATGGTCGAGATCTTCAAGTTTTTAGGTGTCCAGCTTACCTGCCCTGGTCTCTCCATGCCAACTGTAAAGTTAATAAAGCCCGTCAACGCCTCTACTTTCTCAGAAGACGAAGGAAATTTGGCATGTCAGCTACAACTCTCAACATTTTCTACGGATGCATCATAGAATGCATTCTTTTTGGTTATATCACAGCTTGGTATGGCTCCTGCTTTCCCAGGACTTCAATAAACTACAAAGAATAGTGAACAAGGCCCAGTCCATCACGCAAACCAGCCTCCCATCTATTGATTCTGTCTACACTTCCTGCTGCCTCGGAAAAGCAGCCAGCATAATTAATAACCCCATGACCCCAGACATTCTCTTTTCCAGCCTAGGGCTTTAATAAAAAGCGACGGCGTGGACAAATTGGGCCGAAGGAAGCTGGTCGAACCCAACAAGCTTTTACAAGTTTGTCATAATTCTTGCATTGACTCTCCTTGCTCCAGCATTCACTCACCAAATAGCCCATTTTGACATATCTGTGACATGCTTGTTACCGTTTTAACTTGTTATGGGCAGTTTCCAATCTGTGGATCTTCATCTAATGCATAGATTTATAAACATAGACAGGGATGACAGGGATCACAGGTAGAGGTGGGAACATCGGGGTGGCGGCGTGGGCTCGTTGGTCCGAAGGGCCTGTTTCCCGTGCTGTTTTGTTCTTTGTTCTTCCAACATGAAAATGATACAAAAGTCTAAGAACATGTTCCAAGCAACTCAAAAACAGCTACCATCAGACTTTTGAATGGACCTACCTCTCATTAAGTTGATTTTTCTCTATACCCTAACTATGACTGTAACACTACATTCTGCACTCTCTCCTCTCCTTCAATATGTATAGTATGTTTTCTATGTATAAGCGCACAAGAAACAATATTTTTCACTGTGTACTAATATATATGACAATAATAAATCAAATCACTATCCTGATTCCTCCTCCCTTTAGCTCCAAGAGCGACACTTAAATGTCTTAGCCTCAACTACCTTCTGTAGTAATGAATTCATTGCTCTCTGGGCGAGGAAATATCTCCTCATCTTAGGTCTAAAAGGTATACCATGCAAGAAATAATACTTTTCACAGAATGCTAATACATGTGACAATAATAGATCAAATCCAAACCATCTCCCCCCTCTCAGTCAATGCAAACCCACCTCCCCTCTCTCAATCAATGCAAACCCACTTCCCCTCTCTCTGTCAATGCAAACCAATCTTCCTCCTCTCAGTCAATGCAAACCCACCTCCCCTCTCTCAGTCAATGCAAACCCACCTCCCCTCTCTCAGTCAATGCAAACCCACCTCCCCTCTCTCAGTCAATGCAAACCCACCTCCCTCTCTCAGTCAATGCAAACCCACCTCCCTCTCTCAGTCAAACAGTGTTCTCCACATCTTTGCCTGGGTTTCCACTGGGTTCTCCGGTTTCCTCCCGTAGTCCAAAGAAACGCTGGTTAGCTGCATTGGCCAGGCTAAGTTCTGTCTCGGTGTACCCAAACAGGTGCCAGAGTGTGGCAACGAGGGGATTTCCACAATAACTTCACTGCAGGGTGAGTGTAAGCCTACTTGTCACACTATTGAACAAACGTAAGCATAAACCTGATCAGTTCATTGCTGTGATTTCCCTATGCTTTTTAATTACTGCAGTGCATTTGGAATACATGAAATAAAAATCCTTTTTTTAACATGACATTGCAGTAGATTTATTTGCTGTAACGTAAACTACTGCAGCAAAAGCCAGCAATTCCTATTCGAAGAATTGTTTCAATATTCAAGTATTACACATCGATTTTCTTCAAAACTGGTTTTCCTTTTCCCGTTCTGAAAGATTTCAGGTCTTTATTTTGTGTGTGCGTGTGTGGGTATAGAAACAGAAGATAGGAGCACAAGGAGGCCATTTGGCCCTTTGAGTCTGTTCTGCCATTCATTATGATCACGGCTGATTGTCCAACTTAGTAGCCTAATCCTGCTTTCTCCCCGTAACCTGGGGTAGTAACCTCTATATTAAAGAGGAAGTTATATATAGGCATATATAAAATTGTGACATAGGAATTAAATATTAAAAGTTGACAAACCTGCATAATCTGGCCCCTTACGTTGTGTATATGTATAAGTAAAATGTGTGTGATATAGATTATTTTATGCTCTTCATTTTTGCCCATTGACTAACATGCTATTTATTTTCTTGTGTATGCATAGTGGCATGAATTATAGTTCTGTGCTTATCGAATACTTGCAGTGCAGAAGGAGGCCATTCAGCCCATCGAGCCTGCACCAACAGCAATACCACCCATGCCCGTAAACCCCACATATCTACCCTGCTAATCCCCCAACACTAGGGGCAATTTAGCATTGCCAATCCACCCAACCCACATATCATTAGACTCCATCTACACTTCCCGCTGTCTCAGAAAAGCAGCCAGCATAATCAAGGACCCCACTCACCCCAGACATTCTCTCTTCCACCATCTCCCATCAAAGTCTGAGGTCATGTACCAACTGACTTAAGAACAGCTTCTTCTCTGCTGCCATCAGACTTTTGAACAGACCTATCATATATTAAGCTGGTCTTTTTCTACACCCTAGCTATGACTGTAACACCATATTTTGCACCCTATACTTTCATTTCTCCTATGTACTTTATGAAAAGTATGCTTTTGTCTGTTTAGCAGACTAAAAACAATCCTTTTCACTGTATGCCAATACAAGTGATAATACACCAAATATAGAACCCTACAGTGCAGAAAAAGGCCATTCAGCCCTACACTGGTAACAATCCCACCCAGATCCTGTTCTGTAACCTCACATATTTACCCTGCTAATTCCCCCTGACACCCAGGAACAATTTAGCACAAGGCAAGCCATCTAACTTGCACATTTTTAGACTGTGGGAGGAAACCAGAGCACCCGGAGGAAACCCACGCAGACATGGGGAGAACATGCAAAGTCCACTCCTGAGACCAGAATTGAACCAGAGTCCCTGGCGCTGTGAGACAGCAGTACTAACCACTGTGCCATGATGCTACCCATACAGTGTACGATATGTTATTTTATACATGGATGTCTGCTTTTCATGTTTGGCCTACTGAAAAAGTTGACAAATGTGCCCTGGGTGTCTTGATAGATTCATGAATTATGAATCTGTGCTTGTGGAGAGAGGGAAAGAAGAGAATTCCTGCACAATTATTTATGTAAACCCAAGATGAAAGGGACAGGGAAGATAGTAATTTGCAAATAAATGTCTTACATCAAAAAAAAAGTTCAAAAACAAAATTACTATCGATGCAAACCACCTCCCCTCTCACAGTCAATGTGAATCGCAGGGGAGCACAGTAGTTAGCACTGCTGCCTTACTGTGCCAGGGGCCTGGGTTTGAGTCCTGGCTTGGGTCACTCTCTGTGCAGATTCTGCACATTCTCCCTGTGTCTGTGTGGGTTTCCTCCAGGTGCTCTGGTTTTCTCCCACAATCCATGGATTCATCATGCTAGATTGACACTTAGTGTACCCGAACAGGTGTTGGAGTGTGGCAAGTTTCACAGTAACTTCATTGCAGTGTTAATGTAAACCCTACTTGCGACTAATAAATAAATTTTTATTCGAAGAATACAGAAGTTTCTGCATACAAGCATCGCGCATCGATTTTCTCCTACCTTGGGTCTTCCTTTCCCCTTTTTGGGGAAAGTTCCCAGTGTGCATGTGTGAGTAGAAACATAGAAGATCGGAGCAGGAGGAGGCCATTCTGCTCTTTGAGCTTGTTCCACCGTTCATCACTATCATGGCTGATCATCCAACTCAGTAGCCTATTCCTGCTTTCTCCCCGTAACCTTTGAGGTGGGGATATTAACCTCTACATTAATCAGGAAGGTATATATAGACATATATAAAATTGTGATATAGGGATGAAACATTAAAAGTTGACAAACGTGCATAACCTGGCCCTTTATGCTCTGTGTGATATATTTTATATATGGAGAGATTTCTGCTTTTTATTTGTGCCTCTTCAAAAAAAAATTTGGCAAACGTGCCATTTATTTTGTGTGCGTACAGAGGCGTGAATTATGGGTCTGTGCTTATCAAATCCCTGCAGTGCAGGAGGAGGCCATACGACCCATCGAACCTGCGCTGCAACAATGTGCACCCAGGCCCTATTCCATAACCCCACGTATTTACCCAGCTAATCCCCCTGATGCGATGTGGGGATGCCGGCTCAGGGGTAATTTAGCATGGCCAATTCACTTAACTTGCACATCTTCGGAGCGTGGGAGGAAACCCACGCAGACACAGGGAGAACGCGTGGAGTCTCCACAGACAGGCTACCGAGGACAGAATCAAACCCGTGTCCCTGGCGCTGTGAGGCAGTAGTTACTAACCACTGTATCATGGTGTCGTCCATATGCTGTATAATGCTTTATGCATGAGGAGATGTCTACCTTTCATTTTTTGTCCATTTAAAAAGTTCTGAAATCTGCCGTGTGTGTGCGTATAGATAGAGGCATGAATTATGACTCTGTATGTGTGGGGGGAGAGAGTGAGAGAGCGAGAAAAAGAAGGGAATTCCTGCACAATTATTTGTGTAAACCCAAGACGAAAGGAAAGGGAAACAGTAATTTGGAAATAAATATCTTTTATATCCTGGTTTCCTCCCACATTCCAATAAGACGTGCAGGTTAGGGTGCATAGGCTGTGCTAAATTCTCCCTCAGTGTGCCCGAACAGGAGCTGGAGTGTGGCAACTAGGGGATTTTTCACAATAAATTCATTAGATTTTTAAAATATATTTGTGACACTAATGAATGAATATGTTATTTGTGCAAACCTAAAATGAAAGGGGAGGAGATAATATTTTGGAAATAAAAAAGTGTCCCAAAAAAGTTTCAATCAATACAAACCACCTCCCCCTCTCTCAGTCAACGGAAACCACCTTCCCTCCCATCCTCGGCACCGATGCCCCACAGGGCTGTGTCCTCAGCCCCTTACTGTACTCCTTACACTGTACGGCCAAATTCCCCTCCAATTCGATTTTCAGGTTTGCTGATATAATGGCACAGATCTCAAACAATGTCCAGACAGAGAAACTGGTGAATTGATGTGACAATAATAATCTCTCCCTCCACGTCAACAAAATGAAGCAGTTTATCAGTGACTTCACGAAGCATACTTGAGGACATGCATCTGTCTACATTAATGAGTATGAAGTAGAAATTATCGAGGCCTCCAAGTTTTTAGATCATGAATAACCTGTCCTTGTCCCCACCAGTGCTGACACTAGAATTAAGAAAGCCCACCAGTGCTTCTATTTTCTTCTAAGGAAATTTGGCATGTCCACTACAACTCTCACCAATTTTTACAGATGCACCATAGAAAGCATTCTTTCTGGTTGTATCGCAGTTTAGTATGGCTCCTGCTCTACCCCTCAATAAACTACAAAGACTAGTGAACAAAGCCCAGCCCATCACGCAAACCAGCCTCCCATCCATTGACACTGTCTACACTTCCCGCTGCCTCAGGAAAGCAGCCAGCATAATCAAGGAGCCCATGCTCGCGGACATTCTCTCTTCTTCCGCCGAGAAAAAGATAAAAAAATTTGAGATCACAACCCAGCCGACTCAAAAACAACTTCTTCCCTGCTGCCATCAGACTTTTGAATGGACCTACCTCTCATTAAGTTGATCTATCTCTACGTCCTAGCTATGACTGTCACACTACACTTCTTCTCTTTCCATACATATGGTATGCTTTGTCTGTACAATGCACAAGAAACAATACTTCTCACTGTACACCATTACATGTGGCAATAATAAATCAAAACATCCTGATCCTCCCCTTACGGGATACCCATATCCCTTTAGCCCTAAGAGCTACACTTAATTCCTTCTTGAAATCACACAAATGTTTTGGCCTCAACTACTTTCTGTGGTAGTGAATTCACTTCTCTCTGGGTGAGGAAATATCTCCTCACCTCAGGTCTAAAAGGTACAGAATGCAAGAAACAATACTCTTCACTGCAAGCTAATACATGTGTCAATGATAAGTCAAATCCAAACCACCTCCCCTCTCTCAGTCAGGGTTCTCCCTGTGTCTGCGTGCATTTCCACCGGATACTCTAGTTTCCTTTTACAGTCGAAAAGACATGCTGGTTGGGTGCATTGCCTCAGTGTACCCGAACAGGCACAACTAGGGGATTTTCACAGTAATTTAATTGCAGTGTTAATGTAAGCCTACTTGTGACATGAATAAATAAACCTTAAAATGAATTTTGATTCTGTGTGTACGGAGAGAAGAGAATTTCTGCACAATTGTTCGTGCAAATGCAATATGAAAGGGGCAGGGAGAGAATATAGTGTTTTGGAAATAAATATCTTGCACCAGAAAAAAAGCCTGAAAAGAATCAAAGCAAACCATCTCCCCTCTCTTAGTCAATGCAAATCACCACCCCTCTCTTAATCATAGCTGGGCAGCACAGTGATTAGCTATGCTGCTTCACAGAACCAGCGACCCAAGTTTGATTCCTGGTTTGGATCACTATGTGCGTGGAGTCTACACATTGTCTGGGTGGGTTTCCACAGTCTGAAAGTTATGTCATTTGGTGACCAAGCCACCCTCAGCGTACTCGAACAGATGCCAGAGTGTGGTGACACGGCAGGGATTTTCGCAGTAACTTCATTGCCGTGTTAATGTAAGCCTACTTAGGCATAGAATCCCAACTGTACAGAAGGAGGCCATTAGGCCCATTGAGTCTGCACCAACAACAATCCCTCCCAGGTCCTATCTTGTAATCCCATATAATCCCCCAACGCGAAGAGGAAATCCCACCTAGATCTGTCCCCCATGACCCCAAATATTTACCCCACTAATCCCCCTGACCTACACATCTTGGGACACTAAGAGGCAACTCAACATGGACAATCCGCCTAAGCTGCACATCTTTGGAGGCATAGCTGTGATACTAATAAATAAACAATTTATTGCAAACTCAAGATGAAAGAGGAAGGGAAGATAGATATTTATTTCCAGAATACCTGCATCAGAAATAAATTCAAAAAAGTTCAGTCAATGCAACCCATCTCCCCTCTCTGCAAACCACCAATGCCTCTACTTTCTCAGAAGACCAAGGAAACTTGGTATGTCAGAAAAACTCTCACCAACTTTTATAGATGCACTATAGAAAGCATTCTTTCTAGTTTATCACAGCTTGGTATGGGCTCCTGCTCTGCCCAAGGTGACAAGGAACTACAAAAGGTCGTGAATGTAGCCCAGTTCATCACGCAAACCAGCCTCCCATCCACTGATTTTGTCTACACTTCCCGCTGCCTTGGGAAAGCAGTCAGCACAATCAAGGACCTCACACATCCCAGACATTTTCTCTTCCACCTTCTTCCGTTAGGGAAAAGATAAAGTCTGAGATCACATACCAACCGAATCAAGAACACCTTCTTCCCTGAATGGACTTACATTGCACTAAGTTGATCTTTTCCTACATTCTAACTATGACTGTAACACTACATTCTGGACTCTCTCATTTCCTTCTCTATGAATTGTATATTTTGTCTGTGTAACACACAAGAAACAATACTTTCCACTATATGTTAATACATGTGACAATAATAAATCAAATCAAAAACTCTCCTTTCCCAGTCAATGCAAATCTCCCAGCTCCTCTCTCATCACTGCAAACCCATCTCTTCTCTCCCAGTCAATGCAAACCCAACTCCCCTCCCCCAGTCAGTGCAAATCCACTACCTCCCCTCTCCCCCAGTCAGTACAAACCCACCTCCCCTCTCTACTGTGGCAGCTTCCCAGACAATGCGAACCCATCATCTCCCTTCTCTCAGTCAATGCAAACCCACCACCTCCCCTCTCTCCCAGTTAGTACAAATCCATCCCCCCTCATCCAACATCTCCCTTCTCTCAGTCAATGCAAACCCACCACCTCCCCTCTCTTCTAATCAGTGCAAACCCGCATCCTCTCTCTCTCTCTGCTGTGGCAACTTCCCAGTCAATGCAAACCCACCATCTCCCCTCTCCCCTAGTCAGTGCAAATCCATCTCCCCTTCTCTCAATCAATGCAAACCCACCACCTTCCCTCTCCCCTCGGCAGTGCAAACCTACCTCCCCTCTCTTTCTCTCTCTCTGCTGTGGCAACTTCCCAGTCAATGCAAACCCACCACCTCCCCTCTCCCCTAGTCAGTGCAAATCCATCTCCCCTCACCCAACACCTCCCATCTCTCAATCAATGCACACCCACCACCTCCCCTCTCCCCTAGTCAGTGCAAACCCACCTCCCCTCTCTCTGCTGTGGCAGCCTCCCAGTCAATGCAAACCCACAATTTCCCCTCTCCCAGTCAGTACAAGCCCCATCACCTCCCCTCTTCCTCAGTCAGTGCAAATCCATCCCCCTCACCCAACACATCCCCTCTCTCAATCAATCAATGCAAACCCACAATTTCCCCTCTCCCAGTCAGTACAAGCCCCACCCACCTCTCTCTCTGCTGTGGCAGCCTCTCAGTCAATGCAAACCCACCATCTCCCCTAGTCGTGCAAACCCCTCCTCGCTCTCTCTCTTTCTCTGCTATGCAGCCTCCCAGTCAATGCAAACCCCACCATCTCCCCTCTCCCAGTCAGTACAAACCCCACCACCTCTCTCTGCTGTGGCAGCCTCTCAGTCAATGCAAACCCCACCATCTCCCCTCTCCCAGTCAGTACAAACCCCACCACCTCTCTCTCTCTCTCTGCTGTGGCAGCAGTCTGGGGAAGAGAGGGTTAAATGACGTAATGCGGGAGTCCCGGCGGCCAATGGGAGAGCGGCGGCGGCGGGTCACGTGGGGGGCGGGCATTTCGGCAGTTTCCGGCGGCCGGGGCCGAGCGCAGCCGAAGCCGGGGGTTGGTGGTAGTGGAGGAGGACGGGGGGGGGGGGGTGAGCTCCGGGGCCTTCTCCCTCCCTCACGTCGCTGCGCTCTCGCCCAGAGAACAACAAGCCGCCATTTTGTTATGAGGAGAGGAGAGGGAGACGGAGACTGAGGGAGAGAGAGAGAGAGAGAGGGGAGCGATAGACAGACAGACAGAGGAAGAGAGAGAGAGAGAGAGGGTGGGGAAAAAAAAGGAAAAAGAGAGAGAGAGAGAGGGAGAGAGGATAAAAGAAAAGAAATCCTTGGCCGGTGAGGATTGAGGAGCGATTGAAGAAAAGGACAGGAAAGGAGAAGGGGGGGGGGAGGAATATATCAACGGGAGGGGGGGGGGAAAGGGGGAAAAAGTAGTGGAGGGGGGGGAAACTTAAATTTTTAACGCCGTTATTTAAAAGGAAAAGAGAGAGAGAGGAAAAAAAACCCTCCAAAAAACATTTTTTTAAAAAAAAACGGTTCCTCAACCAGAGAGAGAGAGAAAAAAAATTTTCTCCCTCTTGTGAAGGAAAGCTTTTCTCTTCAGGGAGAGAGAGAGAGGAATCTTCATCGAATCTGTTTTTAAAATAGAGAGGTTTCTTTCCCCCCCCTCCTCTCTCTCTCTCTGTGTGGGGAGGTGGGGGTCCTTTTTTATTATTTTTTTAAAAAAAATTATTTAACATGTATGTCAGAATGTGGAAGGGGAAACGGTTTCTGAAGTGATTTTTGTTTTTGGTGCTGGTGGGGAGGGGGGGGAAAGGTGTGATGTGGTTTTCCTCGGAGAAGCCGTCCTAACTTTAAATCTCTTTTATTTTATTTTCTCTCTCTTCCCCTCTTTTTTTAACCCTCTCTCTCCTCCTCCTCTCTCTCTTTCCTCTCACCATCCTCCCCCCTTCTCCTCTCTCTCTCTATCCCCTTCTTCCTTTCTGAATCTTTTTTTTGGGTGGTGGAGGGAAAAGGGGGAGGAGAGAGGGGAGGGGAAGGGGGGGGGGAAAGAGAAAGGAAAGGTTGGTTCTTATTGCCCATGGACGATCGACCGAAAAGGCCTGGGCCTTAGCGTTAGGCCTTAGGCTCCTGTGGGATAGGAGAAGGAACGAGTGGGGGGGCGGCAAAAGAGATTAATAATTGCCTGTTTTCTTTTTCTTTTTGTTTTAAAAAAGGGAGGTAGCTTTTTATTTCCCCTCTTCTCCCCCCACACAAAAAAAAACCGCGAATGGTTAAGGGGGGAGACTGAATCCCTCGATTGATTCGAAGATTTTTTTTTCCTCGCTCTCCTGGTGTGTGTGTTTTTTTTGGGGGGGTTGGTTGATTCCTCCTCCCTCCTCCCCCCCCCCCCAAAAAAAAGTTGTAAGGTGTAATCTTTTCTCTCTCTCAATTTGGGGGAAGAAATGGCAGAGAATCTCCTGGACGGACCGCCTTCAGCCAAGCGGCCTAAAATCTCCTCCCCGGCTCTCTCAGCCAGCGATGGCACAGGTACTGTAAACCACCCCTTCTTCCTCCTCCTCCTGGTTTATTTTTTTTTAAGAAAGAAAAAACCCCAATAGTGTTTTTTTTTTGTTGTTGTTGTTTGCATTTAATGGATGTGTTTTTACGCTGCTCTTTTTCTCCTTCCCTCTCCAGAACTTGAAACCCAAATTGCAGGCTGTGGCCCAAGGTTCTTCTTGCAAATGCACACCGACTCTGGTGAAATTATTCACCCTCTCCCCCCCCCCCCCCCCAATATTATGTGAATGAACATTTTTTTTGGGGGGGGGGAAGTTTTGTGTGTTAATGTTCTGCTGGAAGGCCTTTTGGTAGGGAGGGAGGGTGTTTTCCTTTCCTTCTGGACAGTGGTGATGTTCTTGCACCAGGGTATTGTTATTGGAAGATGGAAAGATCTCGTTGTTTTCCTTCATCCGTTGCAGTTTTTATTCCCCCCGCCCCAACCTTTCAGATGTGCATTTGTTTGTGTTACTTGCAGTGAAATGGAGGAATGGCTTATTGGAGTGTTTGAGGTTCTTGTTTCTTTGCTTCAGCTAGTTTATTGTTGTGGAAGGTGATGAAATGGGAGTAGTGTACCACAGTGCCTTGACTTGGTTGAGTTGGTGTGTGCTTAATGGCTCACGTATGAAGCAGGGGTTTGTTTGGTGTGTTTTAAAATGGTTTCATCTGGGATTAAAAGTATGCCATTTTTAATTTTTGATATGCATTAGCTGAGAGGTAAAATTAATGACACCATGCTGTTCTAGTGTGGTAAGGAGTATGAAGGATGCTCCTTGGTGCTCAGAGGATTTCCTTAACTTTGCTTTAATTTTCTAAAGTCAAAGATTTGTCCGGAAATGTAAGGAATCTTGGGTTTTTAGATTTTATAAGCAGAAAATGCACTTCTGTTTGAAACGTGTTTGTTCAGTACGTTTGTGTTTAAATAAGCATTTGTTTTAATTAAGACTTTAATTCTACATCCAAAAGAATATACATGGCATTAGAACTTTTTAAAAATCTGGTATGGTTATTTTGTCTTTGGGAAATGTGATATTGCTCTTGTTGGTTTCTGCTGTGTACTTGATTTTAAGCAAATACACTTGGTTTGGATTAATTATGTTCTTTTGTAGTAAATTGTTTTGAAATTTCATGTAATTGTTCTGAAAAATTGAACTTACTATATTTAGTCTGTCATAAAATTACTTCAGTTTAATGTGTGGAAACTTTAGGTACATATTGCTGGTTTCATACCTCAGAATTCAAACTTGTAAATAAGTTAATACTCTGCAGTTCAGACAGAAAACATTTCATTTATGAATGGTTCACCTGCATGCTGCTTTCAGTGATATTGCAAGCATCTCTATTAAAATTGAATGAAAAGGCCAACAAAAAAGCACAGGTATGCATGAAAAACTGAATTTGGCAAAATCCAGGTCAGCCTTCAGGTGCTCTGACCAAATAATTGAAATGTTACATTTTAGGTGCTTGCCCAGGGTTGCTAGTTTTCTTTAAGACCTTTTGTTTATATAAATTTAATATTTTGGATCACATCTTTTATATGGTTCTGTTTTTGATCTTTCGCTTTGCAGCAGTAGCACTGATGCTTTGTGGTGAGTCAAACTTCACCCCTTAGTTCTTTCATGATGCTTAGCCAGTTGGAACTGACTTTTAAGTTTACTAAAAATAGAGGACACTTTAACAGATATCTCAAGTTATTTGACAACTCAGGCAGTTGCAAATGAATTATGCTCAGCCTCATCAAATTAAATGAAAATTGCACTCCATAGTTCTCTATATAGTTTATTGGAGGAAACAAATGAGAATAACTGGCATGTTATTTCGTTAACTTAGTTGTGAAGGTGTTGGATCCTTGACCTGCTTCATGATGCACTATCTGTTGTAGAAAAGGAGTAATCCATTCCCTGTTTGCATATAGCTTTACTACAGTACCTGAAGAGATTGGTGAGGCACTGAATAAATATTTCTCTTCGGTATTCACGCAGAGTGCTGGAAATGTAGCTATGGAGAACACTGAGGTACAGGGTTGCAAATTGGGAAGTATTGTATTAGATAGGGAGGATGTGCTAGAAATTCTCGAGGGTTTGAAGTTGGATAAGTCCCCTGGGCCGGACGGGATTTACCCTAGGATTCTCTGGGAGGCAAGAGAGGAGATTGCAGAGCCTCTGGCTCTGATCTTCAGGTCCTCGTTGGTTACGGGTGTGGTTCCGGAGGACTGGAGGAGAGCGAATGTGGTCCCATTGTTTAAGAAGGGGAAGAGAGACCTTCCTGGGAATTATAGGCCAGTGAGTCTTACTTCTGTGGTGGGCAAGGTATTGGAGAGAATTATTAGGGATAGGATTTATAGTTATTTAGAGAGAAATGAATTGAGTGGGGATAGTCAGCATGGTTTCGTGAAGGGTAGGTCATGCCTTACTAACCTCATTGAGTTTTTTGAGAAAGTGACCAGAGAGGTGGATGGGGGGTAAGGCGGTTGATGTAGTATATATGGACTTTAGTAAGGCGTTTGATAAGGTGGCCCATGGAAGACTTCTACAGAAAATGCAGATGTGTGGAATAGAGGGTGATTTAGCTAATTGATTAGGAATTGGCTGGCAGATAGAAGACAGAGGGTGGTGGTTGATGGGAGATATTCATCGTGGAGTTCGGTGACAAGTGGTGTACCTCAGGGGTCTGTTTTGGGGCCCTGCTGTTTGTAATTTTTATAAATGATCTGGATGAGGGTATTGAAGGATGGATTAGTAAATTGGCAGATGACACTAAAGTCGGTGGAGTGGTAGATAGTGAAGAGGGGTGTTATAGTTTGCAGAGAGACTTGGACAAGTTGCAGAGCTGGGCTGAGAGGTGGCAATGGAGTTTAATGTGGAAAAGTGTGAGGTAATGCACTTTGGCAGGAATAATAAATGTGTAGAGTATAGGGCTAATGGTAGGGTTCTTAATAGTGTTGAGGAACAGAAGGATCTTGGTGTATGTGTCAATAGATCCCTGAAAGTAGGCAGTCAAGTGGATAAAGTTGTTAAGAAGGCATATGAGTCTTAGCTTTTATTGGTAGGGGATTGAATTTAGGAGCCGCAGCATCATGTTGCAACTGTACAAAACTCTAGTGCGGCCGCACTTGGAGTATTGTGTGCAGTTCTGGTCCCCACATTATAAGAAAGATGTGGAGGCATTGGAGAGGGTACAGAGGAGGTTTACCCGGATGTTGCCTGGTATGGAGGGCAGGTCCTATGAAGAGAGGTTGAAGGATTTGAGTTTGTTTTCGTTAGAAAGGAGGCGGCTAAGAGGGGATCTTATTGAAGCATATAAGATGATTAGAGGTTTAGATAGGGTGGACAGTAATAGCCTTTTTCCAAGGATGGAGAAAGCTAGCATGAGGGGACACAGCTTTAAATTAAGGGGTATGAGTTATAGGACGGATATCAGAGGTAGGTTCTTTACTCAAAGTACCAAGAATGGGTGCTCCACCCACTTCGAATCATTCTCATCTCAAATTTTCTCTTTCAAGAGGTGTATATCAGCTTGGCATCCCCCTCATCACTACTATGTGATTTATTCTGTATTTCAATAGTTTGCAGTGTCCAATATCATGATCTCATCAAAATATGATGTATATAAACCACACAGAAAAATAATGTAAAACATTTAACCTCTACAGAAACAGGATTTGTAACTAAATCTGGCATCCAGAATATACTGAGCTTCATTGAGGAGTTTTAACATAGAAATGTAATTCAATTTGTGAATTCCAGCTAATTTTTTTTCTCCCAAATGGGAGATTCCAGTTACATGCTACCTAACTGCAGTTATCTTTCAATGTTCTCCTCTTACATCAGTGTTTCTGATTTTCCATATTGGTCCACAATAATCCAAGCAAAAATGAGTTAATGCTATATAGAAACTCAGTACCTGACTATAAATGGCTGTGTTTAATAAGATATTGACATAGGGGAACAAAATTGAGTGCAATATATCATCTGAGCATTTTATTTCATTGCATGTATTTACTTAATGTACCGCCTTCCATTTTAATCAACTTCTCCATGATATCAAAACCAGCAGAATATAATCGTTATTTTTTCAGGTATTTAAAATTGAAGATGCAGCTCATACTTAAATGTAGCAGCATGACTTGTGGCAAACTATGGTCAAAATGGTGCAAATCCGCTATATGTTGTGTTTGATTTTTGCAATTGAGATGCATGTGTACAAACATACATACATCTTCTTCATTCTTTTGCAATCTTTTGGTGTCGATTTAGTGTAGTTAATTTAATTTCCAGTCTGATTGTCATGTTAGGCTGCAGCCAGTTGACTTAATAATTTGGTATCCTGGCCAATATTTGTCACTCAACCAACAGCGCTAAGAACAGATTATTTGATCATTATCTCATTACTGCTTGTGGGGACCTTGAATGTGGAAATTGACTACTACAATTCCTACATTATAATAGTCACCATATTTCAAAAGCACTTAATTGCCAGTAAAACACTTGCTGCATCCTGTGCTCCTGAAAGATGCCATATAAATGCAAAATCTTTCTAATAGTCACTTTACTTCTGGAATTTCTCTTCTGGTTCTCTACTTTCGCACAATGACAAGGTGGTCAGCAGTGCTGCACTATAATATCAGGTTCGATTTATACTTGGGTCACTGTCTTTGTAGAGTCTGCACATTCTCCCTACGTCTGTGTGCATTTCCTCCCACAATCCAAAAGACTGGTTAGGTGCATTGGAAATGTTAAATTCTCCCTCCGTGTATTCAAACAGGCGCCGGAGTGTGGCGATTAGGGGATTTTCACAGTAACTTCATTGCAGCGTTATTGTAAACCTAATTGTGACACTAATAAATAAATTTTTCCATGTGCTGGATATCTCTTCCATTCAAGAATATAAACAAAGGACCAGTTATTGGATCATCTTTGATATGGGAGTTGAACTCAAAATTTTTCTCAGTATTGTTTTGAGTTCCTACTGGTTGCTGTTAAGCTTCAAAAATGACTAAATTGTTAAAAAAGCTGGCTCTGAATTCTTTCTGCACGCAGTCCTTGGATCAACAGCTGTTATTGTGCTTTTTAAAATATATTTTAAAAATCCCCATTTCTTAGCTAAGACTTTTTAAAAGGACACTAATACCAAATGAATTGACCATTGGGAAGAGTGTAAAGCCATTGGAGAGCTTATGCTTACTGTTTTCATAACAAGAAAAATCTTCTTGAACTCCAGCAAAGATGAATGTGCCAGCATCTTTGCAACAAACTTGACTTAGTTAAGACAATTTAATGAAAAAAAATACGTAGTTCATGATGAAAACTATTGTAGATAGTGCCCAGTCAAACTGCTTCTTGGGTGAAGAAATGACTTGTCAGAAGTCTGTCTTTTAAACCCTGACAGTTGTGTTGTCAGTAGCAATTGATTATTTAAATAAGTTTACTATGTATATTGAACTGTTATTATGATAATTTTTTGTTTTAGAGTGTTAATCAGTGTCTTAAAGTTGTCATTAGTTTGGCCTGGACAGTGTCATCTCATACATTTTGAGATAAATGCCTATAATTCCAGTACTGCATGAACATATGTGGACATTATACTAATTTCCCACATCTGAAGGATGTCCTTAATAAGCAAACATTGGATTTGAACTTTGGCACTGGCTCTACTAATATTAGCAAGAAAAGTTGAGAAAATATGGCAGAAGAATCGTTTTTACATTGGTATTAATCCTTTAGGATTGAATTTTGTTGCAAGCCCAACTAAGCTGTCAAAGACCATAATTATTTCTGAGTAGTCTTTATATTTCCTGCCCTACTCCTTCAATTAATTTGGCCCCTTTTTCAATTCTGTTGGAAAGTCTCTACTCTCAATATTAGTTTCTTGCTTGCAGAGGTATTCTGTTTGTGTAAAAGTATCAGTAATTATCCTAATTTTTATAAATATGCATAACATATCCCTATCTCCAAATTTTGAGTGTGCTTATTTTTTTTGTGCAGTGATATACCATTAATTGGCACTGAATATGTTTTTGAGTAAGTTAATGGCAAAGAATCGTAAAATATTGTACAAGATTCTGTTAATTTTTCTTCGTGTTGAATATTCGGATTAAGTTAAAATGTCGGTACTTATCATTTCATGTGACCATAATGTTTTAATTTAGCCAGTTTCTTTCTATGTTCAAGCAACACTGAATGTAATTCCTTTTAGTGCAGTGTATTGATGTCTGAATTGCAGAATCTTAAACAAGTAATTCTGCAGTGATACAAATTTCTATTAATGATATGGAATATGTGATTTAAAGTGACTTTCTGATTTGGGTAATTAATCAGTTGTGTGATGCAGCTTTACTGTTAAATGTTACAATTTGTATTTAAGGTTGATTTGTGTTCCAATGCTACAATCTAAAATTAAATTAGGACTTGCAAGATTTAAATTCAATGTACAAGGCTTCTCATACAAGCAACGGAATGTATGTGAAGCAGAAAGGGTGACAGAGATGGGCTGAGGTTTATTGTTGTAAAAGAACTTTGTTTTCCAAATCCTGCATCTAATTTGAGAGTTCTTGATGCTGTAGTAGCTGGAATGGAGAATGTTCCATTCGCTAATACTTACAGCCCTCACTTGAACGCCCAAATTAACAGCAAAAGTCTTAAAATGGAGAGGATGGAAACTTCAGTTTGACATAGTTCGCTATTAGTGGCACATGAATGATTCCTTGGTGTTATATAGTGGATTTGCTGCCTATCAAGCTTTAAAATGTTAAAACTATTTATCGTCATGTCAGAAAAAATAGTATATTGTATTTGCATAATCCAGTACATTGCACAATATTTTGTGTGTTTGTGTACAGGTTATTTCCTGGTAATCTACCAACAGCAACAGGTATTGAAATATTGTTATAACTATTGTGACAATTTTAAAGAAATAATTCAGTCTCTCGCTCTGCAGATGCCCATAAGCCTTTGTTTTTGTATCAGAGCTGAGAGCAATTGAATCAAATAAAAAGGTTTATACAGCAAACTTTCATCACTTTAAGTTTATTAATCTTTATGTAAATCACATGCTGGTTTCTAAATCTACGTTCAGAGTGCCACAGAGTTAATTGGACTTGTGTAACTTTCAAATTCTCCTGCTTGATTGGAATATGCTGTGGCTACTGTAAATTAACTCATACCTATGGTGCTTATGAGTTATAGTCAGCGTATTTGCAGTTTATTTCCCATATGTCACAAATCTCCCAGTGTGTATTCTCTACAAAACTTGTTGCAGCCATTTCTCATCCAAGTTATGTGTTCAATAAACCATAGAACAGAAGACGTTTATAACTCGGAAGGAACTCATTTTGTCCATTATGCCTATGCCAGCTGTTTGCTACAGAAATCAAAATGATCCCAATGCTCCTTTCTCCATAGCCTTAAATCTTTCTCTTAAAGGTTGCAGTGGTTGATGCTTCAAGTTACTCTCGGTGGCAAAGCATTCGATGATCCAGCAGCTCTGCATAAAGACACTCTTCATTGCCCCCACTTTCTGGTATTCGTTGAGATGACTTGATGATCTTATTATCACTGATTTCCTAGCTAGAGGGAATAATGTATATATAATGGAAATAATTTTTCTCTCTCTCTGTACTTTAAAAAAGAAGCTACGTTAACTCTTCCTGGCCTTCCCTGATTCAGTGGAATAGCCCCAATATCTTATGTCCCTCATTTCGGATGTAGTTTTTCTTGCCATTGCTTATATAAATGCATGCTTTAATGCTCTTTCTGTAATAAAATATCTAAAACATCGTACATTTCTGTGAACTAACGTTTTGTACAATTGTTATGGTGACGTTTCTGTCTAATTTTGCATTTTATCCATTTACATCAAAGACTATACAGCAAAGTCTTCTCAAACTCTCCTCTTCTACTCCCACCTCCCATAGTGATGTTGAAATTAGAATATAGAAACTGCTGTTCTGCCCAGCCAGTATGTGAGAACATAGAGCTAATCACCTTTCCCATTCTGTCTCACACACTGGTTATATCTCTTCAACAATTCCTTTTCACTGATTTTTTTTTTCCCCCCCTCCTAATCTTGAATGGTGACTTAACACAATCCTCTAAAGTGAATTCTCAACATTGAAAGGAAGTTGCTTCTGCCCTAGTCCCATAATTCTTAAAACAGTCTGATCCTAATTACCTTGTCCCATCCTTCCAAGATTTTGAAGACAGAAAAAAATGAGAATGAGTTTGTTCATTTGGATTTTCAGAAAACACTTGATAAATTGCCATTCAGGAGGTTATAACACAAAATTAGGGCTCCTTGAATTGGGGAAACGTATATACTAAAGGACAATTAATGGATCATTTTTGCATGGCAGCTGTATGTAACTAGTGGGGTGCCACTAGTTGTCAGTGCTGGGCTTCAGCCATTTACAATCTATATCAATGACTTGGGTAAAGTGACCAACTATAACATGTTTCAAGTTTGCTGACATTATAAAGTTAGTTGAGAAAGTAAGCTGTGAAGAGGACACAGGCTGCGGAGGGATACAGATAGGCTAAGTGAGTGGATAAGAGAATGGCAAATAGAACTTAATATGGAGAAGTGTGAATTTATCCACATTTGGAAAACAATACTATTTAAATGGTGAGAGACTGGGAAAAACTGGTGTTCACAGGAACCTGGGTGCCTTTAACGCAAGTTACAAAGTCAACATGCAAGATGCAGCAATCTATTAGGAAAGCAAATGGTCATGCTAGCCTTTATTCTATGTTCTATGTTCTATATGACTGAGGAAGTTTACTATTAAATAGGACCTTGATGGAACCACACATGAATACTGTATAAGCTTTGGTCTCATTATGTGTGAGGATGTATTTATCTTCAAGGGGGTGCAACTGAAGTTTAAGGAGTTCATGTCACACTACATGTAACCCTCCCATCAACCCCCTTTTTTTAAAAAAAGAGGTGATCTTATTGGGGGGGGGGGGTGTTACATGTAGTGTGATATGAACCCAAGATCCTGGTTGAGAACATCCTCATGTATGCAGAGACCCACTTAAGTGGGGAAGAGAGAGTTGGAAAAGTGGAAAACTTTAGGGAAGAAGTGTCCAGGCAACTGAAGACATGGCCTCTTCTGATGGGGCAATAAAATTGAGGATACATGCTGTCAGAGTTTAAGGAGTGCATTGAGTTTGAAGGATTGAAAGAGGTTACAGAGATAGAGAGGGAAGAATCCACGGAGAGAATTGAAAATGAGGGTGTGAATTTTGAAATTGTCAGGCCTAGATGATATTTAGGCCATCAAGTACAAGGGTGATGGACGAACTAAAGTCAGTGTGTTAAGATATGCGCAGCAGAGATGAGCACTAACAATAACAGGCAAGGGGGACTGGCCGTGAGAGTATCGGAATAATCAAGTCTCATGATAACAGATATAGTTGGGAATTGGTGTACAAGCTCAAATGAGGTGATGTTACTGAAATGGAAGTAGGAAGTCTTGGTGATGGACTGACAGTGGTTGGAACCTCATTTCTGTAGCACATATAGCACTAAGTTGTTTTAGACAGTTTCCATGGAGAGGGATGGAAACTGATTTATGATGGAGATAAAGACAACTGCTTTCATCTCCCCAACGTTGGAGGAAATTTCTATCTATCCAATACAAGCTGACAACTCTGTTTACAAAGTAATGCTGTGGCATATACAAGAAATAGGATTTCAATGTGAAAATGTTTTTCTATTTTGTTTGAGTTAAATTATTGATAAAAATTGACACTAAGGAAACTTTATTTAATGACATGCTGTATAATTTTGTCCAGGTATATTTTGAAATATTGGATTAAAGTTGTCTCAAATTTGAGAAATCAGCTCAAGTTTGTAAAGGCACCTTGTTGAAAAGTAGTCTTACAAATATGATGGGGAATGCATAAAATTCCAATAAATTTGCAATAGCTGGTCCAAGCTGAAACTTTAGTGTTAATTAGGTTAGTATTGAAATGCGAACTTCAAAGATCAAATTCCTTAATATGTTTCAAAACAAAATGTGTTTAGCTGTTGCAATTTTCAGAGTAAACATTCATAAAGGATGAATTGCGCAGAGAAAACTTTGTAGGGACCTTGATCCTTTGGCAGTTATTGTTTCATGCATGTCTTGGAGAAATCAGCCAACTTAGAAGGAATTCACAGCCTAATTATGGAGACATTTTCAGTTTATCTTTTCTAATTGGAAATTGAGCTCTATCAAATTATTGCCAGTGTAACTGACTTGTATTCCATCTGAATTTTTGATATCCTTGCAATATCTAAAACTTGGGCTTTGACAAACAGAACCAGTGCTCTTAATTCATCTTTATTAATAGGAAAAGTTTGAGCAAATAGAAATGTATGATAAATTGCATAATTGAGTAGCTGATTTTAGTTGTTCGAGCCAAGTATTTATAGCTAAGCACAATTCAGTTCTTAAAAAATTAAGTTATGAGATAGTCCACTGAGGACTATAGACAATTCCCTCCATTGGTTTTATGTATAGTTTGAAGGTACAGGTTTGTGGCAAGGTGAGTAAGTAGGTCTCGGTGAACAACCTGTACAGAGTTTGAATCTGTGCCTTTGATGTCATATTTTGGCCATAAAACAAACTGAGTTAACTGACCCCAGAGCTTTAAATGTTTAAACTTTCTCAAATGCATCAATCAAATCTGAGTATTGATGTCTGAGGGAGTGATAAGAATGTCAATATGTGATAGTTAAATTATATTGATTGTGGAGTCTTACTGTGGTATTCAGTCATGCATTTGGTCAGAAAGTGATGCAAAGCCATGTGTGGGGATGGAGAGCATGGGAATCAGTTATCTCATTGGTTCAATGGCTAGAGCGTCATGTGGAATGAATGAACAATGCAGGTTCAGTCCCCAAACCAGCTGAAGTAGTTCATGGAGGCCTGCCTTGTCCTTGTCCCATGCTTAGGAATGCTTCCTCCCATAAGCTTTATATAACCAATTGCGTTTCTAATGGAGAGAGAAGCTAATGATCCTGTATGGATTGGCTGATTATGGTACCTTATCATGTATGTTGAATACATTTTTTTTAATCTGCATAAAGCAAGAAAAGTAATTACTTGGCTTTTAGGTATATGTGATATTGCTACATAAAATTACAGGAGGTGCTAGTAATCTTAAATTTACTTGCATCAGAAAAAGCTGTTTACTGCTGCAAATTCAAAATGTGACTAATTCAAAATATTACCTAATGTTCCTAGAAAATCCAGTTGTTGTATAATGTTTTGAGATGTGGAAAAACTGTTTGAAAAATAAATGATTATTGAGCATTATTTCCTCACGAGTTGGAGTTGTGCTTTTTCAGTTAAGCTCTCAACTATGAAATCATTTTGCAAGCATTTTGAATTTGTTGTAGGATACATTAAAACAAATGAATTAAAATGTAAGCATATTGCATAATAATATCTAAAACTTCAAATTTGAAGGTATTAAAATTAATAAAAAAAAGACTTTATTTGCTGAAAATTGCATGAAAATTGAGAAATATTGTGGGTAGTAACTAATTGGATATATTTATAGAACCAAAGTATAATTAAACAATTTTTGGTTATAATTGGAAGCAACAGTTTAACTAGTATAGCATTATTTGCTTGTTGAGTGTTTTTTTAAATAGAGTGCAAGAATATTTAAATAGAGGAAAAATGGAAAGACCTTCTAAGTTGTTTTAAGAACATGGGTTTGAGGTGAATTCAGTTTTACAACATGTCTGTGCAAAATCTTAATGCTGAAATTTCAACTGTTAGAGTTGTGTGTCAGTTAAAAATATTTGCTGTGGACTGAATTTGTCAGAAAGCTGTTTTTGGTTATACACAGTTAGAAAGCTGTTTATACTCAGAAAATCTTCCTGAACTTGCATTTACATCATAGAATCATTGAAAACTCTATAGTAGGAAGGAGGCCACTCAGCCCATCAAGTCCGTATCAACAACAATCAACAATCCATGCAGGGTGTAATATATATCCTCCCCACACCCCCACTTAGTTATCCTTACCTTAATAAGGATCTCTCAAATTGTCACATCCCAGGGCATTAAGGGTTAATATAGCATGTCCATAGCAACCTAACCTGCGCGTCTTTAGACTTTAGGAGGAAATCCACGCAGATAAGGGGGAGAATGCTCAAATACCACAGACAGTAATCCAAGGTGGGAATCAAATTCAGGTTCCTGGAGCTGTGCAGCAGCAGTGCTATCCACTCTGCCGTACCCTATAGCAACTATCTTATCCCTAAACGCTTTATAATCAATGAATATTTTTAAAATGTAATCACTGTAGTATATTAAACATGGCAGCTAAATTGTGGACCCTTCAATAAGCAATGTGATAATGTCTATAAATCTATTCTTGTGATGATTTGAGGAACAAATATTGACCATTGGCAGGTAGAGAGTTCTCCCTTATTACTTTTCAAATTAGTGCTGTTAGATTATTATGTCTATCTAAGATGGCAAATGGGTTCTTAACTGAAAGAAAGATCTCTGAAATGCAGGGTTTGCTCAGCACTGCATTGGAGTATCAGCTTTGCTTTTGATGCTCAGGTCCTGGAGTGAGATTTGAACTTGCAATCTCTATCTTGTAGCAAGATTGCTACCAGCTGAGCCATGGCAGGATATTGGAGTGACAAATTTTTGATATGGGTTTAAAAAAATTGAGATTTTGAAGATTAACCTAATTAAATTATCAGCTGTCTTTCATAATTGTTCATTAGTTCCAGCCATGTATTTGGATTGACTAACATAGATTAAGCTACACTTTTCATGTAAGCAATATTGCACATTGGTTTTTTTGCCTATTATCAATGTTTGAATTAGTAAATTCCATTATAAATCTTGACTTTGCGTTCAGTGAATTTTAAGTAGTAACATGTATCTGCATTGCTCATTAGAGGTTAATGTGATTAGGGATTTTAATTGTTACAAAGCTTTTAGAGTACAGAAACTGGCCATTTGGTCCAACAGATACATGCAGTTTCATGCTGCATACAAGCTTCTTCCAGTACTTAGGTATTTATCTACTTTCCCCTTAAATGTATTTATGCTTTCTGCTTCATGTACTCCCATGTGGTAGTGAGTTCTACATTCTGTGGTTGAAGAAGCTTTTCCTGAAATCCCAATTGATTTTATTATTGGCCACTATATCTATAACCACTGGATCTGGACTCCCACTGCCAGTGGAAAATATCTTCCAAGTCTACAAACTTAAAGGAACTTCGGCTTGTTCTATCTTTCCTGATGAGTACAATCCTCTCCTTTCCAATTTCCCCTTCCTAACCTAAATCCTTGAATGTGCTATTGCCTGCTAAATTTGCGCCCGTCTTTCTTAAAACTCCATGTTTGAATCCTTCCAATTGGATTTCCGCCCCTTTTAATTGTCACAAATTAAATCCTTGTTTACTGTATGATGCTAGCTATCTCTCCTCTTCCTCCTTGATCAGGTTGACCATGCCATCCTCCCTTAACACCTCTCCACTACCATCATTGCACTCATCTGCTTCCATTTTTATCTCTCCAGAGGCAGCCAGAGATTTATCTGCAATTTTTCTTTCCATTCGTGCATCATTATCTCCTGTCCCCAAGGGACCTATCCTTGTCCTCTTCGTATTTCTCCATCTAACGTGTTGCTCCTTGATGACAATATCTAACGTAATGTCAGTTGCACACTTATCAATGATATTGCTGAGCTCTGCCCCACCTCCATTTCTCCTCCTCCTTCTGTCTATAAATTGTCAGGCTGCTTGCTCAGTGCTACTAAGCAGGAATTTTCTCCGTTTAAATTTTAGAAGATAGAAGCTGCTGTCTTTGGTCCCTGTCACAAATTGCATTCCCTTACCTCTGATTTCCATCACCTTCCCTGCCACCTATCGGACTGTTCACAAGTATTTGTTCATGAGTTTCTTGCCATGTATCTCTCGCATTGCTAACATCAGTTTCCACCTCTTAAGATCACCAGACTGCCCTTGCCTCATCTCTGCTACTGAAACCCTTCATCCATGCCCTTTTTATCTCTATGCACAAGCATTCTGGTTGGCCTTCTAAATCTATCATATTGCAAGTCATCTAAATTTTGCTGCTCATGTCCTTAGTCCTTATCCTTACACTGACCTGAGGCCTCTACCTGCTTCAAGAAGACAACCATTCTCTCCGAGCTAAAAAGTCAGGCAGCGTGCTTTAATGGCAGTCACTGGTCGCTCTTACATCTATCGTTATGAAGTCATTCGATGGGTTAGTCAAGGGCATGGATGAAGCCCGCCTCCCAAATTGCCTGGATCCACTGCACTTTGCCTATCACTGCAACAGTTCCATAGCAGACACCATCTCCTTGACTCTATATTCAACCCTGGAACACCTGGATAATAAAGACACTTGTGTCAAACTCCTGTTTATTAACTACAGCTCATCCTTCAACACCATTATTCCTACAAAACTCATCTCCAAACCCTGTGGCCTAGGGCTTGGCTCCTCCCTCTGAGTGGATCCTAGACTTTCTAATCCACAGACTGCAATCAGTCAGAATAGGCAAACGACACTTCGTCCATGATTAACCTCAACACTGGTGCCCTACAAGACTGTCTCTGCAGCCCCTTACAATACTATTTATATACTCATGACTGTGTGGCCAAATTCCACTTCAAATCCATTTTCAAGTTTGCTGATACCACTTGGATTTCAAACACAATGGGACAGAGAGCAGGAAAGAGAATCTGATGAAACAGTGTGACGACAATAAACTCTCCAGTAAAACAAAGGAAGTAATCATCGACTTTGGACATATCCAATCTACATTAACAGCAATGAAGTGGAGTTGGTCGAGAGCTTCTTGTTTCTTGATGTCCTCCTTCCATGATGACGCTCTACCACTACCTCTATTTCCTCAGAAGACTAAGGAAATTTGGCATGTCAGTTACGACACTCCAACTTTTACAGATGCAACATTTCTGATTATCCCACAGCTTGCTATGGCTTCTGCGCTGCTCAAGACCCTAAGAAACTACAGAAGGTGTGAATGAAGCCCAGCCCATCATGCAATCCAGCCTCCCATCCATTGACTCTGTCTACACTTCCTGCTGCCTCAGAAAAAACAGCCAGCATAATTAAGGACCCCACACACTCCAGGCATACTCGCACTCATTTTCTTCCATCAGAAAAAATATACAAAAGTCTGAGGTCACATACCAACCGACTCAAGAACAGCTTCTTCCCTGCTGCCATCAGATTTTTGAATGGACCTGCCTCGTATTACGTTGATCTTTCTGTATGCCCTAGTTATGACTCTGCACCTTCTCCTTTCCTTCTCTATAATGGTAAATTTTGTCTGCAGAGCATGAAAGAAAGAAACAATACTTTTCACTGTATACTAATACATGTGACAATAAATCCAATTATATACCAACTGACTCAAGAACGGCTTCTTCCCTGCTGCCATCAGACTTTTGAATAGATCTACTTTATGTTAAGTTGATTTTTCTCTACACTCAAGCTATGACTGTAGCTGTACAGTCTGCACTCTCTCATTTCCTTTTCTATGAATGGTATGCTTTGTATCATGCGCAAACAATACTTGTCACTGTATATTAATAATAAATTAAATCTCAGGAAGTCCTGCTTGCCCATTTTACCCTGTGCTGGCTAACCTTTTGATTGCACCCCCCACCTCTTCCCCCCACAGTGCCACCACCACCTTCAAAATTCACTTCCTCATACACTGATGCCACTGCACAGTGAATCAACCATAAAGTGCACTGCAGCAACTCACCAAGACTTCATTGAAATTGCTTTCCAACCCCGCGACCTCTAACCTAGAAAGACAAGGGCAACAGATGCCTGGGGACGCCATCATTTGCAAGTTCTCCTCCAAGTTGCATCCCATTCTGATTAGGAACAATGTTGCTTTTTTTTAATTGTCACTGGATCAAAGTTCTGGATCTCCCTTTCTTACAACACTGGGTATACTTTTACCACATGGGTTGCTGTTTAAGAGGGTGATTCACCATTGTTTTCTCCAAGGCAGTTAGGGGTGGATGATAAATGTTGGCCAAGCCACCAATGTTCACATTATGTGTAAAACTTTAAGGTGGGGAGAGGTGTGAAGTTTTGCTTTGGTGAAAGAGTGCTATTGGTGATGTTTTCAAAGGTTCGTGCTAAAATCACTGTTTTATATGATATAATGAATGCCTGGAACCTGGGTGTGAGATGTACAATGTAAAAAATTACAGTTAGCAAAACTTGAGATCTGTGAGGAGCATAGGCTTCAAGAGGACAAGAGGCTGGTGGATTGACAAACAAAGCAGCTGAAATTTTATGCAGAAATGTGTGAAATGATGTGTTTTGGCAGGGAGAACTGGAAGGGCAAGATAAACTAAAAGGGGTGCATGAACAGTGACATAGAAATATATGTGTACAATTTGTTGAAGATGGCCAGGTTAAGGTTGCATAAAAGTCCTATGGAATCCTGGATTTTATTAATAAAGATACAGAGTACATAAGTGAGTAAGTTCTAACAAGCCTTTATAAAACATTGGTTCCACTTTAACTAAAACTGTACACATTAGAGAGGATGTAGAAAAGACTTATGAAATACCTCCTGGAATGAGGGTCTTCTGTGATGAAGAGAAGGTAGTAGAGGCAGATTGAAATACAGCTTTCAAAAGGAATTTTTGATTTATTATTGTGACATGTATTAGCATATAGTGAAAAGTATTGTTTCTTCTGTGCTACATAAAGCATACCTTTCATAGAGGAATTGAGAGTGCAGAACGTAGTGTTACAGTCATAGTTAGGGTATACAGAAAGATCAACTTAATCAAGATAAGTCCATTCAAAAGTCTGACAGCAGTAGGAAGAAGCTGTTCTTGAGTCATTTGATACGTGACCTCAGACTTTTGTATCTTTTTTCCAACGGAAAAGAGTGGAAGCGAGTATAACCAGGATGCATACGGTCCTCAATTATGCTGGCTGCTTTCCTCAAGGCAGTGGGAAGTATAGAGAGAGTCAGTGGATGGTAGACTAGTTTTTGTGGGCTTCATTCATGACCTTTTGTAGTTTCTTGCGGTCTTGGGCAGAGTAGGAGCTGTACCAAGCTGTGATACAACCAGAAAGAATGCTTTATGTGGTGCATCTGTAACAGATAGTGAGAATTGTAGCTGACATGCCAAATTTCCTTAGTCTTCTGAGAAAGTAGAGTTGTAGATTCTTCCCATTTCATATATTTTCCTGTCACGTAATTGCACTACTTCCATTACTTCAATCAGTTGCTTAATTTCTATTTCCATCCCTCCCTATTTCCAGCTTATTAAATGAAGTAGTCCTCTGGTTCCCTTGGAGCTCTACCTCACCTTATCTCAAAGAACAAAACAGCACGTGAAACAGGCCCTTCAGCCCAACATGCCCATACCACCACCTCGATGTTCCCACTTCTACCCGTGATCTCTGTCTATGCATTGAAACCAGATTTGAGACAATTTAGGGAGAATTTGTTCTGCCAATCAGCCTAAGAGCACATCTTTGGGATGTGGGAGGAAACCAGAGTACCTGGAGAAAACCCACGCAAGCATGTGGAGAATGCAAACTCCCACAGACACAGGCCCAAATCTATGTATCTGCATAGCACAGCAATAGTCACTGAGCTGTCATGTTGCCCATCAAATGGTCCAGGTCAAGTGCACACTAACAGCGTGAAACACTAGGATACTCTTGTAACATCCAAGAGCAGCCCTCTCACGATCCATCGCGTGTATGCCCCTTGTTAGACAACAAGGCGGACTGAAGTACCTGTAGAATAAAAACAAGTATATCAATATCATTGACAATTTACACACTTCCCAGGGAACTCCCAAGGCTCATGATCCCTATTTTAAATCAGTTTTCTATATCCCTCCTTTATAACCTTCTCGATCTGATTTCGCCCCTCCTTTTGAAGGCAGTTGCTAATGGTGGCGATGATCATTGTAACAGCAGTCTCTGGAATTTCTTCCTTTTTTGGTTATCCTTTTTAAAATCTTTCCAAAAATCCTGACCCTTGAGTAACTTTGCAACTCTTCTTGATCTCTTCCTGCATAGTTGTATGTTCCCTATCATTGAATTCAATGAATCATTGGAAGATTAGGGTACTTTGCGTTTTTCTTTCTGATTGAATATAATTTTGTAATTGCAAATATTTGCAATAAAAACTTTATGATGTAATATAAAGCTTTAATAGCTTTTTATTTTCTGTTTTACACTTTGTTACTTATTTGCAATTATGAGTCAACAGAAATAGCTTAACATCTAAATCTTCCTTTCACGTCACTATATTGACATCCTAATGTTTGGGAAATTTCCAACAGTTGGATCTAGTTTGTAAGGATGTACCAATACAGTCACCAGGATTTCAGTCAAACTTAATGTATAATTGAAATTTTTATATCATTCCCATTCACTCTGTGAAAATGATCTGGAAATGTAGATTTTTTGATCTTTCAGACCTGGGTAGCAGCTGGCGAGAGCATTTTGAATGATACAGCACATTACCTTGAGTTGAGAGTCGTGAGATGTATTTGCAGTGTGTAAACTTAGGAATGACCCTGGTGATACAGGTATTGAGATTCAGGTGGCCCAGGAAGTGTTATTAAAGACGTATAAATCCCAAGACTTTTCTATGTTGATAACAGCTCTGTGGCTTTGTTTTACAAAGTTGAAAAGTAGATCCAAAGTTGAACTTGAACTATTTATGAACATACCTTTTTAAATATATATTTATAGGATCATATTTTCTCAACTCATTTCTCCGATTTCTGCTAGGTTTCTGGTATGTCTATCATTTTTTTTTATTGCTTCCAAATCTTAATGGGCTGTATTTACCATAAAACCATATTTCTGATCGGTTCTACATAGTGTTCGACTTGATGAGGGTATTTCCAGGATCCGATGTTTATAAAGGAATATTTTTACTGTGAAGTTTTCTGTGACTACCTATTTCAATATATGCTGTCATTATAAACATTAATGGTATAGAACAAAATTCATGAGATCTTGTGCAGCTTGTTTTAGGTTATGCTGATAAGGGTTAGATGAAAAGGTGAGAGAGGAAGCTTGTGTAGAGCATAAATGCTGCCATGGACTTGTTGGGTCAAATGGTGTGTTTCTGTGTACGTAGAGTTAAAGATGTTTATGCGCACGTGTATTTTACTTGTAGTGTTGTGGTTGTACTAGTGGACTAGAAATCCAGAGAATGTCAATTAACTGTAAAGTTGACTGCTGTCACCAATCTGAAAGCTGTCAGATTGTATGAAAACACCAGCAGGTTTGTTTATTATCTTTATTTTAAAGAAAAAAAATCTGCTATCTATACTCAGTCTGGCCTATATGTACCACTAAACCCACATCAGGTGAATTGATTGCCCTCTGAAGTGGCCTTGCAAATGAACCGTGAGATCTGAGAGTAGAAATAAGCCATTGGCTCTGAGTCTGCTCCACTATTCAATGAGATCATGGTTGATCTAATATGATAACCCTCAACTCCGCTTTCCTGCCTTAATCCCCTAGTGATTAAAAATCTTGTCTATCTTAGTCGTGTATCTACTTAATAACAGCCTCTATGATAAAGCAATCCACAAATTCACAGCCCTCTGAGAAGAAATTCCTCATTTCTGTACATGGGTGATCCCTTATGCCCTCTGGTCCTGCATTCTTCCACAGAAGGAAACAATCTCTCAGTATCATCTTGTCAAACCTCTGAGAATTCTATATGCACAATAAAGTCACCTCTCATTCTTCTTAAATCCAATGAATTCAGCCACAACCTACTCAACCTCGCCTCATAAGAAATCCATCCATACCCAGCACCAACCTAGTGAACCTTCTCTGAACTGCCACCAATGCCAGTATATATTTCCCTAGACAAGGGGATTGAAATTGTTCACGGTATTCCAGGTGTTGTCTAACTAGTGCCTTGTCCAGTTTTAGCAAGATTGCCCTATTTTTATAGTCACATTTGAAATAAAGGCCAACATTACATTAGCTTTCCCTAACAGCTGCTGAACTTGCATGCTAGCTTTTTTGTAATTTATGCACAAGGACTTCCAAGTCCATCTAGGCTGCAGAAAGCTGCAGCACTTCTCCCTTTGAATGACGTTTTGATCTTTTACCCGTCTTACCAAAGTGCATAACTTTATATTTTCCTACATGATATTCCAACTGAAACAAAGTTTTTCTTATAGGCAGCTAGGAATGGGCAATTAATGCTGTCTTTGTCAGCGAAGCCTATGTCCTGAGAATGAACCATAAATATGAAAGCATGGATGCGTTTTATAGTTTTGAATTCTACCTGTTCCATTACGTAACTGACCTTACAGTTTCTACAAATTCTGTGCAGCAGTACTTGATGTTTGATGCTCATTTTTTTAAGTGAATGGTACTCTGAACCAGTAGTAGGCTATTTGTGTTTGTATGAAACTGTTCCTGAATGGATGTGTTTGGGCAAGTTAGAGAAGAACTTATAACATTAATTTTTGATAAAATTTACCTTTAACTCAGTTTAATATTAAATATCATAATGTTCATCATTAATTTCGACTTTTGGCACCCCCTTCCCCTTCATGTAGATTCATTCAGAAATCTTGTGATAGAATCCGTAGTTTCAAAGCTTGTATCTGAAACTGAAAAGGGAAACTAATTTCTAAGGAAACGAAGACTAAAACTGAAATTGGAAACCCGGCTTTCTGGGAGGCTGAAACAAATTAGAAGTATATTAAATGAACACAGCCATTAGAGTTCAGATGATGACACCAATGGTGTAGTACAAGTAGCCTAAAGAAAAGAGGCTTGATCCAGAAGCTGAGAATAGATAAATTTGTAGTTGATGCCACAGTTTGTTACTTGAAGATAACATTGGATCTATACCATATAGACTGTCATAATTGAAGAGATTCTGCTGGTGTGTACCAGTTTTGGTACCATGGAATACTGGTTGATTGTACGCTGCTGGTGTCCAGGGATCAGGATAAATCTCTGAAACATGAGCTCAAATTCTTCATGGGGAAGACCGTTTTAAGGGACTTGGTAACATAGGTTGATGATTTGTATGCTGTGCAGGCTGTTGCATGCCAATTTATAAGATCTGATTTGTTGTATCTGTCATTTAATCTATAATTTGTAGTTTATTGGCCACAATTTACCTGTTAATTCATATTTAACTTATGTTCTGAGTGTAGATGGTTACCCAAGAAAGTATTTAACGTTTGCTTTGTTTGACTCTTGTATGGCAAAATATCTTTTATTTTAAACTGTAGAACCCTGTGCCTCCATTCTTTCGATATAATAACTAGTGTTTTAGACTTTAACTTAAAGTTCTTGACTAAGGCCATAATAATCTGAACAGTTTGCAGGTTTGAAGGTCTACTATGTCAGTATGGAGAGTTAATATGTGCAGTATTTTGGGCTTAAATGTTTCTGATAGTTGGATTTAACCATAAAATTAGAATACTTGAAATTTGAAATGGATCCAAGTTCCTGCAAAGCCTGTTTTTTGCTTGGAGTTGTGAATGAGAAAAGTTTTTTTTTTAAAGATGGTTTTCATGTTCAGCTTGGCCATTTTGTTTATTTTTTCTGAATCTAGTATTCAATGTCATGATTTTTTTCCCTTTCTCCCATCATTGTATTCTGGAAATTGTGCCTCTTACAAGCATCTGTAAAAGTAGTAAGATCTGTATTCTTGTTTTGAAAGGCAACTGTTCTGAATTAAAAGTTTAATTGTTCATAATATTTTAGAAAATTGTGCTCCAGAAAAGAAATAATTTACTAATTGTGGTGAAATCCATTCATTGGCTTAGTTACCATAGGGACGCAATCTGGCACCTTAAGCCAGGCGTCATGTTTAGCATGGTGTTTTAAACATCAGTGCTACACCGCAGTAACTGTTCAAAGCCCTTTGCCACTTCCTTTAACTCATTATTTTTTCTGCTTGTCATGTGAATTTAAGAAAGTCATTATTTCAAGGGCTGCATTTGCTGGGGAGGCAAAGAAATCTCTGATTTCTAAACCTGAGGAAAGCATATTACTTTGCAGTGCCGTAACTTCAATGACTACTTGCAACAGATATCTTTAAAAATCTCCATCACTGCTCATTTCCAAGTCCAGCAGATACTACAGGTGGTCGGTCCTCTTGTTTGGTTGTCTGCTTACAGTACAATGCTTGGCACCATCAAACAATTTCCTTTCCTGTTCTGTCTCCACCAACTCATCAATGGCTTATAATTTTATTAGGTCTGATAATCAGTGATTAGCAGGGTCTTCCCTCAGAAGTGCAGAATGAAATTTGGGCTGAAATAGATACTAAATTTTAGCATGTGGATTATGCATTTCGTTGTGCATTAGGCAACACTATTTGCTGTATTGTGCATTGTTAGGATACATAGTCCGGAAGATTTCATTTTTATTGCCAAACTCAAATGTAACCGTTGCATTATTGCGTAGGTACAGTTCCACTAATTGTGATAGTTTTTGATGGTGATCTCTGAAGTTGGTTCTGAGGCTTAAAAGTTGTTGAATGGCATTTAAGTTCATCACACTTATTTAAAATTGTGTTCTTAAAGTATAATAATTACCTGCATTTTAATCCTGAATGCAGTTAAGCCCTGCTACAGAGAGACTTCCCAATCATCTGCTTGATCCCTGATTTGCCATTTTGTGAATTCTCTGCTAACGTAGACTAGAGAGGTTAGAAAAGTACAGAAGCGTTGTCAAACAATTTGACATACTATATTTAATTTTGTTAATGCATTTCAGCATGATGCATATGGCCTTTGGTGGGTGAGAGTGGGGCTAGGGATGCAGAACTAATTCACCAGAAACAGAGGGTTAAAGTTTGTTTTTAAAGTTTATTTATTATTGTCACAAGTAGACTTACACCAACACTGCAATGAAGTTACTGAGAATCCCCTAGTCACCACACTCCTGCCCCAGTTCGATTACACTGAGGAAGAATTTAGCGTGGTCAATGTATCTAACTAATACGTCTTTTAGACTGTGGGAGGAAACGTGCACACACATTGAGAGTCAAGCAGGGAATTGAACCCGGGCCCCTAGTGCTGTGAGGCAGCAGTACCAGCCATTGTGCTACTGTGTTAAATTATGCTTAACAGATTTCCTAAACTCCAATTGTATTTCTCCCAACTGTAGGAAATAGTGAAGTGATCTGAACAAGGTGTTTAAAATGTTAAACTGAGTTGATAGGATAGCCAAGATTTATTTGAATGCTGTTTTTCCCATAGTATGTTATAGTTTCTGCAGGGAATCCCTCAACTCTGGTAGCTTAGATGGTTGATTATTGGGCTCTTAATCCCAGAGGCATTGTTTTGAATTTTACATGAGAATAATTTCCTTAAGCTTTTTTTTTATCTTGCAAGAAAATTACAATCAATTCTGTAGTCCGAGTCAGGGCCACTTACTGTCTGTTCCTGCTCTTATTCTTGTGTCCTTAAATCCGTTTGATGTGATTTCCCCCAACTATTGTGGAAGTGAGTTTCGTGTTTGTGAAAACCTATGAATTCAAAAAAAAGTTTCTTCTGAATTATCTATTGGATGTCTAGGTAAAAGTCTTTTTTATGATTTAGGTTGATCTCCCTCACAATTGGAAACAGCCCATCAATGTCTGTCTTAATCTTGGAGTGTCACAAGTGACTTAAATCTGGTGTTGAGACTTCTTACTTAATCTCGGAGATCACTACTCTGGCGCCGTTTTCTCCAGGAAAGAGTTGACAATCAGTTCAAGTTTTCCTGAGAGATAACCTCTGTTCTGGTGAAATCTTGTAAATCTTGCCGTCTCTCCAATTCCTGTCTGTTTTTACAATATTGAGTCCAGAACTGTTCACAATTCTCCAAAGATGGCCTAAATAAAGGCCATCTTTTGTAGAGGACTAGAATTTTCAATTCTTGTCCTCTACAAATGAACCTAGTCATTTTGATTTTTTTTCTTCGCCTTTTAACCTGTTGCTACTTCTAATAATTGTACTCTTTAAAATGCATTTGCTCCTGTATCACTCTTGGATACTTAGTTTCCCAATAGTGTATGACTTGTATAGTTTTCCTATCAAAGAGGGCTAGATATGTGTGACTGGAATTCACAATTTGTGCACTTCAGAAGATATTTCTCTCAATCCCATTTAACATGGAAAGAATATCCTCCCACACCCCAAAGATGTGCTCTTAGGCTGATTGGCAAAACAAATTCTCCCTAAATTGTCTCGCAAATTTGGTTCCGATGCATAAATCTATAAACATAGACAGGGATCATTGGGTAGAAGTGGGAACATCGAGGTGGCGGCGTGGGCTTGTTGGGCCGAAGGGCCTGTTTCCCATGCTGTTTTGTTCTTTGTTCTTAATATCTTAATGGAACTAAGAGAGGTGCACCATGCTTTGTAATTTGTCCCTTTACTAAAACAGACTGAATATCCTAATAGAAAAATGTTGATTGAATTAAACATTTTCATATTTTAATCTTTATTTGAATATATTTTTAAATTCATTCGATCTTGCTGGTAAGGCTAGTATTTATTTCCCATCTCTGACCTTGAAGATGGTGGTGAGTCATGTTCTTGAATCATAGCTGTGTAGTGAAATTACTTCCCTGCTGTTTGATGGGAAGTTCTGGGATTTTGACTGAACAACATTGAAGGAAAAGGGATACATTTCCAAGTCAGGATGAAGTGTGACTTTGAGAGTTGGTGGTGTTCCCATGCACCTGCCTGCTTCCTAATTGACTACTGTATTTAACATTTCTGCTTGTGTAACACTTCTAAAGTAATAAATGGGAACTCTCATGATGAGCTTTGCTTCCTAAATCTCTATATGTATTTAGACTTGAGCTCATTTATGCAATATTCTGTTTTCTTTGAGAAAGTTATGTAAAGTTCTATGAAACATTAAAAGCTTAATTAGAAAAAGTGATTTAAGTAGTAGCAACATTATTATACTGTAGAGTACTGTAACATTTTCTCATAAGCATGTCAGTTCTAACACTCTTTCTTCATGCAGGACAGTGAAAATGTGTTTGTGTACCTGGGGCTTTTTTGTGACTGAATTAGATTTTGCCTTAAGAGTAGCTGATGGAGTGATATTGTAATGGGAAGCTGCAAACTTTGCCATTCTGTTAATTTCCTTCTTGTTTCTTCCATTTCTTCCAAAAAAGTGAAATAACCAGCAAGTGCAAGTTAGCATAATTATTGGCTGCTGTAAAATAATGGTGTGTGACAGATGCAATTAAAGGATTTATGAACATATAGGTAGGGCATTAATGTAGCACAGTGATTAGCACTGCTGCTTCGTAGTTCTAGGGACCTGGTTTCAATTCCCGGTTTGGGTCACTGTCTATGTGGAGTTTGCACATCCTCCTCGTGTCTACATGGGTTTCCTCCGGGTGCTCCGGTTTCCTCCCACAGTCTAAAGATGTGCCGATTAGGTTGATTGGCCGTGCTAAAATTGCCCCTTAGTGTCTGAGATGCATAGATTACAGATATTAGTGGGTAAATATGTAGGGATGTGGGGATAGGGCCTGGGTGGGATTGTGGTCAGTGTAGATCGATGGGACAGATGCCCTCTGCACTGTAGGGTTTCTATGATAAGATACAAAAGAATAATGGGAAAGTGTAGAGCTAAACATATTTTTAATTTTTACAATCATTTTACTAGCTAGACCAGCATTTATTTCTTATCTCTAATAGCCCTTGAAGTTGCTGGTGAGTTGACTCCTTGAAACACTTCAGTACATGTCGTGTAGTTTCACATGCAGTGCTGTTAGAAAAGGCGTTGCAGGACTTTAACCCGGTAGCAATGAAGGAAGAGCAATATAATTCAAAATGGAAAGTTCAGTGATTATTGTTCCATGTCATGTGGGGAAAGATTGGACAGGCTAGGCTTGCTTCTGCTGGAGCTTAGGAGAGTAAGAGGAAACTTTAACGAAACCTTTAACCTCCTGAAGAGTCTTGACAGGGTTGATGTGTTTCCTCTTGTAGGAGAATCTAGTTGTAAAGGCCAATGTTTTAAACAAGTCATTTGTTTAGGACAGAGACTTGTTTTCTTAAGGGTTGTGTGTCTTAGGACTGTTTCTCAAAAAGTGGTGAAAGGAGTCTTTTAATGTTTTTGAGAGGTAGATAGATTCTTAATAAAAGATGAAATGTGGGTTGAGGTTGCATTCAAATCAGCTATGATACTGAATGGCAGAGAAAGTTCAAGTGGCCTATTCCTCCTCATTCATATGGTCATTTAGCAATCGGAATGGTCTGTGACTTGGGACTTGCAGGTGGTGGTGTTCCCTGCATTTGCTGCCCTGGTCCTTCTAGGTGATAGAGATTGTGGGTCTGAAAGATGCTTTTGAGCAAACTTTAGTAAGATGCTGCAATGCATCTTGTAAATGGTATACAAGCTGTTACTGTATGTTGGTGGTGGAGAGCGTGAATGTTAAAGGTGATAAATGAAATGCCAATCGAGTGCTGTTGGTGCTGTACTCATCTAGGCAAACGGAGAGTATTCTATCATATTCCTGATGGTGCCTTGTAGATGGTAGACAGGTTTTGGGGAGTGTTAGTCTACAAGTTTTGCAACTAATGTTGAAGAAGTCCATGTTTGTATGCTACAAAAGCTGGACAAAGTAGTAAGTATCATCCAAACCATACAAATATGAGACAATGTCCAACTTCAAAAAGAGAATCTAACCATTTCACCTTGACATTCAACAGCATTACTGTCACTGATCCTCCACCATCAACATCTTGGTGGGTTTACTGTTGTCTAGAAACTGAATTAGACCAGCTGTATAAATACTGTGATTACAAGCGTAGGTCAGAAGCTAGAAATTGTGGGGCAAATAACTCATCTTGTGGATCCTGTCCATTATCTACAAGGCACAACTCAAGAATGTGATGGGAATACTCTGCACTTGCCGAGACAAATGCAGCTACTGCCACACTTAAACTTGATGCCACCCATCAAGAAAGCCATTTGATCGGCACCCCATTTAAAATATTCAAGCCCCACCTCCGAAGGACACTGATAGCATTGTGTACCTCTACAAGATGCACTGCAACAACTCGCTTAAGGCTCCTTCGACAGCATGTTCCATATTCAGAACCTTCACTACCTCAGAGGACCAGGGGCATCAGGTTTGAGAACACTTGCACCTGCAAGTTCCCTCCAAACAGCACATTATTCTGACTCGGAATGATATTGATGTCCCTTCACTGTTGCAGAGCTAAAACGTGAAACTCCCTTCCTAACAGCATGGTGGGTATATCTACATCAGATGAACTGCAGCAGTTCAAAAAGGCAGCTCACCATTGCTTTCAGGAGGACAGTTAAGGATGAGCAATAAATGCTGACATTTCCAGAGATGGTCACCATCCCAAGAAAAAAATTATAAAAAGATGGAGGTGCAACTGCAAGGCTGGCTGCTGGTTGGTTGGCTGGCAGGTGGACTATGATGGGTAGAGATGTTGCTATGATAAATGCACCAAACAGCAGCTAACTACTATGCTTGTTTAAATTCAAGCTAGACAGGTTGACTGTGGTCAAAATATTACTGTGGTGAATGAACCAGTGATTAGCTGCCTTCAAGTCCTTTACTTGGAGAAAGGTGCAATACATGGACATAGACTTTCATGAATTCTCTCCTGAAGGTGCAAGATGAAAGGCTTTGACAATGTCTTTTTTCCAGCAATATAAAATAATTATTAGATATAACTGTCTAAAGAAATTGGTTCTGAGAAGTAAAAGCTAAATGTAGGTAAGTTACTTACTGCTGATTAGCATAGTGTCGATTGATGAAAAGGTCAGAGATGGGATACTCAGGACTGTGGTGTGACTTTTTAGTCCACCTTAAATATGCAAATTAAGCTATTGAACTAGCAGGTTGCTAGTTTGACACCTTTCTCTCCCTCCTTGATTGATTATTGAAGCTAGTTCAGTGTCATTTGATAAATTTTTGAAGTCCATAGTTACAAATCAAATTAACAAGGACTTTTAAAATACACGAGTATTATGGACTGTGTTGAAGGCAGGTAGGATTTGCCATTGTCCATAAGGAACTGTAGGTATCTCTGTCTAATAGACAGTTAGTTATATAGCATCGAGGGCATCACTCCACACCAAACATGGGGCAAGTATGGAGGCAGGTCCCAGGTCTGTCTTGGCCAAAACCAGAATTGAGCCCATGTTTTTGCTCTTGTTGTGCACCATCTAGCCAGCTGAGCTAACTGGCTGTTGAAGGCAAGTACTGTTTGGTGAATTTAGAGTTTTTGAAAAAAGAGAGATGCAGGGAATAGGGCAGACATATGCAGGTAAATGGATTTTCAAAAAATATTCAATATGGTACAGAATGATTGTTCGAAAAATTCCAGCTTGTACAAAAAGAGGAAATGTCGTAACATGGATAATGTGCTGGCTGAAGAGCAGGAAATAGAATTAAGATAACTGATGTTCCTATGGTTGGGAAGGCCGAGAAGCAGTATGCCACAGAGTTTAATACCAAGTCTTGTTCTCTTTCTGTATTTAAATCTTTTGGTGTTGGGCAACAAACTCAAAAAGTACCTAACAGAAAAGTAGTTTAAAGTTTATTTTATTAGTGTCAAAGTAGGCTTGCATTAACTCTGCAGCCTTGGGTGCAAGAAACCTGTCTTCACCCCATAATTCATATGGCTTGAAAAGATTAAGAGAAGAGAAATATATGAGAATATAACATACTGAAAAGAGGATTTGTGCTATTAAAAATAAATTGGTGGATTTTTAACTCAATGAAGTAAATTTTTTTTATTGCACTGTTTCATGCTACGCTATGTAAATTTCTAATAGTCAAGAAAAGCATGTGTATGATGTAATGTTAACAAAGTATATATAATTGTTGGCTCAGTAGTGCTCTGTATTAAAACACTATGCCCATTTCTGCATAATTGAGATATGCAACTTAAGGTCTGCTATGAATTCTCAGACTGGGCCTGCAGTACTTATGTAAGTGCAAAGTAGAAACCACTTCTCCAAGATTGTGGGGTGGAAGCAAAGATTGGATGTGGCATTTGCACTAGTTGGCATTCCCATACCATCTTCCAGTCATACCTTTTTAGAAGTCTAGGAACAGCCCAATTTGTCCTCTTCTTCCCCTGCCAATCCCCACCTTGTTCCAAGCAGTGCATGGTCAGGTTCTTCCTTCAGCATAGAAAATGAGAACTTGCAATTGTAGCACCCTGAAAATGAAGTCATTGTAATTTATCTTTGTTTCCTTTTCAGATTTTGGATCCTTATTTGATCTTGAGGATAATCTACCAGATGAACTGATACGTTCAGATCCATTAGGACTGACCAATGGTGGTGACCTGGCTCAGCTTACTGGGGTTGGCATGGTGCAGGATGCTGCCTCAAAGCACAAACAACTGTCAGAGCTTCTGAGAGGCAGTAGTTCCAGTATCAATATGGGACATGGGACAGTCAGCTCCGGTGGTGCCTCCTCACGCTCAATGGATAGTCCAGTGCAATCAGTAGGCAGCCAAAGTCAACAGAACAGTCCCAGTATAGGAAGCCTAAGTAGTATGGTGAAGAGCCCCCTAACTCAAGGTGGTCTTACATCCCCGCCTAATCTGGGAATGGGAGCAGGTGGAGCAAACCAGAGACCTCCGACACCACAGTCTGTGAATCCACAGAAACATGATCAGCTTCATACGTCGGCAACAGGTCTGATGCCTGGTGTAAACAGCCCCACCAATCAGGCTGGCATGAGCATGAATGCTAATATGAATCCAGCCCTGATGAACAGTGGCAATGCTCAGGGCATGATGCAGGGACAAGTAATGAACGGTTCTCTTGGTGCTGGAAGGGGCAGACCTAATGTACAGTACTCAAGCCCAGGAATGTCCAACACAAACAACCTACTTGCAGAAACATTATCCCAGGGATCACCTCAGATGGCAGCAGGTCTCAAAGGACCCCAACCTGGGGCAATGAGCAAGGTAAGAACTCTGAGCACTTTGTCTCTTTGAAGAATATATGTTGAAGTCATAAGTTAACACTAATGAAATGTGATGTGCTTAACTCTGTTCAGTACAGACAATATTTGGAACTTTCAGTACTAAATAGAGCAGTTAAAGTGTACTCTTCAATTTCCTATAATTATAAATTCATATTTTCAGCTTCTGATTTTCTCTGTTACAAATTGAGAATTGTACTGCATGAATGACCAAACAGCTGTACGTGTTATCCACTGTTAAACTAAGTCATAGACGAGAAGGTCCTAGGTTCAGTCCGTGCTAAGTTAACTAACCCCAGCTGGGCAACAACTAGAGTGCTGCATTTGATCTCATTTGGCTGGGTAGGTATGGGAAAAATCAACCTAAGACCATTTTTCTGATAACTATTTCATGGCAGCTGTCTGAGTAATAAGAATGGGCATGGTCCTAATTTACCCCAAGTATAATCTGCTACAAGTTACCATCTTTGCTTATGCAGGAAGGATGTCTGCTTGTTTGAGACACCAGAGTATGACTCTAACAATTGGCTTTTGAGAGAGGGGAAAATTGAGAACTATTGGATTTTAAAAGAAAGCGTCTGAAGAAACAAAATAACACACTCAGCAATTACTTCTCAGTAATTATACATTTTACAATTATTGATATGTATTCTGCCAATATTCTAGTTTTTTTCTCAAGTTTTTTCAACTGTGCACTCTTAGTTTTTGTATCTAAGCACTCTGGTTTTAATGGCACTTTTAATAAAACTTTTGAAAACATTACTCATTAATTAAAAAACCCAGATCTTTCATCTCTTGATTAAGATCAATGTCTTGTATACAAGCGATAGATTTTTAATTGTTAGAAATTAGAGGAGAGGATGACTACTCCACCTACTTATAGCTTCAACGGATGGTTCATTCTGTATTGCATAGGGACATAGAAATTGTTCAAATTGTGTTTCTATAATTAGTGATTCAGCTCCTTGTCGCATATGCTTTGAACTTTCAATCCAAACCTTCCATCTTAAAATCGACAAACACTTCCAAAAAGTGCCAGAAGTAGTTTAAGAAAGCTAACTGGTACTGAATTGGAACATTCTTATTCTAACCCACCCTGTTACATCCAGAGGTGACAAAGTTTACGTGTGAGGATGCTTGTTTGCTGCTCTGAGATTGTCTTTGGAGTAGATAAGAGAGAGTCACATGGTCAACTGTTTTTTGAGATTTAAATATGAAGTGTTGACAAGGGCTACAAAAGACAAGCAATACTCTTTTTATTGGCTAACAGTGAACACCCATTCCAGGTATGTTGTACTCATTTTGAAGATTTTCTTATCACAGCATCTTATTGCTAAGGTTGAGCCTTAGAAATGGAAAATAAAAGCAAAAGATCACAAATTAATTATTGGAAAGCTGACTTAAGACCCAAAAGATAAGTTGAGGAAAAGTGCCAGTGGGAAATAGCATTGTTTTAAAGGCATACTGGTTAATCTTGTGGCGCGGATTGTGAACTGTTAATATTAAACTAAATTCTTCCCCCACCTAACCTCCATTTACTCCTATTGATCAAGAGTCATAGCAGCTAATCTTGTGGGGGAGGGGGGAATTTCAGGTTAGATTGGTTGCTCATTCACAGCTGCTGAGACTTAGAAAATGAGATATTACATGGTGACTATTAGCCAGTGAAATTATTGAAAATTGACTTTCTCATAAAATATCAAAGTAAATATGAAGTAGTTGCCATGTAGAAATTGAAGATTAATAGGAACTAGCGTGGCAAAAAAGTCAAATGTGAAGGAAATTGGAAAGAATGACAATAAAACGAGGTTTTTAGAAATTACAATGAAACCTAGCCAAATCGTGGTCTAAAAATCTGACACTCTCTAAAACAAAAAAAAACTGGGATCCCCAGAGGTAGTTTCTCTTCTTTGAGGTCAGATGTGTATTAATTGGGCAGTTATGAAAATGAGCACAGTTTATTTCACTTAAGGTGGTGGAAGAGAAAGCAACACAGGAAACTGACAAAAGATGTTATTTCAGTCTCCTAAATTCTTATTATTGAAAGTAATATTTTGCTTTGTGATACAACAACCCTTCATGTGTAAATCCATACCTGAAGCTTCAGTAGGCTGATTGCAAGGCAGAGAGCTTGTCTGGTACTCGTGTGGACTTGGATCGTGAAACAGTATTCTAGCACTATGGGAGCAGGGAAACTAGGGATAGGGTAGTGATGGGTAAGATTTTTGAATTTCTTTAAGTGAATAGTGCTGAATTTTCATATAATTTGTGAAGATTAAAAGACAAAAATGAAAGCTACAGAAATTACTCTTTGCTTCCGATACACCCTCTTGTTGGGTAGTGAGATATGTTAATCTTGGATGTCATTAGTATTAATTTTAACTTGAACAGCACAGGCCATACGGTGCAGGTCTGGTTTTAGTTGAATCAGTCTTCATGCCACTCTAGTATTGATAAATGTCTTTGATTGTTTAAAACTTATTTATTATTGTCAGAAGTAGGCTTACGTTAACACTGCAATGAAATTATTGTGAAAATCACCTAGTCACTACACCCCACCCCTTGCTCGGATATGCAGAGAGAAGTTAGCATGGCCAGTGCACCTAACCTACATTTTTCGGATTGTGGAAGGAAATCAGAGGAAACCCTTGCAGGCATGGGGCGAACATGCAGACTTTGTACAGCTGCCCAAACTGGAAATCAAACTGAGTTCCTGGTGATGTGAGCCAGCAGTGCTAACAATTGTGCCACTGTGCCACACAGAATGGAAGTATGTTTTGGATTTCTGATGTTAACTTCCATCAAGCAACCATTAATTTAACCATTTTTAAAACTTGAGTATTGAAACTTGTTTAAGATGATTGCATTTGTATGATGTAATCCTGGCATTCTGCTTTCTGAAAATGTCAGACTAAGAATTATAGTTTAAAATTACAACATGACCTTAACTTAATTCAATGGTGTGGAAATTTCTTTCTAAATATTTTCTAGCTTTTTTTAGCTGAATTGTGTCAAATATTAAAATTCTACCTAAGTGAGTAATAATAGGATGCTAATCACCTTTAAATAAAAGGGAAGTCTTGGCTTTCGTATGTTTCTCTGACTCTGTGCTTTTGAAGGCCGCAAAGAGAATGGGGGCTGCTTGTGTGCATTTAATTTGAGTGAATTTGTAACAGCTATGGAGTAAAATGAAGAAAATATAGCTGTTGCTCTGATTGTTGGTTCCTAAGGGACAGATCTCTTTTCAAACAATGAAAGTGTGCCCTGGGCGGAGCAGTTTCTCTTTCAGTTGAGTGGCTAAGCATGAAACTGGCGCTGGGATTAGCATGCTGTTGGCTGCTTAGCTCAGTGAGGGGGTGCTTTGCCTCCTTTGTTCTTATGCAGAGGTGCAGGTACCATCTGTTGTCCGTGTAGCCCAAGGAAATCTTGTCTTTTTCTTCCCCTCTCCTCATCACTCCCCCAGTAAACATGCAGATTTTATCATCAATAAAAAGTATGTTAAAATAAATAAGAATAGTACGTAAGCATTTTGTGATAAGCTGTCTGCTGCACAAATTTCATTTGTGTACCAGGAGTTGTACAACATACTGAATCAACAACACACTACTTTTGAAATATTCAATACTGTTGTTTCTAGTTATAGATTAAAAAGTTTCATTGGCATGATAACTTCCAAATTAATATTGAAATACTAATAGCTGGATGAGCTCAGTTAGCATAGCACAGCACATCATGAGTAACAATAAGTATCAATGCAAAATTCTTCATAAGCTGTTTAACCACTTGCAATTTTTGTTAACTATTCCAGACATAGGTATTTGATGCAGGTATGATACATGACAGAATAGTACTTCTATTTTCCACCTCTCCCAGATAATATAACACATCTTTAAATTGATCAACTGGAACATGCAACTACATATTTCTGACTGTTGTTGCCAACTTTTTAGTTATAGTAACTTAAAATTCATGAATGAAATAATTTTTCCTTTTGACGTTTCTGAAGGCACTGATTGTGGAAGTATAATTTTACATACCCTACAGTACTGTGCCATCTTGCCCAACCATAGAATCCCTACAGTGCAACAAGAGGCCATCTGGCCCACAGAGTCTGTGCCAACCCTCCGAAAGGGCATCCCATCCAGGCCCTCCCCTCTGCCCTATCCCCATCTCCCTGCGCAATTATGATGGCCAGTCCACCTAAGCTACACATCCTTGTACTGTAGGAGGCAGCCAGAGCACCTAGAGGAAAACCACACGTTCACAGCGAGAATGTGAAAACTCCTCACGATCACCCAAAGCCCAGTTCGAAGCTAGGTCCCTGATGCCATGAGGCAGTACTGCTAACCACTGTGCCAACATGCTGCCTTCAGAGTGGACACTTGTTTCTCTGTGTTTTTCCTTTCTCTCTTTCTCTCTCCCTCTCAGCAGTTTCTTGAGAGGTGAAGAGTTGACATGTGTACAATTACTCAAAAACCAGCTACTGTCTAAACCTTGTCCAAAAGGTTTGTCTAACCGTGTAAATGGCTATTTGAGCTAAATTGGGATCATTGAACAGCAGCATGCAGCATCCCTGAATAGCTGACGCCAATTGTAACATCCATACCACTGAGGTCAGCTAACTCAGCACAGAGTGGGGTTGAACCTGAAACTTTATGGTACGTTTATTTTTAGAAGAAACATCAGAATGTCAGCTCTGCTTTTGGAAGGTGGAGACTCCAGTTAAGAGATTGCACACAGGTGGCATAGCGGTATTATCACTAGACTAGTAATCAGTAGGCAAAGACTTGTGCATTCAAAACAAGCATGTTCAAATCCCATTATACAGAGAACAAAACAGCACAGGAAACGGGCCCTTCGGTCCAACGTGCCCGCGCCACCACCCCGATGTTCCCACTTCTACCTGTGATCCCTGTCTATGTTTATAGATCTGTAGATTAAAAACCAAATTTGAGACAATTTAGGGAGAATTTGTTTTGCCAATTAGCCTAAGAGCACATTTTTGGGATGTGGGAGGAAACTGAAGCCCCCGGAGAAAACCCACGCAAGCACGGGGGAGAATGCGCAAACTCCCACAGACACAGGCCCAAATCCATGTATTTGCACAGCACAGCAATAGTCACTGAGCTGTCGTGTTGCCCATCAAATGGTCCAGGTCAAGCGTACACTAACGACGTGAAGCACTAGGATACTCTCGAAAGATCCAAGAGCAGCCCTCTCACGACCCATTGTGTGTATGGCCTTGTTAGACAACAAGGTGAACCAAAGCACCTGTAGGATAAAAACAAGTACATCAATATCATCATCCATTTACACACTTCCCAGGGACTCCCAAGGCTCATGATCCCTATTTTATCAGTTTTTATGGCAGCTGGTAAAATTTAATTTCAGTTAATTAATATCTGGAATTGAAAGCTAGCCTCAGTAATGGTGACCGTAAAACTACAGAATCGTTGTCATGGCAGCTAATGTAATTCGCTGCTACCTGGCCTAGCCTACAGGACTCCAGATCCACTTTGAAGAAACTTTTTTTTTTTCAGAGACCGAATTAGGCTGGCTTTCATATGAGGGATTTCCCTTAAGTACGACTCAGCTAGCACACAGATTCGCAGAGACAAGTATTCTGGTTAAAGACGCACCTTTATTTTCTGCGCCTGGTCAACATGCAAAGAGATATTTGGGGTAGTTCCAAATTACTCCGAAAGTTACGTTACTCTCGGTATTACAATTGTACAGTTTTTGAATGTAATTTTCCCACCCCTTGCGTACTCCAGCCAGGTATGAGCCAAACATTATTAGTATAGGTTATTTACTTTGGCCAATAACGCTTTCACTAGGATAGCATGGGAATAGGTAAATTCGTGGACTTGAGAGTCTTTCTCATGTCACCTGACCCCCCTTCCTCCAGACTTCCATATCTGCTGTAATGTATGCTGTCTTCATTAGAACTGTCTGAGATCTTTGGTGTTGTCCTTGGTTAGTGAATATTCTATTCTTTAAAGCTGTCTAGAGACACTGACAAGAATTGCTTTTCTCTTCGCTTAATAACTGCATTCTAATGAATGTGATTCTTTTTAACTTGACTACATCCTATCATGCTTTTTGAGCTAAGAGCTCTTCTAATAAACACTGGGCTGACATGACTGCAGTTCTCCACTCCTTACTAAATGCAATTGCCTGCCTAAACCCACCACGCTTTCATTCCCCATGACCTAACTTCTGATTTCCCACAATCTATCTTCCTTTGCATGTCAGTTTTCCTCATCTTTGTAATGTCTTTGGGTACTTTCCTGTGTTAAAGGTGCTGTTGTATCAATTGTTGTAAGAATTCGCTGGATATTCACTTGGTCATAGCACTGGAAGACAGTTGATGCTTGTAAACTCATTTCCCAGCTGGATTAGAGTACGTTCAGGTGTCATGGGGAGAAAAAAAACTGTAGTAAAGGGTGCCAATTTTGTGCAATGTATGAATTTATTTGGTTTGCTAGACACTTTGTTTGCTTAATAAGCCTCTCCGCATGCTACCCATTTTCACTCGCCATTTCTATCTACGTAAGTAGCGAAAGTATGGTTCCTAAATGAGAAAAATCTGAAATATTAGAGATGTAAGTGCTATGTCAAATAGCCATTTGCTGTATTCTTCACCAGTTCAGCCAAGTCAATAGTATTTTGTCTGCATCAAAGGTTGAGAGTTCAAAATCCACTCCAGGACTTGAACATAATGAAAACTAAATGACAGAGTGAAGGAGTGCTGTCTCTGAAATATAAACAGAAAATGCTTCAATACTCAGCACCTCTAAAACATTTGTGAAGAAAGAAACAAGATAATGTTTCAGGTCAAGGACCTTTCTTCCCTGTGGTATCTGATCTCTCTACATGGCACAATTCGAAGATCTGAGTGTTGGTTAGTATTCTTCCTTCTACCATCACCACAAAAAACAAATTAACCAGTCATTTTATCATTGCAGCCTGTGGACGTTGCTGCATGCAAATGCTACATTTGTCTTAAATTCAGCTTCATTAATTTGAACTTTACTGTTTATTGCTGACAATACTTTAGCATTGGGAGATCAAACGTGATTAATTATTTTGATCAACATCAGCATTCAATCTGCAAAACTGACCCAAAGCTTTCAGTTATTTCCAGTTTGGAATCTTTGTTTCAAACCTCCTTGCTCTCTGTCCCCAGTGAAGCTCAGTAGAAGCTTGAGGAACAAATCTCATCAGCATTAATAGTTATAGATTGGGGCCCTTTTTTTTTTTTTGCCACTTAACAGCTCCTCTAAAACCATCTTTTGTTTCTGTACTTGTCCCTTTTATCTCTTTAGCCTTGCACTATCACTTCTGATTTATCACAACTTTCACAGGCATTCCCTTTTGTTCATTCTTGCATCCCTTTTCCATCTCCCTGCCAGCTTAAAATCTGAGGTGGAGATATTGGCATTGAACTTGGGTGGGCATAGCGAGAAGTCTGACAATACCAGTTTAAAGTCCACCAGGTTTATTTTGAATCAGGATCTTTTGGAGCACTGCTCCTATGGAAGGAGCAGCGCTCTGAAAGCTCATGATTCGAGATAAACCTGTTGGACTTCAATCTGGTGTTGTCAGACTTCTCGCTGTGCTTAAAACTTTTCAGCATTAACACTTTCTTACTGACAAAAGATCTCAAATGCAATGTTAGCTCTGCTTCTCACTGTCTGAAAATGCTGCCCACCACCACTCCCCCACTCCCTGCAATTCACAGATGCATCGCAACCTGCTGAACGTGTGTAGCATTTAGTCAGAAGAGAAACATTAGGATGTGTCCATTTGAAGTGGAGGAATTGAGTGACTGTAAACATCCAAGCATGTTCTTTTACAGATGCTTACTTACAATTTTCTGTTCACAATTTAAAGCTTCAGATTTCACTTATTAATTTCCTCTTTCTTCTTGTTTTCTTGCATCATACACCAGCTGGCAAGAGGTGAAGTGATGCTGTGACATCCACCCCTATAATTAGGCTGTTGCTAGGTAGCACATGGCGATCCAGACAACTTACTCTCTAGTTTTTGCATCTCCCGATAATATGTTAAAACTGGGAACTTCATTATACTGTGTCCCTTCCTTATTGAAGTGAAATTCTGTCGAGTGAACATTTAAGTGTTAATTCTCAGCAAGTGTACGTGCAAAACATCCATAATGTAGGGAGCATTTGCTACTTGGTGTTTTTTAAAAAACATTAATCCAAAAGGTGGAAATTATACTATAGAAAATTAATTTGAACTGGATAAAACGTTCATAAATGCAAACTCGGGTTTTGTTCTCAACTTTACTTGTGAAGAGAACATTCTAATGTAAAGTGTACAACAGTAAGATGAAATACCAGTGGATACTCATCTGCCACTGGTATTGGAAAAGGTGGGAACGATTTAAGGTAATGAATTCAGAGTACCAAAATGATGCTCAGCAGTTTAATTTATTAGAGTTTATGTAATACCACAATAGATACTACAAGAACATGAAAAAATAAGAGCAGAAGAATGCTATTTGGCTCTTTGAACTCGCTGTACTGTTTAGTATGACCATGGCTGCTCTACCTCAATTCCACTACAATACGCCTATTTGAAACTGCTTTGTTGTCAGTATTTTTTTTGTGGATTGATTTTTAGCTACCCTTTATGCACATTTCAAATTTCCCAATTTGTAAGTTAATCAGTTAGAATGTTGCAGGCAAAATCTTGGACTAAAACTAGTTTTGCTCTCTGGATTAATTTTTATTTTAAAAAAGTAGCCGACACACATGATTCAACTTCTGCCAAATAAGAATATTTTGAGTTGTGTAAATTTTGTGGTTAGCCGAAAGACCCTTGCAGGTGGCCATAATTATTAGTTTTGTTTTGGGAGCTGCCATCGAATTTAACTTGAGCAAATTTTGCAGAAGTTGGGTCTTTAATGAATAGCACAAACCTCAATAAACATGTGATATGGAGTTGTTGGCGTTGGACTGGGAGGGCACAGTAGATAGTTTCACAACACCGGGTTAAAGTCCAACAGGTTTATTTGGTAGCATGAGCTTTCAGAGCATCGCTCCTCACCTGAGGAATGAGCAACCTCTGAAAATTCGTGCTACCAAATGAAGTTGTTGGACTTTAACCTGGTGTTGTGACACTACTTACTGTGCTCAATAAATGTATATATTCCTGAAAGTGTTGGGCTAGTACTGTTTGCAGTTGGGGTGATCTAATTTGGTGTCATATGTGCTGTGCCTTTGGTTACATTTTGAATCTGGGAGGTCAGCATAAAAGAACAAAGAACAAAACAGCACAGGAAACTGGCCCTTCGGCCCAACGAGCTCACGCCGCCACCCCGATGTTTCCACCTCTACCCGTGATCCCTGTCCATGTTTATAGATCTATGGATTAAAAACCAAATTTGAGACAATTTAGGGAGAATTTGTTTTGCCAATTAGCCTAAGAGCACATCTTTGGGATGTGGGAGGAAACCAAAGCACCCAGAGAAAACCCACGCAAGCACAGGGAGAATAGATTACAAACAATTTTTAAAACTGAGATCTACAAGTGTGGCTAACACTTGTTCATTGTATTTGAGCTGTACACTTAAATATGATCCCTGCATGCTTTAATGAGACACAGTGATGCTTGGGATGCACTAATAACTCATTTATGTTGCAGCATTGTGTTGTGCCTAGAGTTAGCGAAGTAGGTAGATGCAGTAACTGCAGCAGTTTGTTTTTTTTCCCCACCTGCCAGTTCTACACTGTCTTCTGAGGTGAAATGCTTCCGATAAAGGTAAATCACAGCTGCTAGCAATTCTTTCTGTCAGGCTTTCCGTTTTATTTTGGCTGTTACTGTAGAAGTATTGTGAAATTTTGGCTAGCTTCAGCTCAATAATCCATTGAACATGGAATTGCAGCACACACACATCCCAGCTATAATAAAACAAGCTTACCATTTTATTAACTCTTACCAAGTTGCAGCTTGAGGAAGAAACTAAGTGAATCTGCTGCAAGAAGGGTGTTCTTTATTGATGTTAAAGTATATTGTTGAGTCAAATTTAGAATAAGATTTTTCTCTACTTCTAACTGTAAGAATATTTTGGGTAATGTGTTTGATGTAGTTCCTCAGGTTAGTAAATGAGCTTTGTTCCCCAGAACTAATGGATTTGAAACTGAAAACAGTGAGATGAAACAAGGTTCGAAAATTCATCTGTCGGGTTGTTATCCAAGATAAATTTTTTCAATATTCAAGCATTGTGGAATGTAAGGATTTATGTTGCATTATAATGTAGTATTTGATTTCTGCCACTGGAGGCCCTTATGGACCATGGTTGATCCTCATTTCATGAGGGAAAACACTTATAGTACTACTTTAATTTTATCCTAATGTCCTAGGCCAATTTGATCTGACATTTTCTGCACACCTTGATCACCACATAAAGCAATCCTATCCTTGAAGTTTACAGCATTACAGTGTTGCTATTTATTATTTTTAAATTCCTGTTGGTCAGGCAACCATCTCCTTTCTTGGTTTCACAAACATTTTGGAATGTTAACTTTAGGGGTTATGGTTTTGAAAATATTTTTACTTAATGTAGTGTCTCTTCCAAATGTATTGGCTTCCCTCTACCTAAGTTGATATAGAGTGAAGACACCAAGTTAAATTTCTTGATCATCTTGTTGAGTGTCAAAAGTTAAGTTAATTTTTTTAAACTAATAGATGGGAATGATGGGAACCCCGAATCCTTACAGTCAGCCCTATGGACAGAACACTGGTCAGACACTGGGCACCAGCGGACTTGGGCAGCAGATGCAAAACAAGGGTGGTTTAGGGAACAGTCTGCCTCAGTTTACAATGGACAAGAAACCTGCAGGTGGTGCTGGAATGCCAAACCTGGTAAGTGCGAGCTTCACATAACTCGAATATCACACTTTCTTATTTCCTATCTTGTTGAACTTGATGTTAATCTCAGGCTATAACATTAAAACTTGGAAGGAAGCGAATGCCAAAACAGTAACTTTCAAGGTTGTCCATTGTTAAGGGACAGGTTGTGCCTATGTTTCCTATATTCGTGTTTAGTGTATACCAATAGGAGTTTAAAGAATAATCAAAAGTTGTCCAGCTTGACATATTACCTTGTGTGAAATCTTCATATACCACCATCAGGCCAGTTCCAGAGTTATGCTGGTTATACAGCATACTCCACCTTTCTACAGGTATTGAACATCAACAGGAACCCTGAAAGAGGATAAATATTTAAAAGAAAAGGGATGTTTGTAAGAGATGATAACCAGTGGTTACTATTAAAATAATGGGGGAAACCCACCACCAGGGCTTCAACAGAAGCACAGAAGAAAATATATAATTTATAAATGTCCCTATTTGATTTGATGTGCTGAATTGTTCCTGTTTCTTTTTAGGTGATAGTTTTGACTCCATGGTAGATTTTTCACTCAGGTCATTCTAGAGATGTGACCCTATAATAGGCTATCATTTCAGTGCAGTGTTTAAGTTTATTTATTGGTGTCAACATAATGAAGTTACTGTGAAAATCCTCTAGTCACCACACTCTGGCGCCTGTTCAGGTACACTGAGGGTGAATTTAGCATAGCTAGTGCATCTAACCAGCATGAATTTTGGACTGTGGGAAGAAACCAGAGGAAACCCACACAGACATGGAGACAATGTGCAGACTCTGAACAGACAGTCACCTGAGCTGGGAATCGAACTTGCGTCCCTGGCACTATGAAGCAGCAGTGCTAGTTGCAGTGATGCGGGCATGCTGCATTATTGGAGGTGCTGTCAAATGAGAAGCTAATCTGTGACTTCAGTTGTCCTCTTGGACATAAAACATTCCATAGCTTGATGAAGAGCATGGTATGAAGAATGTTTAATCCTCTGTCCACATTGCTAAATATAGATTACCTGATGGTGATTTCATTGCTATTTGTCGCACCTTAGTGTGTGCAGTTTGGCTGCTATGTTTTATAATGCAACATTGACTGCATTGGTTGTAAAACGCTGGGTGTTTTGATGATGGTGGTGCTATATAAATACCGATTCTTTCTCTTCCAAAGCCACAGCAGTCTTCTCCGGTGCAGCAGGGAGGAATAGGGCAGCCCCCAGGGCAAGGAATGGGTTCTGCCCCCACAGCAGATCCAGAAAAACGAAAACTCATCCAGCAACAGTTAGTTCTGCTCCTGCATGCACACAAATGCCAGCGTCGGGAGCAAGCGAATGGTGAGGTACGACCCTGCAACTTGCCACACTGCCGAACCATGAAGAATGTCCTGAATCATATGACACACTGTCAGGCTGGCAAATCCTGTCAGGGTGAGTATGGACTGAACTATTATCATCACTATTTGAAAAAAGCATTTTGAGTTGCGCAGGATTTCTTATACTCTGATTTGAAAGAGTCTTGAATTCCTTTGACTTTAATTTCACAATGGAATACGCTTTAAAGCATTTCTGTTACCATCTTCATCATGTGTCAATGGAGAAAGTTATGTGCTTATGGAAATTTCCATGGTCAGATTTATTTTTTAAAAAAAAGCTGCTATCACATTTGACCTGTTATCCCCAGTTACATAGAACATAGAACATTACAGCACAGAACAGGCCCTTTGGCCTTCGATGTTGCGCCGACCAATATAAAAAGCAATGCCCCCCCAAACTAAACCATTCCCTTCTCTTCCATATACTTATCAACTAACCTCTTAAACGCCACCAAACTTGGCGCATCTACAACTGCTGCAGGCAGGGCATTCCACTCCCGAACCACCCTTTGGGTAAGAACCTACCTCTGATATCCGTCCTATAACTATCACCCCTTAATTTAAAGCTGTGTCCCCTCGTGCTAGCATTCTCCATCCTAGGAAAAAGGCCATCACTGTCCACCCTATCTAAACCTCTAATCATCTTATATGTTTTGATTAGGTCCCCTCTTAGCCGCCTCCTTTCTAATGAAAACAACCTCAAATCCCTCAGCCTCTCTTCATAAGACCTGCCATACCATGTTTCCATACCAGGCAACATCCTGGTAAACCTCCTCTGTACCCTCTCCAATGCCTCCACATCTTTCTTATAATGCAGGGACCAGAACTGTACACAATACTCGAAGTGCGGCCGCACTAGAGTTTTGTACAGTTGCAACATGACGTTGCGGCTCCGAAATTCAATCCCCCTACCAATAAAAGCTAAGACTCCATATGCCTTCTTAACAACCTTCTCGACTTGACTGCCTACTTTCAGGTATCTATGCACATACACACCAAGATCCCTCTGTTCATCTAGACTACTAAGAATCCTACCATTTGCCCTATACTCTACACATTTATTATTTCTGCCATAGTGCATTACCTCACACTTTTCCCCATTAAACTCCATTTGCCCCCTCTCGGCCCAGCTCTGCAACTTGTCCAAGTCCCTCTGCAAACTATAACACCCCTCTTCACTATCTGCCACTCCACCGACTTTAGTGTCATCTGCAAATTTACTAATCCAAGTTACATCTTGTCAATACCATCTAATGCACAAGAGAGTGGAATTCCTGTGATTTAGGCTGTGGTGCCAAAATTAGAGCTCTGAACTTCTATTTTTCAATGTGGAGTTCTGACTTGGTTGTATTTTCTGATAGCTACGTTTTTTGCCTTCACTTTTTTTTGTTGTTGATTCTTTACAGTTGCACACTGTGCTTCATCGCGTCAGATCATCTCCCACTGGAAGAATTGCACAAGACATGACTGTCCCGTCTGTCTCCCTTTAAAAAATGCTGGGGACAAGCGTAACCAGCAATGTAAGTATTCCTACTTTCAAAGCCTGCTTAAAAAAAATTCAGAAATTCATTTGAGGTTAGGTATTTCTTAAAATAGAGATTTGATTTATTATTGTTGCATGTATTAACATGCATTGAGAAGTATTGTTTCTTGCACATCATACAGACAAAGATCTACCGTTCATAAAGAAGGACACACAAGAGTGCAGAATGCAGTGTTACAGCCATAGCTAGGATGTAGAGAAAGTTCAACTTAATGCGAGGCAGGTCCATTCAAAAGTCTGACAGCAGTTGGGAAGAAGTTGTTCTTGAGTCAGTTATCATCATAGAATCATAGAACCCTAGAGTGCAGAAAGAGGCCCTTCAGCCCATCAAGTCTGCACCGACCACAATCCCACCCAGGCCCTACCCCCATATCCCTACATATTTTACCTGCTAATCCCTCTAACCTATGTATCTCAGGACATTAAGCGGCAATTTTTTTAGCATGGTCTATCAACCTAGCCTGCACATTTTTGGTATGTTACCTCAGACTTTTGTATCTTTTCCTCGACAAAAGAAGGTGGAAGAGAGAATGTCCAGGTTGCATGGGGTACTTGATTATGCTGGCTGCTTTGCTGAGGCAGCGGGAAGTGTAGTCAGAGTTATTGGATGGGAGGTCAGTTTGCATGATGGATTGGGCTACATTGACGACATTTTATAGTTTCTTGCAGTCTTGGGCAGAGCAGGAGGCATACCAAGCTGTGATACAACCAGAAAGAATGCTTTTTACGGTGCATCTGTAAAAGTTGGTGAGAGTCATAATTGACATGGCAAATTTCCTTAGTCTTCTAAGAAAGTAGAAGTGTTGGTGGGCTTTTCTTTGAGAAAATGTGAGGAAAGGAACAATCTAGCTACAGTTTTAACACGTACAATCCTGCTGATGGTTTGATTTTGTTTTTGTAACTTCACAATCAGAAAATGACTGTCATGCTTTAGAATACTTTTCAGTAAATAATGAAGAATAATTCTGAAAAAAATGTGATTTTCATGACTTTGGAGGAGCCTTTATTAAACTTGGCTTCTGGAAATCTTGGTACGAACTACAAGGCAGGGCGAGTGAGAAGGGAATTTTGCATCCCATTATGCTCAGTTAAGCCAGATCTATTTTGTAAAGACACATGTACATTACCATGGAGTGTGCATGATATTATGCTAAAGTGAACCTTGTTACTTCAAGGCCACAGTCTCAATTTTTAAATAAGTGGAGCTCTGTCAATCAGTGGTGATGGAACAGTACAGATTGGAAAATACTTGTTTCGGGCTTTAGTTTAGGAGTAACCAGCCTTTTGCAGACTGGTTTTATTTCTTTTGTTGCTTTCGCAGCTGGTTCAATTTATGTCCAGTAGATTTGCTGACAAGAATGCATTGTTAGGGTGCTGGACCATAACCCCAAGGTATATTTTGCCAGATTAGACCCCAACAATCATTGTTTATAAATGTGAGGAAATGATACTAGGTCAGGAGTGGTTCCACTAAAAAATGAAGGATCTTTTAAAGTAAAGCAAACTTTATTAAGTAAAAAGATTTAAAAATAACAAATTAATGATTGAACAGTTTTTAAGACTGAAAGGGCAGAGCAAGTGGAGAAGGTTGTGAAGAAAGCATATAGTATGCTAGCCTTTATAGGAAGGGGTATAAAGTACAAGAGTTGGCCTTTAATGTTGCAGTTGTATAAAAGGTTGGTTAGACCTCATTTAGAATACTGCGTCCAGTTCTGGTCACCTTACTACCAGAAGGAAGTGGAGAGTCTGGAGAGAGTGCAGAGGAGGTTTACCAGGACGCTGCCTGGTTTGGAAGGTCTGAGTTATGAGGAGAGGTTAGGCAAATTGGGACTGCTTTCCTTAGAAAGAAGTAGACTTAGAGGAGATCTGATAGAGGTGTACAAGATTATGAGGGGTATAGATAAGAGTAAACAGGGTTAAGCTTTTTCCTAGGATGACTCGGATAGCGCGAGGGGTCACGGGCTTAGGGTGAGGGGGGTAAGGTATAATTTGGATGCTAGAGGGAGTTTTTTCACACAGGATGGTGGGGGTATGGAATGCGCTGCCAAGTAAAGTGGTGGAGGCAGGCACTCTGGAGTTATTTAAGAAATACTTAGATGGGCACATGAACAGAATGGGAATGGAGGGGTATAGAAAACTGATTTAAAAATAGGGATCGTGAGCCTTGGGAGTCCCTGGGAAGTGTGTAAATAGATGATGATATTGATGTACTTGTTTTTATCCTACAGGTGCTTTGGTCCACCTTGTTGTCTAACAAGGGGCATACACGCAATGGGTCGTGAGAGGGCTGCTCTTGAATTTTTTTTCGAGAGTATCCTAGTACTTCACGTCGTTAGTGTATGCTTGATCTGGACCATTTGATGGGCAACACGACAGCTCAGTGACTATCGCTGTGCTGTGCAGATACATGGATTCTCCCCGTGCTTGCGTGGGTTTTCTCCAGGTGCTCCGGTTTCCTCCCACATCCCAAAGATGTGCTCTTAGGCTAATTGGCAAAACAAATTCTCCCTAAATTGTCTCAAATTTGGTTTTTAATCCATAGATCTATAAACATAGATGGGGATCACAGGTAGAGGTGGGAACATCGGGGTGGTGGCGTGGGCTCGTTGGGCCGAAGGGCCTGTTTTCCGTGCTGTTTTGTTCTTTGATTAAACTTTACTACTTAGTTTCTCACTGTTTCGGTTCCAAGTAAGCAACATGCCTCTTAGACTTAAATGCCCCTTTAAATAAAGTCAGCAGCTATGCATATACTTTTCAAACTCTTGTTAATCAGTTTCTGCAGGGTGACTTAATGGAGACCAGCAACACCTGATTTAGAAACAGATGTTATGGCACAGAAAGTGGCCATTCAGCCCATTGTGACTGTGTTGGCTTTAGACACTGACCTGGGATTATTTACTAGCAGACAAGAATTTTATTGTTAAGGTTAGCAACATTAGCAACAGAATTAATAAACAGAAGCCTAAACAGTTCACTCATAAGACTTTATGCAGTTCGAAATTTCTTGATTTCATGTCTTTTATTTTGAAAGAAAAGTCCTCTGTAATCTCCCCTCTCCCTCTCTGCGCAAACCCCTCGATAAGCTCACCTCTCTCAAAGTAAAACCCTCTGTAATCTCTGTATAGTGGTTGGACAACAGAACACGCCAAGTTTAAACACTACCAGAGAGATTGACGTGAACTGTATAAGGGAACCTATGCAGCACTTGGACTCATGTATCAGGGTAACCAGATGCAGCCTCAACCTCAGGTGCAGAACCAGCAATCGTCTCAGTCTTCACAGGGGCTTCAGTCTCTGCGGCCTATGAATGCATTTTAACCAGACCATATCAAGTGTATAAAATGAACAAATGTTAGACATACTGAAATTTACTGAACGTTAATTAATTTCTGCCTTTTTGAAAACAGCTTCAATTACAGGAAGTGCTGGCCTTAAAATTACAGGCCAGGGTAGCTATCAAATATTAACACTGTTGCACAAGATCCTACCCTTGCTTGTCTTCACATTAATACTACCCTACTGCTCCTCTCTTCCCCTCACACCCTCAGCCCCGATTAGATTCATTTGGAACTAAGAACTTGACCATCTCTAGGGAAAGGATATTGTTTCTGAATGCAGAATTGAATTGACTTGTAATGTTTGTTTCAACTTTCCACAGCATTACTAGCTGGAGCAGCTGTAGGATTAGGAAACTCGTTAGGGTCAGTAGGAGTTGGACAACAGAACACGCCAAGTTTAAACACTACCAGTCAGATTGACCCGAGCTCTATAGAGAGAGCCTATGCAGCACTTGGACTCACTTATCAGGGCAACCAGATGCAGCCTCAACCTCAAATGCAGAACCAGCAATCGTCTCAGTCTTCACAGGGGCATCAATCTCTGCGGCCTATGAATGCTATGGGTAAGTAAAAATGGCATGCAAAATAGGTAGAGCTTACCCATTCTCAGCATGGTTGTGCAGTTCTCAATTCTCATCCTGTTTTGTAGATGCATATTTAAATTAGCGTCCATCAAATTACAGGTATTTTTGTATCAAACAAACAAAATTTTTACCCTTTCAAGAATAGCCTTATCAAAAGCCCACAACAATTTAGTATTTTTCATTTGAACATCTTGTTAGAGCTGATTGTTAATGACCATTTTGCTGGGGATTAGGATCAGCTTGTGATCTAATCAAGTATTCACCAGCTAGAATGTTTTAAGAATTCTGATGACTCTGGTTTTACAGGTTCCAGCCAAATGGGTGTAAATGGAAGTAATGTTGGCGTACCGGCCCCTAACCAGCAGTCCAGCTTACTACATGATGCTATGATGTCATCCATGACCTTGGCTAAGTAAGTCTTGGATTCATTCTTCCTTATCATTTCTAGTTTCATGTTTTTCTAGTGCCGTTTTCTGTGTATTGTAAAAGCCTAAATGTGGATGCCAGAGTGGCTTGCCAACCAGATGGTGAATTATCTTTTTACCCTGTGACCAAGCTGAGAAGTTCTGCTGGAGTTCAGGCATCTTGTACAACCTGACAGCAAAATACGGTCTCACAAAAGTGTGTGGTCACATCTGTGCCCCCTCACTAAACACAAAATGATTCCAAACCTTCAGTGGAAAATAACGAAGGCCAGGAGATTGTTCTTTGAAGCTTTGCTCATTTAAATTGTCAATAAATGATGTTACTCATACCACCTTTTAATTATTTCAGCCCAATGCTAAGTGATGGCACAAGTGTTAGTAATATCAATGCAGTGCCAACAGCAACTCCCCCCTCAAGTACTGGCATTCGAAAGTCATGGCATGAAGACGTCACTCAGGACCTACGCAATCACCTTGTTCACAAACTGTGAGTGATGAGCTATGTGTGCATTTGTGATGGATGTCCTAAATTTGTTCATGCTAGTCTCGAGGTGATTGGGAATTTTTTTGTGACTTAATGTATACAATTTTATCCTACTCTTAAGTAGCCATTTATTTTCTTTTTTGCCAGTTTTCTCCTCCTGACGAGTTTCACATTAGGTCAGTTTCTTGTATCTTGCTTCCACAGCATAGCAACCTCTCTGACTGAAGAGTATTCCAGCCAAGCCCCAACCCTGTGTTCAGCCAGCACCCAGATTAACATTACTCCAGCTGAAGCCTTATGAAAACGGTCAGAATCATAATTCTGACTTTTCCAATAATTGGACCAAACATCAGACATTATCTAATATCAGACAGGTTTCATACAACTCCACTGCACACTGCTTTGGCTAGTTGAGGGAGTCATCACTATTTCCAGTAGTTATTGCTATAGTGGTAATATTTTCATGCAGGTGATACTTTTTTAGATCTCAGGAATCTCAAAAGTTATTCACAAGGTATAATCCTTAGACTTGAATTTCCTCTTGCTCATTGATTTCAAATTTTGCTTCTACCAATTTAATCAATTTTATAACTTATAACAAATAACTTAATCTGAGTGAAATTTTATATTGTGCGGACTACTACAACATTGTGAGGACAAATTTATTGCATGTAAATATTCAGTTTTAAACTTATGAGTAACTAGATGAGGCATCTTAGGCCATTTACAATCCGATTGTTGCACACTAACATCAATAATATGTACTGTGCCTTGTCTCCATTGTGTACATTCAACATTTAAATAATTTACCCCAACTCCATTTTTTGGAGTTTAGCCTCCAACTTTTTCCTAGGCAGCATAATGACAAACTGTTCAGTCACTAGGGTTCCTTAAAAATAGCACAAGTAATAAATACAAGTCAGAACAGCAGTGAACGTTAAAGAGGATCGCAGCAGATTGAGACGTAGGAGTGCATGTAGAGAGATTTCAGGGTCCATGTACACAAAATGGCAGAGGGGTTTTGGGTTCCGTGTACACAAAATGACAGGATGAATCGAGAATGCTATTAAAGTCAAAGATTCCATATATTTCATTATTAAAGGAATATAGGGAAGTGATGGCTTCATGGCTAGTTTGTGATGCAGAGCGATGTCAACAGCATGAGTTCGATTCCCATACTGACTGAGGTTATTCGTAAAAGCCCTGCATCCTTCACCTTTACCCCTGCCTGAGATTTGGTGATCCATGGGTTAAATCACCAGTCAATCTGTGGTCATCTGAGGCTATGGCGCTTTTATTATTATATTTTAATTAAAAGTACTAAAGCAAGAAGATTATGATATTGGATATATGACAGCAAAACAAGCCATTTGGTTTAAGCATGCCATGTTAGCATTAATATTCCACTCGAGCTTCCTCTCTTTCCTCATTTAAATCTACCTTCATAATCAACTTCTTGTTTTCCTGGTTAGTATTTTCTTCAGTCTCTCCCTGTAATAGAGTTCCACACATTCATCACTTTTTGGGAAGGAAGTTTCTTCTGAATTCCCTATTGGGCGACTTGATGACTATCTCCTATTGGTGCTCTCTAGTTAAACTTTTCGCAAAATAATGATTCAACCTCAACTGCAGTGTTATGTTCAATTCTGAACACCCGTTCAGAACAATGTTACAGTCTCAAGAAGGATGTAGAAGAGACTTAGAATCATACCAAGGCAGAGGGCTTTCAATTACATGAAAGACTAGAAAAAGGAAGGTTGTTCTGTTTGGAGCAGAGACAGTTCAGAGGAAATTTAATAAAGATATTCAAATTTGTGAATAATTTGATAGGAAAGAATGACTATTGCCTGTGGGAGAAATGTGCTTAGCAGAAGGGACAGATTTAAATTGATTTGCAAATGAACAAGGTAGCATTTTAAAAAAAAAAAAGCTGCAGAGAGTTATGGTGATCTGAAATGCACTCCCTGAAAAGGTGGTGCAAACAGATTCACTAGTAGCTTTCAAAAAAGATTATACACAGCTGTGCAGAAAGAACAGGAGAGTGGGGCTAGGCATGATGCATTGTCCCTTAACAGATTTCCTGAATTGTATACAATTACTGCTGTGCGTCCTTCCCAAATACTACCATCTTGTATTAAAAGTTCTGAGCAATCAATGACAAAACATTTATTCGACATGGGCAAATATTAGGTTGTTATATATATATAAATAACAATAAATATTTATTGGTGCCAGTTTTGTTTTTGTCAGATTGCTGCTACTCATTGATACACATGATCAAAATATACTATTCTGAGGCAAACCTTGACACCGAGATTTATAGTACAAGTTTTTAATTTTTTTTTGTAATTCTAATTCATCAAATCAAGTCCAATTCAGAGTCTCAATAAGTTGAGACATTTCCAATCCCAGCTGACAAGACAGGGCTCTCACCACCTGTCTTGGGCTTGATCTACATGATCCAAGCTGATTGGAATAGGCATAGCTCCTCCTTCAAGGCTTGATCTCGTTTGCATCTTAGCCAAAAGGCAGAGATGGTGCTTTTAAAAATTGCTTCAAATGAAGTAAAAATGTAACCTAATGACTTCAACCAAGCACAGCATGTCGATATTAGTTTCACTAAATACAATTGCCACAAAAATAAGTGATAGAATGCAGTGTGATGGTCACACTGGTTAAGTGCATTGGCTATGTTAAATTCTCTGTGTACCCAATGCTGGAATGTGGCAACTAGGGGATTTTCACAGTAACTTGATTGCAGTGTGAATGTAAGATTACTTGTGACGCTAATGAATAAAGTTTAAAAAAACAAATTTTCTTGTGTTCAGCTGAATATACCCAACGCTATAGATTTACGTACTCAATGTAGCACCATGCTTTACGAATAACATGTGCAATGCTGCTGCATGTTCTAATGACTACTGATTGACTTTGATAAATTCATCTGACCAAAAAGATTATAGGTTTAACTTAATAAAATAAATCGTAGATGTTGGCTATTTGATTTTGGAACTGCCATTTTAAGGTGCCTGCCATTTTGAGTTGAAGATTTGTGCTGTAATTTTAATTGTTCGGTTCAAAGATCATTTTATCATTTCAACTTCTTGCACAGTTAAATATTTTGTAACATTTGGTTCCCTCCATACAGAGTTCAAGCCATATTCCCAACACCTGACCCAGCAGCATTAAAAGACAGGCGGATGGAAAACCTGGTGGCTTACGCACGAAAGGTGGAAGGAGACATGTATGAGTCTGCGAACAGCAGGGCAAGTTCTTATTTAATGTTTCAGTCGTGACACAATTTGACCTTGGGATAAGTTGGGATTGATTTGCTTTTCATTGACACCAAGTATGTTCAGATAGATGTAAGAATAGATGTGCTTGCTACATAATTATTCATCAAAAATGATGTGCACGGTTTGGTGAACTAGGTTAAGTAACACAGTAATTGCCAGTAGATACTCTCATCCTTTCAGAATTCTATGAAAATTGCACAGCCAAATTGAGTGTCAAATTGGTAGCAATGCTATGATATTATTTACAGGACAGTTAAAATGAGAGTTGTTGAAGAAATAATGGAAACAGTTTGGGCCACCTAGAATTAGGTTCCGTTACTAGCAAGCAAGGAATTGCTCATTTCATGTTTATTTGCTGTCCTGTTGGAGTTTTTTTTTACACAGAATGGCAACCTCTTCCTCTCGCATCACTGGGCTTTCACTTGTTTCCATCAGGTCTTGTCACCTTGCATCGTTTTTTTTAAAATCAACTTTCTCAATTTTTTTCAAAATACAGGCAGAGTACTACCATCTGCTGGCTGAGAAGATCTACAAGATTCAGAAGGAACTGGAGGAGAAACGTCGCACCAGGCTTCAGAAGCAGGGTGTGATGCCAAACCAAAGTGGTATGTTACCTACAGGAGCAACCCAATCCCCAAACTTGGCTCAACTGCAGGGTGGACTCCCTCCAAGTAAGAAACTGTTTTTTGATTGTTAATACTTGTTAGTACTTAACGTTTTAAAATTTTTGTGTCATCTTTCATCTGTCTTCATTCCAAGAGTTGATCACACTGACCAAGTCTTATCTGTTGATTTCTGTCTCTTGCTGCCTTTACTGCCTGTTCCACAGAGGCTAGACTACATTCTGACATCTTGCATTCATGCCATCTTGGGTCTGTCTTGTGCATATTTTCTAGGTATTTTACTTTGCACTATTACTTTATCCAAACATTCCCTCCAGTTCACTTCAGTTGTCCAAAATACGTGATCTTCTTTGATATCAGTGCCTCAAGAAAGTTCCTCTTAACACCAGCTTTCTTGAGCATGCACTAGTTTGTCCGCTTGGCTGTCCATAACACATACATGATATCACGTGTCATTTCATTTCAAATATTCTTTTTCGAGCCTCATCACTTTTCTTGCTGGTCTGCCTTTCACAGCCATATGTTGTCACTGGTCACACAAGAACTTTGAGAAGTCAAATTTTCATTGTAACCAAAGTGCTTTGTCTATTCCATATCCTTGATGCATTCACAACGCCATTACTGTTGTTACGTCCAGCCTGATTTAGTGAAGTAATATAGTTTTTAATTTGATTTATTATTGTCACATGTATTAGTATATAGTGAAAAGTATTGTTTCCTGCCTGCTATACAAACAAAGCATATTCATAGAGAAAGAAAGGACAAGGTGCAGAATGTAGTGTTACAGTCATAGCTAATGTGCAGAGAAAGATCAACTTACCACAAAGTAGATCCATTGAAACGTCTGATGGCAGCAGGGAAGAAGCTGTTCTTGAGTCTGTTGGTATATGACCTGAGACTTTTGTATCTTTTTCCTAACGGAAGAAGATAGAAGAGAATATATCCGGTGCATTGAGTCGTTGATGATTCTGGCTGGTTTTCTGAGGCAGTGGGAAATGTAGACAGTGAATGGATGGGAGGCAGTTTTGTGTGAGGAACCGGGCTTTATTCACGATCCTTGTAGTTTCTTGCAGTCTTGGACAGAACAGGAACCATACCAAAGCTGTGATACAACTAGAAAGAATGCTTTCCATGGTGCATCTATAAAAGCTGGTGAGAGTTGTAGCAGACAAGCCAAATTTCCTTAGCTTCCTGAGAAAGTAGAGAATTTGGGCTTTCTTAACTATAGCATTGGCATGGGGGGGGACCAGGGCAGGTTTTTGGTGATCTGGATATCTAGAAGCTTGATGTGAATGGAGCCATGGATAACAGTCATGAATAACAAAACATTTGTACGTGTTGTCCTTAGCAAGTGCACCGGGGCTTTAATGTGAACTTTTCCTTTCTTTAGAACAAAACAGCATGGGAAACAGGCCCTTCGGCCCAACGAGCCCGCGCCGCCGCCACCCCGATGTTCCCACTTCTACCTGTGATCCCTGTCTACGTTTATAGATCTATGGATTAAAAACCAAATTTGAGACAATTTAGGGAGAATTTGTTTTGCCAGTTAGCCTAAGAGCACATCTTTGGGATGTAGAAGGAGACCGGAGCACCCGGAGAAAACCCACGCAAGCACGGGGAGAATGCGCAAACTCCCACAGACACACGCCCAGATCCATGTATCTGCACAGCACAGCGATAGTCTCTGAGCTGTCGTGTTGCCCATCAAATGGTCCTGGTCAAGCGTACACTAACGACATGAAGCACTAGGATACTCTCAAAAAAAAATCCAAGAGCAGCCCTCTCATGACCCATTGCGTGTATGCCCCTCGTTATATCCAAGTATTACAACTTAATTGAGGAACAGTAATCGATCAACTGACTTAGGGAGCCTTGATGACCCAGAGAGCGTATTAAATTTGTATCTACATACAAATCTACATGTACTGATAGTTCACATTGCAACTTGCTACAAGTATACCATCAGGATTCTTTTACTTATTTAGCTACATGTGTTAGAGCTTCAGTAGGTTAACAAAATTATTTTAAATTTGCAAAATCTAATGATGATGGCATCACCATATCGAAGTTTAATTCCAAGATTGCATTGATAAGCTAGTGTCAGCTGCAGTAGCAGTTGGAACTTTGCATTTGACCTTGGCACCCTAGGCTAAGAGGAAAAAACAATCAGTTGGCTAAGCTGTCTAATGATCCCATCTGAAAAGTAAGTTTGTGTGAATGTCAGGTGACAGCTGGACATGGTGTTCATGTATTAGCCCCTCAGTTAAATAATTAGTCAGCATTTACAGCCTCAACTCGCACACAGAAAGCATGGTTTCATCCCACCATGGGATGAATTCCTCCCACAGTCCAAACATGTGCTGGTTACATTGATTGGCTTAGTACTGGGGGGACTAGCAAGGGAAATACACGAGGTTGAGGGGACACAGCCCAGGTGGGATTGTTGTCAGTGCAGACTTGATGGGCTGGATGGTCTCCTTCTGCACTGTAGGGATTCTGTGATTTTTCACCTGTTGCATAGTTGTGAAAAACTAGGTCGAAATTGGTTAAAATGTGGTCAGGGGAATGCATGTTCAGAGAGTTACTGTATTGCCATACTCAGAATTATGAAATAAAGGTGAAAATTGGGTAAGTAATGATTAGTTGATTTGCTTCAATAATTCTGTCCTTGATGGTGCAAGGAAAATTGACTACTTTTCTGATATACTGCATGTGTGTTTTGTTTAAGCCTGACCTTGTTGCATTTCAGATGGCCCACTTTCTGACCCAACCCTTATGAGGCCAAATGTGCCAAGCCAGATCATGAACCGGATGCAGAACCCAAGTGGTAAAATCCAACTCTTAAACGTATTTTTTATACAAATATACATTCTAATCTAGTTATACCAATCATTGCTTTTACCAATCTCAAACTGTTTTCTAACTAACATCCACTCTCCAATAACATACTAATTGTACAGTGATCAGTATATTCTGCTGATACTCATTTTTGCAGTTGGAATACAGTTATCTGATTCGCAAAGCCATTAACCTGTGCAGCCTGGTGTATGATTGGATATTGACATTACTAATGGTGCACTAGTTGCCCTTAATCTGATTCATTATAAAAGGCCTTGGAGATGACTCTTTGGCACCAGTTCTTTGTTCTGACAAGAACTTCTGTAAACCTCTGAGCTGTGGGCATCAGTTTTAGGGTTCAGAGTAGTAGAGCAGAACAACTTTTGCATTAGCACAGGAGGTCTGAGTAGTTACTTTATTAGCGAATTGTTAGTAAATATTAAATGCAGTGCACATCAAGAATCAGGACACAAATCACAACTTTGACGTGCTGAACTATTGAGTAAATGAGCTACTATCGCAGTAAATCTGAGATGTTCATAATATATTACGGGCACTAGAATTTCAGTGAAGTTATATTTATTGCTTTGGGGAACCACATAGTGTGGGACTGAAGTCACATTGACAGGTTCTCTTTAAAGAACATGTTAGTCACAGTACAGTACAAACATTAATATTAAGTCATCTTCACAGAATCATATGAGAATCTGACAGTTATTATGATCATTTTCTGGTGCCAGACACAAATGACCAGATTTATGATTTGCTGGGAAAAGCCCTTAGTAATATAGAATTAGGCTCAGTGGCAAGCACTGCTGCCTCACAGCACGAGGATCCCAGATTCAATTCTGGTCTCAGCTCACTATATGTATGGAGTTTGCATGTTCTAACCCATGTTTCCTTTGGATGCTCCTATTTCCTCTCACAGTCCAAAGATATGCAGGTTAAGTCGATTGGCCATGCTAAATTGATGCTAGTGCCAGGCAGGGATCAACAGGGTAAACGAGGGTTACGGCATTCAGGCCTCGGGATTATAATAGGTACAAACTCAGTGAGTCAAATAGCCTCCTGTACTGTAGGGATTCTATGAACTCCTGCTTTCAAACTTGAGTAATTTAAGCTAAATGTTCAGGTGCAATACTGATTGTGATTGGATGGTGATGGCAATGTGAGAAGTTTGTAATTACGGATAGAGAATTAAACCAAAAGCATACTGACTCGTTGAAATATATTTGTTATGAAGGTATTTTGTTTTTAGTACATTAATGAAAAGTCAACTATTGTAAAATGTTAATTTTGGGTGCAGCTACTATAAGTAAGTGCTGTATAGGATTAATGCACCTGTATTGAAAATTAGGGTATGAATGGCACCCAGTGTGAGTTTTGAAACCAGAATTGGAAAATAAGCATGTCAGTGGTTGCTAATAAAAGAGACACTTCATTTTTGTTGGTTTTAGATTATTTGAAAAGCTGTTTTGATATTTTCTATTAAATGATTTTTTTTCCCTCCCTGACTCTGCTCAATCCAGGAATGAACCAGTTTTCCCAGATGGGTGGCATGCAGATAACTGGTCTGGGACAACGCTTAAACCCTCCACTACCCCATCCTGGACAGCTGACCCAAACAGGACCTATGAACCAGGTACAATTTATGCTTTCTCAATAAGCACAACTCTCAGTAAAGCATCGAAATTGAAGCAACTTCATAAGCAACCTGATTTTGTCACAAATAATGCACCCATCATGAGTATCGTACTGCTCACAAACAGTGAAGGACCAGATAATTATTTGATATTTGAGGTTGTCTTTCCAATCTGTTCTTGGCTAGATTGGACTGGTTTTACACAGACCTAGTTTTTAAACAGGACTTTGTTCCTGGCATACATACATCCAATGTCTGAATAGAAGCTGGATTCTGATTTTAAATGGTGTTTGATGTAATGGTGGCACTCCTGACATCCTGCCAATCTCTCTTTCGTGTCATAGTGTTGTGGTCATACCTTTTAGGGGAACAAATCTTGATACTGATTATTCATTTATTAATCTCATACGTAAGGTATAATTGAGATTCAAGCTGGCCATTGTTGGCCCCAAAATTAAAAACTGTCTATCGAAATTAATTGCAAGTCAGGAAAAATGTTTGTATAATCCCCTCATTCTGTGACCGCAATGGCAAGCAGTTGAACAAAATGGTTATTTTGAGGATTAGACAACTTTTTCTTTGAAAGAACTTTCCATGTTCCCTATTTTTGATTCTAAGCCAATGAAGAGGGCAAAGTCATGATCTACTTTTGGGATTTTACCAATCCATATTTTGAAACTGAAAGCATGGTGAAGGAAAATGGTTACTGTATAGCTGAGCATGGGGAATGTGCTGCTCAGCAGTGCCCTAGCAGAGTACTATCTTTAATCGTTAGCATCATTTTGTACCATTCCTAAACCTACAGAGGCATCCAGAGACTTTCAGAAATAGTGAAGCTTTTGTAGTACACTTTTTCACAATGTGTTCTCTTTGTACGTAGATGGGATTAGCAACTTCCCGAATGACACAGCCTATGGCTGTGCAGCATCCTGCCCAGAATCAATTCCTATCTCCGAATCAGTTTCCTGTATCCTCTCCTGGAATGAACACTGGCAGCACCACCATGACGCAGGCCAGCAACCAGCCAGTTATGTCTCCGGTATTTACTTGTCTTTTCTTCTAACTCCTTTTGTGTCCAGTCTGAGCTAATTTTTAACTTAGTCTGAATCCAAGATATTATGTACTGTATCAAAACATTTGAGACCATGCCACTGATAGGATTCCAAGTCACAGAATCTTTAGCTTTTACATAATGAAAAGAGCTGTTTGGAGTTTGAACATTGTGTCTGCATGGGTGGTCCAAAGATGTGTGGGTTAAGTTGATTGGCCATGCTACGTTGTCGCTTAGTGTCAGGAGGATTAGTGGGGTAAATATGTGGGATTATGGGACTAGGGACTAGGTGGGATCGTGGTTGGTGCAAACACATGGGTCGAATGACGACCTCCTGCACTGTAGGGATTTTATGATTCTAAATTTTATTAAATTACTCAGGTCAGGATAGTATGAGTACTGCACTGATTAAAATCTATAATTGTTCTTTAAACTTGTCAGTCAGAAATCAAGGCAAATCCGTTTCACGTATATATAACGTATAATGTCTATATTTCACTACAACACATCATCCATTTCAGCCATTTTCCCAAATGGGTACTAGCCCATAAAAATCAACATTTTATAGCTTAATTGTTTTGAAATAGTTTAGTTTTAGTCATGGATGATGAAAGATTGGGGCAAATGCATACTCTGTTCATCACGCAAACTATACCTTGAATCCCATTAATAGACTAAGAATTTATTGGTGGGACCTAAAGGTGGAAGATCATGTCACAAAAGAAGCCATTAAATCATCACTGAATTGGCCGTTTCAATTACATAGAAAATAGGAGGAGGCCATTCATCTGTTGAAGTCTGCTCTGCCATTCATTTTGAGTGTGGCTGATCATCCAGCTCAATAGCCTGCCCTTGCCGCCTCTCCCTCCCTCTCTCTCTCTGTCCTTTCACCCCTCCCTCCAAAATATCCTTTGATCCTGTTTGCCCTAAGTGCTAGTAAAGAACTGCTTCTTGAAAACATAGTGTTTTGGTCTCAACTACTTTCTGTGGTAGTGAATTCCACAGCCTGGCTACTCTCTAGGTGAATAAATTTCTCCTCATTTTTGTCCTAACTGGTCTATCCTCTATCCTCAGACTGTCAACTATTATTGGCAGTCTGGACACTCCCACCATCAGGAATATCCTTCTCGCATTTATCCAGTCCTGTTAGAATTTAATAGTTTTTATGAGATCCCCCACTTTCTTCTGAATTCCAGCAAATATGATCCTTTGTTAGTCCTGCTATCCCAGGTATCAACCTAATAAACCTTTGTACTCTGAGCAAGAACATTCTTCCTCAGATCAGGAGACCAAACTCAATAATCCAGGTGTGACTTCACCAAGGATCTGTATAATTGTATCAAGACATCCCTGCTCCTAATCCCCTCTCAATGAAGGCTGACATATCATTTGATTTTTTTTTACTGCCTGCTGCAGCTGCATGCTTACCTTTAGTAACTGGTGTATGAGGGCACCCAGGTCTCATTACACATTTCTCTCTTCTATTTTATGGCCATTCATATAGTAATCTGCCTTCTATTTTTGCTACCAAAGTGGATAACCTTGAGTTTGTCTAAATTATACTACATCTGCCATTCATCTGCTCACTGAACTTGTCCAAATCATACTGAATGATCTCTGCTTCCTCCTCACAGCTCACCCTCCCACAACTTATCCTCCCACCCAGCTTTGTATCATCTGGAGATTCTCTTGTCTATATAGTGAATAGCTGGAGTCCCAGCAGTACCCTACTAATCACTGCCTTTTGGGAAAGGACCCATTTATTCCTACCCTTTATTTCCTGGCAGCCAATCAGTTTTCTGTCCATCTTAACACACTATCCCCAATCCCACATGCTTTAATTTTACATCCTAATCTTTTATGTGGGACTTTATCAAAAGCATTCTGAAAGTCCAAATAACTCTCATCCACTAGTGTTCTCTCATCAACTCTATTAGTTACATTCTTGAAGAATTTCCAGTAGATTTATCAAACATGATTTCTTCTTCATAAATCTAAACTAACTCTGTTCAACCCTGCCACTGTTTTTAAAATATTTTGCAATAAAATCTTTTTAATTATTGATTCTAGAATTTTCCCCACTACCAATGTGAGGCTTACAGCTTTGTAATTCCCTGTTTTCTCTCTACTACCTTTTTAAATAGTGGGGTTACATTAGTTATCTTCCAATGTGTAGCAACTTTTTCAAAGTTTATGGAATCATGGAAGATGATCACCAATGCATCTGCTATTTCTCAGACCACTTCCTTAAGTAGAACTTCAATACCATCAGTTTCCTGAAAAACTTTTCTCTATTAATAAGGATCTATATTTGCCTTCAATTCTGTTCTCCTCATGTAGCAATACAAACTTGCAAAAAAATTCTTACATTCCCCACAAGCTTACTCCATTTTCCCCTCCTTAATTAGATGCTTGATCCTCCTTTGCTGAATTATAAACTGTCCCAGTCCTCAGGTCAGTTGTTTTTCTTGGCCAATTATATGCTGCTTTCTTGGATCTAATACTCTATCCAATTTCTCTTATAAGCCCTATTTTGGCTACCTTTTTGCTTCACTTTTGTGCCAGACAGGAATAGGCAATTGTTGCCATTCATCAGTGTGCTCCTTGAATGTTTGCCTATTCACTATAAGTAACTATACTATCAAAGCCAACTTGTGCTTCATATCATTGTAGTTTCCTTTATTAATATTCAGTCTCAGAATCAACTACTTCATTCTCCATCTTGAAAAATTCTATCATGTTGTGGTTGATCATCCCCAAGGTGTCTTTGCACAACTAGATTGCCAATTATTCCTTTCTCATCACACTCCCTAATCTAGAAAGGCCTGCTGTCTAGTTAGTTCCTCAACATATTAGTCCAGAAAGCGATCTTGTATACACTGCAGGAATTGCTCCTCTGTGGTTCACTTTGCCCGTTTACATGTAAACTAAAATTTCCTATAATTACAGATGTTCCTTTATCACATGCATCTCTAATTTCCTGTTTAATGTCATTCCCAACATCACCACTACAGTTTGGGGATCTATACACAGCCCAAACTAATGTTTTTTTTGCCCCTTGATGTTTCTTCACCCTACCCATCTACATTCTCTCTTGCGTCTTCTACAGCTACAGCAGGGCAAGACCACTGTCTGAACATTTTAAAAGTTAGAAAGCTAGGAAATAAAGCAAAAAGCACTCTTTTCCCCTCTGCACCAAATTCCTACTCAAATTCCTAATACCCACACACTGTGTGTCTTACTTTGGATGTTCATAAAGTTCATTTTATTTATTAATCACAAGGCTTACATTAACACTGCAATGAAGTTACTGTGAAATTCCCCTAGTCAACATGCTACGGCACCTGTTTGGGTCAGTGCACCTAACCAGCATCTCTTTCGTTCTGTGGGAGGAAACCAGAGCACCCAGAGGAAACCCACGCAGACACAGGAAGAACATGCAAACTCCGCACATACAGTGGCCCAAACTGGGAATTGAACCCAGGTCCCTGGCACTGTGAGGCAGCAGTGCTAACCACTGAGCTACCACGCTGCCCATTGTATGTTCTCTCCCACTGTTAGTGCACAACATCGCCAATGAAGCTGACTGGTGTACTAGTCAGGTACATCAGAAGTTGCTATTTCATTGTACTTTATTCTCAAAGGATGGATTATCAACAAAAGAACTGAAGAAAGTAGTATTAATTGACCCCACTGTTAACTCACCGTGGTCGGGTGATTGGATCATATACCTGATAAAATGGTAGAGGCATTGGAAAGTCTTAATGGAATAGAGGGACCAGCCACACATGCTTCAGAATTTTACAGTTCTGTTCATTTTAAAAACCTGTCAGAAAGACTATTCTTGCAAAACTAATTTATAGTATGCTTATTTTTAGATCATTCTTGTACCTTTTGTTACAAGTCCCTAGTGCCACATTTTTTCTCAAGTGACTGCAGTTTCACTTATAAACTGAAGTGAATGTAGTTTTTGCAAAAGTTGCACCTTTGGACATTGATGTGCAACTTGAATTTACATTATTTGTTACAGTGATCATACATATGTCTCAGCTTAATTTATACTGATTTCAGCAATCTACAAAACTGAATGCTATTGTGTAGTTATATCCAATACATGTTACAGTAACATGAATGAATTATATAGTTCTCCAGTGTATTCAACTCGACTAGTTCTAAAAAGGAGTACTGTATTAATGATTCTATTTTATGTTTCTCTTATTAGGCTCAAAATTCCTCATTACCTGTAAACAGTTCTGCTTCGATGCAGCCAGGAGCCCAGAGTGCCCAGTTCAACTGCCCACCACCTCTTTCTCAGCCTCCACTTCATCAGAATTCCCCATCCCCTGGGCCAAGAAGCCTCACGCCCACTCCTCATCAGACGCCACCAAGCATTCCGCCTCAACAGCGGCAGCAAACACCATCACCTAACTCTCAGCCTCAGACAATGCCACCCCCTTCTTCTCAAGTCCAGACCCCACCGCAAATACAACAGCTTCCTCCTCCCCCACCAGTACCTCCACAGCCTCAGGTGACAGCTGGGCAGAAACAGCAGCAGCAACAGCGAGAGCGGGAGCAGCAGCAGCCACCACCACCGCCATCAACACAGCAGCAATCTACGACCCCTACACCAACTGCACCGATACAGCCTCAACATCCTAGTACCCCAGTGAGTATATTGAAAAATATTTTTAATTGTGTACATAGATTTATTTGATAATGACATTCTGTTAAAATCTTTCAAGTTATTATTTTTCTTGATTCTCCTCACAATATTCTGTGAATCAATTTACCTTGTTCAATAGCATGCTCTCGAAAGTGTTGACAGATATTGGGCTGACTGGTAGATAGAAGATGCACACCTTGGGGAACCGGGTTGCAGCTTGAGTTAACACTTGGCTTTTTTATCTTTGAGAGCTTGTTCTTCTAGGCTGGATTTCAGTCAATCTGATGTTACTCCTTCAAAATACAGGATCTGATCATTCTTTAAGATCTAATAAATGGACTAAGGTTTTGCACAGTGGGTCCACAGCACATAATTTTACCACTGACACTAATCGGCAATCTGAATGGAATGGCAGAAGGAACAGCTGAAATGGGCTACGGCTATTTTACACTAATGTTGTAGGACATGTTTTTCTGCACTCAGATATGAGGCAAATGGTTGAAACAATGAATTGGAGATTTGAGGTGTATTAATTATGTTTGACCTAGATAGGTAAATGTATGGGGATAGGAGCTTGGATGGGTTGAATGGCTGCCTCCTGTAGGATTCTATGATAGAGTGTGTGTTTGATGCTGAGTATCTATTCTATTCCTTTCTATTCTCCAGCCTTGATAGTTTTTACTTTGAAGAAGAGAATGGAGTTGCAGTGTGTTGGTGTGTATGTAGAATAGGATTGAGAAACTAAACAGCCATGATTGAAAGGTGAAGCAGACTTGATGGGCTGAATGACCTGATTCTACTCCTTTATCTTATGGTCTTATGGAAAAACTGGACGATTTTTGCTGTGATATTTCAGTGAAGGTGACCGCTATGGTAATTCAAGATGTGAGCAAGAAGATGAGAACTTTTTAACAACGTTCTGCTATTTCCTGCAATGAAGTGAACTCGTAGAATTCAGCATTTTCCACAATCTGTAGCAGTGGCCCAACGGTTAGCGCTCCTGCTTCTCAGCACCAGAGACCCAGGTTAGATTTCTGGCTTGGATGATTATGGAGTTTGCATATTCACCCCGTGTCTGTTTGGGTTTCCTCCAAGTGCTCCAGTAAAGAACAAAACAGCACGGGAAACAGGCCCTTCGGCCCAACGAGTCCACGCCGCCACCCCAATGTTCCCACCTCTATCCGTGATCCCTGTCCGTGTTTATAGATCTATGGATTAAAAACCAAATTTGAGGCAATTTAGGGAGAATTTGTTTTGCCAGTTCGCCTAAGAGCACATCTTTGGGATGTGGGAGGAAACCGGAGTGCCCGGAGAAAACCCACACAAGCACGGGGAGAATGTGCAAACTCCCACAGCCACAGGCCCAAATCCATGTATCTGCACAGCACAGCGATAGTCACTGAGCTGTCGTGTTGCCCATCAAGATGCTCTTTTGGAAATTTGATGCATACTCAATGGGCCGAATAGCCCCCTCCTCCTCTGCTGTAGGGATTCTATGGAGTATATTTTAGCTCAGTGTTCCTATAAATTTGCTTCACGCTGGATATTGTGCCTATTTTAGCCAATGCTCATGCCTAACTTCTAAGTACTTGTGGTGTGTGCCCCAAGGTGACGATCGGCCAGTTTATGTTCTTGATTCTTGACATAGCAAAGGCATTAAGTTAAGGGATACGTATAGCATCTAAGTATAAACTATGGCTCCTCCATTCTTCCACCTCAAAAAGAACAGCATCCAGTTGCAACATATTAAACCCAGGAACTCATTGCCTATCCAAACAACGCCATGGAGGGGAATGTGTAGTTTGTTTGGTGAATTGTTTTGTAAATTGACCAACTTTGAGTAAAATCACTTTGCATTGCTGAAGTTTTAACTTCTCTAGCTAAGTTTTTAGACTCGCTGTAGAAAATAAGTTTGACATTATTTTAGAATGAAGGATGAATATTCAGTTGCAAACTACAACCCTGTAGTATTTAGAAATTCAATGCAAAACTATAATTTTCAGCAATTTTATAATGAAGGCCACTGTGGAAATTGTTCTGTTGTTGGAAAATCCAGCTGCCAACATAGCAATAGGCCATTTTGTCTGATTTCTGCTATTCCATTCAGTTTGATCATGGTTGACTGTATCTCAGATCCATTTACTCGCCTTTGCTTTATATTATTTAGTTTCCAAGAGAAGTTGTATTAATCTCAGGTTTGAACATTACAAATCACTCAGCATCCATAATCTGAGTTATGAGGTTCCAGAGGGTTCCAGATTTCCATACCCTTTTTGTGAGAAAGTGATTCCTTTTTTCACTCAAATGGGTTTGGCCTAATTTTAAGATTATGCCATCTTGTTCCAGATTCCCCTCAATCTAACTGTCATTTTATTTTGATTGAAAGGGCTCGATAGGCTGAATAACCTACTATTGTTTTTCTTTGTGGTCTTACTCTGTCAAAACCCTGCTTCATTTAGAAGACCTTGACTAGATCAAAATGAGTTTATGCAACCAGCTCTCAGTCCCTGAATCTGCACTGTACTCCCTCCAAGGACATTATATCATTGAGGTTCAAGTGGTGCCTTATCAATGCTGCATAACTTTCTCACCTTTTTAAATTCCACTCTCGTGACATACAGGCCAACATTCCATTAGCCTTTTTGTTACTTTTTGTAGGATAACTTCATGATAGAATTCAACATGTTGTAAACGGTTTGCAGTAAGGAATTGCTTTTAATGCGCTGTAGAAACTTAATAGCGTAGAAGGAGGGGAGGCAGTATACCCCATTATGTCTGCTGGTTCTTATGTTTAGTGCCGCATCTCTATCTAGAATTCATAAAATCTCTATAGTGCAGCAAGGGCCTGCACTGACTTTCCAATTCAACTGTCTCCCACCCTATTGCCATAATCCTGCGCACTTACCATGTCCAATCCACCTAATCTGCATATCTTCGGATGTGGGAGGAAACCATACAAGTGGGGAGAATATGCAAACTCCACATAGTTACCCAGGTCCCTGGCTCTCAGTTAACAACTGTGCCACCATGCCACCCTTTTGTAACCCTACTAAATTCCTTATCCTCTTAGACCTGTCCTGCTTCATTTTAGTAGTTTTATAGAAGTAGCTTCCATCAACTTCTATGGTAAAATAATCCAGATAACTCCCAAGTGAAAAAAATTCTCCTTCTCCCTATTAGATCTTTTGTCAGTGATTCTTGCATCTATGACAACCACCCCACCCTCCCAACCCCTCATTGTATACTTTCTGTTATATGGAAAACAATCCTAACTTTTCCAACCTCTCCTAACTGAAGTCCTCATCCCTGATATCTTAAGTACCATATCAATTTATCCTGCCACTCAAGGATTTGTGTGTATGAACATTGCTCCTCCACACTTTTCAGAGTCTATCTCATTCATAGTTCATCCGTATTAGTCCTCACAAAGCACATGATATCGTGCTTCTGTGCATTGAGCTCAATTTACTGAACCTCTACCTTCACCATCCTGTGTCATAGTCACTACTTTCTACATTGCCAAATTTCTTATCAACTACTAGGAAACAATTTGATTTAAATAATTAAGACTTATGCACTTCAACCTGAACTGCTCTGCTGTGTTTTTACACCTGATGCTATTCTGTTGTATTTTTACTACTCGATCTGATTGGCTTTATTTGGGTTGCCTTAGCTTTCGCAATCTGCAGTAAGTGCAGATGGCCGAGTATCGACCCCAGCATCAGTAAGCAGCACAGACACAAATTCTCAGCAGCCAGCTCCTGAGGCACCAGTGTCTGATATGAAGATGGAGGAGAAGCAGGAAGAGGAAGAAACTGAGCCAGAAACTGTGGAACCAAAGCAGGAAATAAAAGAGGTAAGAAGAGGCATATAATACTTAATTCATTGAACTGCATGTCTTCTTTGCACTGAGGGTAAGAACCATCCTTTCCCCAAATGATTTTTCTTGCCTGTTCCAATTTCCTGTTGATTCAGAACTATGCACCAACTATAGTTGTGACAAGAAGCCTCCAAAAGCCAAAGCTCAACTTGAGGTACAAAGTAACTCTCCTAATACCAGAAATTTCTTTGGGGGTTTTTTGCCCCTGTGCAAAACTCCCTGGTGTTCTTTTTTTTCCCCTTCATCCCTGGAATGCGGCTGTCACTTTCACTTGCTATTTGCCATGGCAAATCTTGATCTTGTGCTAGTCCTAGTTTTAAAATCTCAAATTGTGTGTTCGGAAAGTTTGTATATTTTCTTCTTTCTTGCTGGCATAAGGAGATACAAGAAACTACAGTCAACAGGTTATATGAGGTGGCACTTGCTTATTTAGTAAAAAAAAAACTACTGCCATAGTTGGTGGATGTTTATTTATACAAAAACATCTAATTTTCAGTTTTGCGTTGAAAGACAAAATTGTTTCTATATAACTCCACAAAGTTCTAAATCGTGTGATGTTGTGTTCACAAAACTAATCCAGAGTAGTTCAGTGAACACTTGAATTATCAGAGAATCCTTTGTGAAGCTACACCTTCTTGGAATATTATTACTGAAAGAGAATGTTTGTATCAAATTTTCCATCTTTGTTAATAGAAATCTAATTTTGAATGGAACTGAGTCTTAAAATGTGGAAATCTGAAAGCTTTGTTAGTTAACTGGCACATTTTGAGCATCAAACAGATTGGACTTCCTCTTCTACTTGCATCTTAATCTATAAAACACGAATTCCACTGGTGGGTGGATTGCCAGATTGCTGGTTGTTAGTTTGATCTAAAAATGCAGTTAATGTTACTCTCGCGCGCACGCACACCCCAATCCTACCCTTGTCGATCTTAGAGATTTGGCTGGGTGATTTCCTACTTGACCATAATTTCTTTGCCTTGTGTTTGTGTGGCGTTTGCACATTTTCCCTGTGTTTATTTGGGTTTCTGATTTTCTCCCATAATACAAAGATGTGTTGGTTAGATGGATTGGCCATGCTAAATTTTCCCTTAGTGTCCCAAAATGAGTAAGTTAGATGAATTAGCCGGGGAGAGGTCCTGTGTAAGATACTCGGCGTGAGTGCAGACTTGATGGGCTGGGTGGCCTCTTCTGCTCTGGAAAGATTCTGTGATTCTTAATTTATGATGGTTACAAAATCAGCAAAAATACTTGCTTTGGGTGACTTTAAAATTCTGTTCCGAGTTGTTGATTGCCATTTTGCTTTCTCCTTACCTGTCGTCGTTTTTGCAGAGAAAATGGAAGTTGAACATTGAGGCATCACTGTATTGTAATTTACAAGTTTAATGTTTTATCAAATGTAGAAATATTTGGATCATAGCATACATTTCTTGATTTTAAATATTTTGCAAATGATGAACAGTCTAGATTTCCTTTATTTGTTATATGTTGGTTTTTCTATGGTCACTGCTCACTTGAGAGTGGAAGAAGAATATACCGTCCGGTTTTAAAATTTTTGAAAACTTAAGGGGGGGGGGTTGTGCAGCTTAGTACAGTATGTTTGAACATTTGCTTTATGATACATATGAAACATTTATTTAGTAATTCGATGAGCTGCCTAGTTTACAGAGCTAGGTATATGGCTCAGATTGCCAGTTAGCACATTACAAATCTACCCTTGATGTTTTTCCTTTGAGATTAGGATTAAGGCATATTGGAGTAAGTGAAAGAGCCTGTGCCCTTTGGAATGTTACCTCGTTCTTAGAGAGTGGACGAGTCAGGATTGGTGCGCAGTAGTGGGAGGGGAGTTAGTTCCCAGCACTGTGCTATGTTTGTGTAGATGAAATGAAAGTAAAACTCCTTTTTTATGGATATTATTTATAGATAAAAGAACCACGCGCAGCAGAAGAGTGTAAACAGGAGCCAATGGAGGCTGATGAGAAGAAACCAGAGGTGAAATGTGACATTAAAGAGGAAGAAGATAGTACAAGCTTGGCGACTCAATCATCCCCTGCGAGTGGACAGTCACGTAAGAAAAGTATGTACAGTAGAATAAACAGATCGTTTTTGTATTGCCAGCCTGTTACTGGTGGGGTACAGCTACTCACATTCTGTATGTGAGTGTTGGACTGGGATGTGCACGGTAAGAAGTCTCTCAACACCATGCTAAAGTCCGAACACCTGATGAAGTACTCCGAAAAGCTTGTGATTCCAAATAAACTTGTTGGACTTTAACCTACTGTTGTGAGACTCCTTACTGTGAGCATTTGGACGTGAGGATCAAATACAATATTTCTCATTTTGCTGACACAAAAATAGATGCAAATGGAAGTTGAGAGAAATTTACAAAGAGACCATTGATTGGGCAAAGACACGGCTGGAATATAATGTGGGGAAAATGTGAAGTTATCCGCTTTGATGGGGAAACAAATGCAAGGTATTTCTAAATGATGAGAGATTGGGAAGTGTTGATGCCCAAAGGAACCAAGGGTCCAAAAGTGTTTACGTAAGTATCTGAAAGCTAACGTACCACGTGCAACAAGCAATTAGAAGAGCAAATGATAAATTAATCTTTATTATGAGCTGATCTGAGTATGGGAATAAGGAAGTCTTGCTGTAGTTGTGTAGTTCTTTGGTGATAGCATACCTGGTATGTTTTTGTCTCTTTGCTCAGTTTTGGGTAGTTTTGGTCTCTTTACCCAAGGAATAATATATTAACCATAAAGGCAATTCAACAAAGATTTGTTAGTCTAACACCTGGGTGACGGGCTTGCCCACTGAGGAGAGATTGAGATAATTGGCTATGTACATGAGCAGTTTAAAAAAAATAGGAAGCTGACTCATTGAAGTATACAAAATTCATATCGGACTTGATGGGTGAATGCAGGAAGGATGTTTTCCAAGTTGGGGTGTATAAAACCAGAGCGCTCAGTCTCAGGATAAAGGACAGGTCAGTTAGATCTGAGATGAAGAAGAGCTCTTCACTCAGTGGTGAATCTTTTGAATTCTCTATCTCGGAGAACTGCAGCAGATCGGTCCAAGTACACTTATAGTAGATGTCAATAAATGTCCAGATGGTAGTGACATTACGGGATACCAGGAAAGTGCAAGATGATGACTTTGATGTCGAGTGATTGTCCATGATCTAGGCTGAATGGCCTATTCCTACATTCCTAAAACACAACAGCTTTCCTCAGCAAATGCAGAAGGAACTTGAATCTTTTTTAAAAGTTTATTTATTAGTCACAAGTAAGGCTTACATTAACACTGCAATGTAAAGAGAATGTGTGCTTCTGTTGTAAGTTGCAAATGCTATAGCGGATATAAAAATTGAGAAAGTGAAGAGGAAATTGAATTGAGAGTAGTATTGAATTAGAGTAGTATTAATCTGGTTCTTGTGCCAGTTTTACCAGGTAGAGACTAGAGAAGAGATTTTAACTCCCTTCGAACACATTAGCTTGCTTATAGTGTCCGAATTAGCTGTGTTCCACTCAGCAGTGTCAAAAATTGGGGGTGGCAGAATGGAGAACATTATCCTTACATCATCACGGTTTACCTAGCAGAACTGCATCAAGTCATCTATGTCTGCGTCTGTGTCTGCAGGAGTTTGCACATTCTCCCCATGGTTGCGTGGGTTTTCTCTGGGTGCTCCGGTTTCCTCCCACATCCCAAAAATGTGCTCTTAGGCTGATTGGGTAACAAATTGTCCCTGTATTGGTCCCCTATATGGGAATCTTCCACAATAGGCATAGCCTAAGGTCATGGTTATGTCATAAAGACGTTAAGACGGCGGCGTGGGCTCGTTGGGCCGAAGGGCCTGTTTCCCGTGCTGCTGTGTTGTTCTTTGTTCTTTGTAGTCTGTCAAATGGGCTGAAATAGATTTTGATACAGATGGTTGAATTTTAAATAAGAGCTTTGATAAAATCTCTTGGAGAATTTAATTTTGAAGGTTGCTTATGTATGAGGGAGAAACAAATAGAAGCATCAAAATATTAAATCCCCATAAATTTCTTGGTGCTTCAGCATTGAAATCTAAGTTGTAGGTCTCTGTTAACTTTAGTGTAAGGACCTTTTGCCTTCATTCTGTTTGTCTAGTTTTCAAGCCAGAAGAGTTACGGCAGGCTCTGATGCCGACACTGGAAGCACTTTACCGTCAGGACCCTGAGTCACTTCCCTTCCGGCAACCTGTGGATCCTCAGCAGCTGGGTATTCCTGTAAGTACGGTGTGTAGATTTTTTTTTGGTATACTTGTCATTTTCCTACCACCTTTGTAAGTGTTGCAATATTTTGTTTAACCTCCCAACTTAGTTTATTCAGCTGGGATAAGGTGTGTGATGTACTAAAAGTTTTGTGGAGGTGTATGTGAAAAGTCATGTTGATTTTGCTATTCGTCGATTTTATAATCTCACACTCCATGCTGTTGACAAAAATGAAAACAAACAATTTTAAAACAAATCTCAATCCCATTGATACTTAATACAGGGCATTAGCAGCCAGGTTATTATAATAATGTCTATTACCATTTTTATCTGTTTTTCTAAAAAATATAAAAGTGTTGGATCAGCCTGTCATTTAGATGTGCTTTATGGTGACTGAGTAAGCCCAATTCTGTTGTGATTGCTTCAGATTCTGGGATTTTTTCAGTGTTATAAATGTAACATTTTGTAACAGCCTCTGTTTTTCTTGAAATTGTAGACCTGTAACCTTGCAAATAGTTTTTTCAAAATGTGTGCTGAGGTTTACAGTGCAATTTTCAGTAAACTTATAATGCATGTTTTCAAAATTTGCTTTAACCTATTGTGAGAATTTTTGTTCACCAGTTAAGGGAAAAACATTGAGTTTATTTACAGGGAAAGGCTATACAGAAGTTTGCAGCCAGCTTCCGAGATGTTCCACCTAATTGGTTCCATGAGCCATGTGATACTTTACTTTGCAGAGCCATCGTTAAAGGGACAATCACCAAATCACTCCTCCTCTAAGTCTCTTTATACAAATGTCAATACTCAATTCATACAATTCCAAATATTTAAAAATGAATCCAGTCCATTATAAATTAAGTCTTTCAGATTGTTGCTGATTTCTAGTGGAATGGTGTAACTTCTGTGGGCTGCTTCCACTGGAGCGTTGTCAGTGGAAACCACAATGACAGATGCCTCTTCAGGCACATGCATTTCACTTCCATTTGTTTCCATGGGGATGCCAATTATACCTATAACAGGATGACCTGGTTCTTCAATGCTTGGATAATCAACAACTTTCCCAAAAGATAATACAGCTCCTGATGGCAGCACTGGCTGCTGGGGCTATGCTCACTCTCTCAGGTGGTCTGCATATTTCTGGATGATCCTTCCCATCCCTATGAATGGCAGTGCATTTAGCATGTTTGCTTCACAGTGCCAGAGAACCAGGTTTGATTCCAGCCTTGAATGACTGTATGGAGTTTGCATGTTCTCCCTGTGTCTGTGTGGGCTTCCTCTGGGTGCTCCAGTTTCCTCTCTTCAGAGGTGTGCAGGTTAGGTGGATTGGCCATGCTGAATTGCCCCTTGATATCCAAAAATGTGTAGGTTAGATGGATTAGCAATGGCAAAATGTGTGGAGTTACAGGGATAGAATGGAGAGAAGAGACTGTGGAAAGGTCTTTCAGAGATTCAATGAGGTCGGATGGCCCCTTTGTGTACAACAGGAATTCTGAGATCCCTTCTGTGTCCACTTGATAAAGCAAGGGTCCAGTTTTGGATACGATGACTCCAGGAACTCAACTCAACTCACTTCCACGTTTCTCACTTTTTCGTCCACTGAAAACAACAGTTTTGACAGTCACATTTGGACTTCTGATTCCCTTGGCTGGCTTTGACACTTAATGATAAATTTAGAAATACAACGCTCAGTCCCATTTTGAGACAATGGTTCATCGATAATGCTGGGAGGAATTCTGTTGTTGCATGTGGGTTAGTCCTGTAGCCCAGAAGGATTTGAAAGATTCTGGTCTCCAAGGTTCCTCCTGCTGACTTTCTAAAGGCAAACTTAAAGATTTAGATGGCTCCTTCAGTTAGTCCATTGGATGCTGGGTGGTCAGACATGGTCTTAATATTCCATTGAGAGCAATGAAGTGAAACTCAGCACTCCTGAAGACTGTTCCATTATCAGATACTATCATCACAATTCTACCGTCCTGCTCACCAAATCTGAGCGGGCAAAGGACATGGAAAGTTCCATCGACCTTGGACGCGATTTTACAGCGTTAAGGTGGCCCATGGAAGACTTCTACAGAAAATGCAGATGTGTGGAATAGAGGGTGATTTAGCTAATTGGATTAGGAATTGGCTGGCAGATAGAAGACAGAGGGTGGTGGTTGATGGGAGATATTCATCGTGGAGTTCGGTGACGAGTGGTGTGCCTCATGGGTCTGTTTTGGGGCCCCTGCTGTTTGTAATTTTTATAAATGATCTGGATGAGGTATTGAGGGATGGATCAGTAAATTTGCAGATGACACTAAAGTTGGTGGAGTGGTAGATAGTGAAGAGGGGTGTTATAGTTTACAGTGTGACTTGGACAAGTTGCAGAGCTGGGCCGAGAGGTGGCAAATGGAGTTTAATGTGGAAAAGTGTGAGGTAATGCACTTTGGCAGGAACAATAAATGTGTAGAGTATAGGGCTAATGGTAGGGCTCTTATTAGTGTTGAGGAACAGAAGGATCTTGGTGTATGTGTCAATAGATCCCTGAAAGTAGGCAGTCAAGTGGATAAAGTTGTTAAGAAGGCTTATGGAGTCTTAGCTTTTATTGGTAGGGGGATTGAATTTAGGAGCCGCAGCATCATGTTGCAGCTGTAAAAAACTCTAGTGCGGCCGCACTTGGAGTATTGGGTGCAGTTCTGGTCGCCACATTATAAGAAAGATGTGGAGGCATTGGAGAGGGTACAGAGGAGGTTTACCAGGATGTTGCCTGGTATGGAGGGCAGGTCCTATGAAGAGAGGTTGAAGGATTTGAGGTTGTTTTCGTTAGAAAGGAGGCGGCTAAGAGGGGATCTTATTGAAGCATATAAGATGATTAGAGTTTAGATAGGGTGGACAGTGATAGCCTTTTTCCTAGGATGGAGAAAGCTAGCACGAGGGGACACAGCTTTAAATTAAGGGGTATGAGTTATAGGACGGATATCAGAGGTAGGTTCTTTACTCAAAGAGTGATTAGGAGTGGAATGCCCTGCCTGCAGCTGTTGTAGATGCGCCAAGTTTGGTGGCGTTTAAGAGGTTAATTGATAAGTATATGGAAGAGAAGGGAATGGTTTAGTTTGGAGGGGCATTGCTTTTTATTTTGATCGGCACAACATCGAAGGCCGAAGGGCCTGTTCTGTGCTGTTATGTTCTATGTTCTATGAAGGCATAAAATCCGCCCTATAACTTCCATATGTTTTGTGGGTGAAGAAGCATTGCATGATTTCACAGCTGTAGCATATGATGTTGGATAGCTTACCTCAAGCACTTCCATCCCCTTTGTGCATCGATGGGCAGCAAAAATGTTGTGCCCATGAATGGACCAACTCAATCAACATGGATTCATATCTATGGCCAGCCAGCCACTCCCAAGGGTACAGCCAGCAGGCAACCTTCATTGTGATTGGCAACTTGTCTAAGATATTCAACACCGTAACAGTTTCCTGTAGTACTGGGAGAGGTGCAATACTCTCTTGCAAAGATAGGCAACTAAGTGCATCCCCATTCTCTGTCTGTTCCAGGCCGGTACTTGAAGGTATATTCATAGGTGGAGGGGATTATCACCTAACGCTGAATTCTTGCCGATGCAATTGGCAACCTTAACTTTAAAAAGATCCCAAACCAATTTGTGATCAGAAAGAGTGAAGTGTGGACTATACAAATACTGGTGGAATTTCCTGACAACAAAATTTGTTGATAATCCTTCTTTCTCAATTTGAGTAGCCCTTTTTGTCTTCTGAGGGGATTCTCGAGACATAGCCTGTTGGCCTTTCAGATCCATCGTCCATCTCATAGGACAACTGTGCACCAATGCCATATGGACTGGCATCACAGGTTAACACCAATTTCTTAGATGGGTCAAAATGCGCTAAGAAATTCAAAAATGGAGCAATTGCTTTATTCTGTGACAAGTTTCTTTCTGGAGTGTATTCCAAATCCAATGTTGGTGCTAGCTTCTTCCACTTCGTATACTCAATTTAATTGGCACTGTAAACTTGACTTGTCTTTGCACCAGTGCCTTAAATGGCCTATCCTGTGACAGAAACATTCAGCCTCTTTATAGCTGCAGGATTCAGGGATGTGCTTACCCCCACAATGGTGACATTCTGCTTCAATCTTTGCCAATTGATTTCCTCTTCTGAATTTTCTTTTAGATGTGTTGAAATCGCTTCATGCTTCATGACTACATCTTCGTTTGTGGCACCACCAAACAGCACCATTTTGTGTGCTTTGTAACTCTTATACCTCCTCTTCAGTATGCTCCATTGCCAGCACTGTCTCCAACCTTTGGTTAAAATTTATATCTGCCTCTGCCAATAACTTTCCTTGAATTGCTGCATTATTCACCCTGCAGATTAATCTGTTCTGCAGCATGCCATTCAAAATGGTTTCAGGATTTGCTTCAATTTGGTGATACAAGTTGCAATAGTTTCCCCAGGACTTCCCCTTTCAATTAAAATTAAATCTCTGCAACGACAGATGATTTTGGATAGAAATGTGACGTTACTAATTCAGCAGTCTCTCTGAATGTTTTGGAGTTGGATACTTGAGGTGTGCCCAGATAAGGATATTTTTGTAATTACTACTCTGTCTCAACTTCAACAGAAACTGTATACTCACAGTTCAGAGCTTGCTTTTACTCTTGTCGCCAGTGCAATAATTCTTGTTCGCTAGTTAAGGGAAAAACAATACATTTGTTTTACAGGTATAGGCTATACAGAGATCTGTGGCAGCTGCTATCCCCCAAGAAGGTTCTAGAACAGCAACCCTGCTTATTGGGCTGAATCCGCACCCTGATAGTCCATTGACTCCCCAGGTCATGTAACATTGACTCTGCAGAGTGATCCTTAAAGGGACAATCCATTCACCTACGTAAGACAAGATAAAAGCAGAAAACACTAACGTACAGCAGGTTAATCAGTTGTAGAGATGCAGAGTTACTTTGCAGATACAGACTGACCTGCTGTTCATTTCATAGAACATAGAACAATACAGCACAGAACAGGCCCTTTGGCCTTCGATGTTGTGCCGACCAAAATAAAAGGCAATGCCCCTCCAAACTAAACCATTCCCTTCTCTTCCATATACTTATCAACTAACCTCTTAAACGCCACCAAACTTGGAGCATCTACAACAGCTGCAGGCAGGGCATTCCACTCCCTAATCACTCTTTGAGTAAAGAACTTCCCTCTGATATCCGTCCTATAACTCATACCCCTTAATTTAAAGCTGTGTCCCCTCGTGCTAGCTTTCTCCATCCTAGGAAAAAGGCTAACACTGTCCACCCTATCTAAACCTCTAATCATCTTATATGCTTCAATAAGATCCCCTCTTAGCCGCCTCCTTTCTAACGAAAACAACCTCAAATCCTTCAACCTCTCTTCATAGGACCTGCCCTCCATACCAGGCAACATCCTGGTAAACCTCCTCTGTACCCTCTCCAATGCCTCCACATCTTTCTTATAATGTGGGGACCAGAACTGCACACAATACTCCAAGTGCGGCCGCACTAGAGTTTTGTACAGTTGCAACATGATGCTGCGGCTCCTAAATTCAATCCCCCTACCAATAAAAGCTAAGACTCCCATTTCCTCCCATTTCTGTTCCTGTCTTATATACCCAGTATTGGCCTTTTTCAGACGTACACTAATCTGTTAGATGTTTCTGCTAAGGTGGGAATACTATAATCTGCTGTGTAGCTTTTAGGAAGCATTTTAAAGCAATAATGATGCTTGCTTGTGGTAACAGTGGTTTACTTTACTAGTAAATTGAAGCTTTATTTCTTCTCTTGAAGGACTACTTTGATATTGTAAAGACACCAATGGATTTGTCTACGATCAAGCGCAAGCTAGATACTGGCCAGTATCAGGAGCCATGGCAGTATGTTGATGACATTTGGTTGATGTTCAACAATGCCTGGCTGTACAACCGCAAGACATCACGTGTGTATAAGTACTGTACAAAGCTGGCAGAGGTTTTTGAGCTGGAGATTGACCCTGTCATGCAGAATCTGGGATATTGCTGTGGTAGAAAGGTAACTCTCAGTTTATCTTTTAACTATTTTCCATTGTGTTCTATTTATCTCCTTTTGTTTCCCAAATGTCCAAGGCGGTTTTAATACCACTAGCTTAATATGTGTTTTGGAACCTGTCGAAATGTCAGCAGAGTATTTGTCTGTGGGGCTGAGGGGTAATGGCAGTATTGGAACTAAAGACTCGATCCTCACCCAACAGCTACGCACGATGGTACAGTGGTTAGCACTATTTCTCACATTGCCAAGAACCTGGATTTGATTCCCAACTTGGGTCTCTGTTTGTGCAGACTCTGCACAAACATTCTCCCCATGTCTGTGTGGGTTTCCTCCCACAGTCTGAAAGATGTGCTGGTTAGATGCATTGGCCATGCTAAATTCTTCCTCAGAAATGCTGGAGTGTAGTGACTAGGGCATTTTCACAGTAACTTTATTGCAGTGTTAATGTGAGCCTACTTGTGATACTAATAAATTAAACTTAAATAACCTTGAGGCATCAGTCATTTCAATACTGTGGGTAGAAATTTGCCACCTGACCCCTCAATGCCCCATCGTCTACAAGGTATAACTCGGGGAGTGTGATGGAATACTGTCCACTTGTCTGGATGCATTTGGCTTCAAGTGGCTTGACATCATCCAGGATGAAGCATCCCCAAATATCACCTTAAACATTAATTCTGTATTTTTAAAACTACACTGCAGAAATGTGCTAAGGCTTTTTTGGGAAGCACTGCCCAAACCTATTTCTACCACCTAAAAAGACAAGGAAAGCAGCCATATGGGCACATTTCTACTCCACTGAAGCTACACATACTTCTAACTTGGAAATGTGGCCCCATTCATTCATCATAGCTAGATCCAAACCCTGGCATTCTGCACCTAATAACAGAGAATATCTTCACCACATGGACTGTAGGAATTAAAAATAGAAAATTACCACTAATCTCCAAGCATTTGGGGTTGGGCAATAAACGATAACCCATGTTCTATTAATGAAGTCCATAAGCAAGAATTTAGTATTTCCCAACTGAAATAAAAAGATTAGAATACAAATTATATACCAACACTCTTAAATTATGGTATGTTGTGTTATCTTCTGTTTCCTTTCCAACCCAATCATTATTATTACACTCTTCACTTTATCTGTCATATCCTGAAAAAATATTTAAAGCAGCATAAACAGTTCACTGATGTTTTTAGCTGGTTATCTGCAGGAGTGGACAGGTAGTTTCTAGTTGTTGGTTGAAGTTGACTGATAAAATGTCAGATGTTTGACAATAGTTCTTTGACAAAGAAGTTTTTTTATTTGTTCAGGGATAACGATATTGCTGGCATTTATTGCCCTCAAGCAGGCGACAGTGAGCTATAATATGTAGACAGCAGCTGGTCAGGAAGGTGGTGTGAGCCATTACAGTCCATGTGTTGTAGAAACAGTGCTATCAGGAAAGTAGTCTCAAGTCATTGACCCATTGACAGTGAAGGAACTGTGATATATTTCCCAGTCAGGATCGTGTGGCTTGGAGGAGGACTTACATGATCATGTTTCCATGTATCTGCTGTCCTTGGTGGTGATGGTAGAGGTTGCATGTTTGGGAATTCCTGTTGAAGGAGCCTTGATGAGTTGTTGCAGTTCACTTTGTAGATTTCATGCAATGCTGCAACTGTCTATTGCTGGTGGAAGGAGTGAATGTTGAGTGATGAATAGGGTGCCAGCCAAGTGTCATCTATGTCCTGGATCGTATTGAGCTTCTTGGGTGTTGTTGTATTGATCCAGGCAAGTGGAGAGTATTTGACACACTCCTGACTTGTGCTTTGTAGATGCTGATGGACTTCGGAAAGTTGAGTTACTTTCCACAGAATTCCCAGCCTCTAGCCTGTTTTTCTAGCCACAGTATTTATATAGCTGGTCCAGTTCAGTTTCTGGCCAGTAGTAATCCCCAGGTTGTTAGTGGGGATTCAGCAATGGTACTGGTGATAGATGTTTTCTCTTGTTGGCAATGGTCATCATTTAGCTGCCACTTATTAACTGAAGTCTGAATGTTGTCCAGGTCTTGCTGCATATGGACACAGGCTGCTTCAGTATCTGAAGTGTTGCAAATGATGCTGAACGTTGTACAATCATCGGCAAGCATCCCCACTGCTGATCTTATGATGCTGGGAAAGTCTTTGAACATGTCTTGGCCTAGGAGACTACTCAGAGGAATTAAACAGACATCTGAAGATATTAGCACAAAACCACAAAAGAATTAAGCAGTTGCATTCTAATGCCTTTCTGTTCTTTGCGTAACCAATCAAATCCATATTTATGGTCATCCCCATGCCCGTTACATTCCCTGTGAAATCCCTCGTGACCCATATCACTCAAATCCATTCCCTTCAGCATTCAATCTCTGGAATAAATCCTCTTCCAAGTAGCTGCTGACTGTATCCTAAAACCCCTAATTGTTTAATCTTTTGGATTTCCATTACCACGATACCTCTGCAGTTGTTGGGTTGCTTTTCTGTGTTAAAGGCACTATCTAATTCCTTCTGGAGCTGCCATAACCAGCTGGCAATCTATGTTTTTAAAAAGTAAGGTTGAAAAAAAAAGATGGGTTTTAAAGTTCAGGAGCATTTGAACAGCAGAAAGGAGTGACCTTTTCTTAGCTGTTTCAAAGTGAAAGTGTTACATGAGTTTATAATGTTTTCCTTTTGTTCTTTGTAGCTGGAATTTTCTCCGCAGACCCTCTGTTGCTATGGAAAGCAGTTATGTACAATCCCTCGAGATGCTACCTATTACAGTTATCAAAACAGGTAAGATGGTTTTGAGATAAACTTCTGGAACAGTATTTCATTATTTTAAATGGGTAACAGTAATTTGATATACTAATTTATACAAAATCTTGTAAATAGTCTGGTTTAATAGATTTATGAAGATTTTGTCTAATTATTGGAATCTATGCTATCTACTAAATCATCACAAGCATCTGGGTGTCTTCATGTATTTTGAAATTGTTACAGAGATGATGTCTTATCTTGTGGTTAAAGGCATAACTGGAGGCTGTAAATAAAAGATTATCACCAAGAAATCCAGTTGAGAATTTGGAAGAAAATTCCTTGCTCAGAGAGTGATAGGAATGTGGAACTTGCTATAGCAAGGAGCGTTTGAAGTGAAAAGTATAGATGCGTTTAAGGGAAAACTAGACAGTCATATGAGGGAGAAGGAAATGGTTGGTTGCAACTGTAACTTTAGATGAGAAAAGATAGGAGAAGGTTCGTGGAGCATAAATACCAGCATGAATAAGCGCCACTGTCTGCAGCATGTACTGTTTGGATATATGCCACAGACGCAAGCCACTTGGCCCAGTGTAAATCTTTGTAACCTGTACTAGTGGTCAAGTTGCTACAGGTTTTGTGATGCTTGTTGTAAGTTTTATTTATTTGAGAAAATTAACTGCTTATGTTTCTTTCCTTTTGAGTATATTGTAGTTGTCTAGGATGCCATCATAACAATTAACAAGGAAAATTGAAATAATTCAGTAAAAATTAAATCCCTAGACAAGTCAGGTCATCTCAGGATCTTCTCTTTGTGTAGCCTTTCAGAATCGAGGATGCTTGGCTTCCACTCCGGTTTGGTGGGTTTGGAGATAGCATGATCTGCAGACTCTGCCTAGTGTGGGGCAGGTGATGTTGAAGGGTTGGATAGATGGGTTCTTTGGAAGTTTGTGCTTCTCCCTCAAATCCCTAGATTTGATCTTTGCACATTTTCAACAAGATCTGTCTGTGTCGTAGACTCCCTACAGTGCATTCGATTCATTGAGTGCACTGACTCTATCAAATTATCTTACCCAGGCCCTCTCCCCCACCCTGTCCCCATAATCCCACACATTTACCATGGCTAATCCATCAAACTTGCACATCTTGGAACACTAAGGCACAATTTTATCATTGGCCAGTCCACCTAATCGGCAAATCTTTGGACTATAGGAGGAAACCGGAGCACCTAGAGGAAACCCATGCAGACATGGGGAGACCATGCAAACGGTCATCCAAGGTCAGAACTGAACCTGGGTCCCTGGCGATGTGAGGCAGAAGTGCCACTGTGCTGAGATGTCTTCAGTTCTTCCTGAATGAACCTTCTCCATTTGGCTAGTCACAAGTCAGGGACTCCCATGAATTGGTATGGATATTTTGACCTCTTCATGGATTCTGAGAGACATTTTTAAAGTGGTTCTGTTATCCCCTCTGGTACTGTCTTGCCATGACTAAGTTCCAAGCAGAATTGCTTTGAGAGCTTGGTGTCAGGCATATGAATGAACAGTTTTGAATGGTTAGTGCCTTGATGCTGTGCAAGTTAGCTTGCTGTTGTTGGACCTTCTTTCTTGTTCCCAGATTTGGAGGATTTTGTGAAGGCATCACTGGTAGTTCCCCAGTGCTGTGAGTTGCTCAAATCTGTGAAACATGTAGGAATCACTGCTGCTCAGTAAACCATCACCTTAGTTACAGATATGAAATCCTGGTCCTTGTATATCCTTTTCTGAAGCCAGCTGAAGGTGGCAACGATAAGTTTTATTTTCTATACCTGCCTTTTGACAAGAGGAGGCTCCAGTAATCTGATGTACATCGAATAGATAATTGAGGAATTTTCAAAATAGGTTTGTATGAATTAATGGAGCAGTGTTGCATTTTGTTTAACAAACAGGATTGTTGCTTGCATGTATGTATTGTATAAATGCAGGCTTGACACCCAAGTTTATTTATACACTCCTCTGTATAAACAGTAAAAATCACTGCATGCCATGAAATATTGTGACCAAACATGCCATGAAATATTGTGATACGAGGACAACCTAGGGCTGGCACACAAATGCATTTCTGGTTCAGTGCTGCAGTGTCAAGAGATGCTGTCCCCTGGGTGAAATGTTAAGCAGTAGTCCTGTCCAATTATTTAATTGAACACGAAGATTAGTTTTTCTGGATGGATAAGATCAATGCATCAAAGTGCCTTCTTGACCAAACGTAGTCAATTATATATTTTAATTAATATTCAGATTGTTTTATACTATACAATGGGCATTTCCTGAACTGGATAATCAACCTACAATTATAGACAATTATTAAAAACTGTGGCCATTTGGTTTAATCATATTTGCTCATTTTTTAAAAGTCATTCAATAAAATTGACGGCTAATTAGTGGCACAGTTGTTATAGCTGCTGTCTCACATCACCAAGGACAGGTTTGATTCCCAGCTTGGGTCACTGTCTATGTGGGGTCTGCATGGTCTCCCTGTGTCTGTGTGGGTTTCCTCCAGGGGCACTGCTTTCCTACTACAGTCCAAAAGATGTGCTGGTTAGGTATATTGGTCATGCTAAATTTTCCCTCAGTGTACCTGGACATGTGCTAGAGTGTGGTGACTAGGGGATTTTCACCATAACTTCATTGCCTTGTTAATGTAAGCCTATTTGTGACATTAATAAATAAACTTAATCTGCGCTGTCCCTTGTTTTCTATTGTCGTTTCTCAAACTTTTCCATCCATTGAGATGTTAGAATGTTTTAAAGGAAAAAATTTTTTAATCCTCATGCCCTAGCTGGTTTTTGACTTCTATTCATTTGTTGGAGATGTAAAATTTTACTCAAATATCTTCCCTCTTTTATACAGGTATCACTTCTGTGAGAAATGTTTCAATGAAATCCAGGGAGAAACTGTCTCTCTGGGTGATGACCCTTCACAGCCTCAAACGTGAGTGCACCATCAGACTTTATTCCAGGGATTTTAAAATGGGCAATAGTTCAATTTTTAATTTGTAAGAAGTGTAGGTTTTCATGGACGGTAGAATAAATTATATATTCAGCAGATCCCCGGGGCCTAGATTGTTGGTGTTAGGTGGAATTGCAGAAAACATAACCATGATGCCAAAAAGAATTGAATTTAACACAGCAAGAAACAGAGGTTTGGTCCATTATTGTGTTAAGGGAGGGGTGATGGTATTCCAGAATTTGCAGAAAATGTCAATTTAAAATGGCTGCCACTATGCAGTCAATTATGCCATATTAATTGAACATGGCAATTGAAGAATCTATTCCACTAACATGGTTTGATGACTATCTGTCATAGCTACTGTTTCACACAATTGGGCATGTTTTTTGTAGATGACTTGAAACTTGAACTTTTTGATACTTAACACTGATCACAAAACAGTTCTACGTTTGGTTACTATGTCTCACTTTTTACTACAACTGCGTGCTGTCATTTATTTTAGGACTATTTCTAAGGAACAGTTCTCAAAGAAGAAGAATGATACACTGGACCCTGAAGTGTAAGTGCTGCTTGGAGTTTTTGTTCCCGGGATACATTTGCACGGAACCTTGGCAAAGACATAGCTATCCTGTACTGCCTTGACAATGGTGCTAGAGCACATTCTGGGGAGTCTAATCCTTGTGATTATGACGCCATTCTGTCTGTAATGATTTGTACTTTCCCCATTATTTTCTTCCTTCTATTTTGACCAAGGCAGGCATACAATTTTGTTTCTGCTAATGCACCTGTTGAGCTAGTCTTAGAGAAGGTCAGCCCTGCCCAAAGTGCAGCTAAAATAAGGAACTTTGTGTGGTTTGGCAGCTGCAAATGCATTCCAAACTGCCTCTTTAATAATGGGTTTCTGTTTGCTGCAAGTAGAGTGTAGCTGAAGGGTACCATAGTGAAGTCTTGTTGCTATAGATGGCCAAAGTGACCATTTGTTCTACTCCTGATTTCTAGAAATGCTTGGCTGAGAGTTAGCAGAGCGATGGATCATAAGTGAACAGAATACCATCAGATTGGGAGCAATATTTATCAGTGATTTCATGATAATTGCTGCCTTTACAAAATACCTTACAGGAAACTGAGACTACCCACTCCAGGTAGCAGGCAAAAGCTGTGCCAAGTTGTACCATTACAGTTATTAATATTAAAACCATTTCTTATTGGGATCTCAGGCTCCAGACTGGCTTTTTATTATACATAATGGATTTTTAATTGTTTTTAATCACTAAACAATCTCTGGTAACTGTGCGTGACAAAGTGAGTTCTTTGTAGTAGAAAATGTTTAAAGAAATTCTGTTTTACTAACTTTTAATAGCTTCAGTTGAATTTGTTTTTAAAAAAAAATGTTTAATGGGTGATCATGGCATACACCAGCCTCAAGTAGGCAGGGAAAAGACTAGTGCAGGAAAAGCTGTGCAATTGTAATACCATTGACTTAAACCAGGATGACAGAGCTACATAGCCCTCTCCACTTGTTGATAACTTTTTCTCTTCTTTGTAGATTTGTTGAATGTACTGAATGTGGTCGGAAAATGCATCAAATCTGTGTCCTTCACCACGAACTTATTTGGCCCTCAGGGTGAGTCTCGTTGCACAAAGAAGTAATAAGTTGAATATGAACGTGCGAAATTATCTGCACGTGTAGTGTAGGGATTAAATAGTAAGCTATTCTGCAAGTAAAAAGATCATTGCCTTTGAAATTGTGGATGAAGGGCTCTTCTCTAAATTGTGCAGGATACTGTGTAACCTGCATAATCTTTGCTTGAATCCCTGGTTATGCTGAACTCCCTGACTCCTCAACTAGGTCAGCAGCAGAAGTGCTTCAGGGGCCCAGGTTAGGGAGGAGAAATTTCAGAAGGATTCCTATCTGTTGCTATTCATAATCTTTACCTGAAGGGATAGTGCATGTGGTCCCCTGATGAACATGAATTTAGCCTGAGTTATGATGCCTTCCACAGACAATAGATATTGTGTCAGTTGACAGGCCAGTTAAGGTATCAAGGTTCAATAGCAAAATTGTAGCCTGACTTCGGAAACTGCTTTAAAAAGATGATTTATTTATACTTAGTGGAACATATGGATTAAAAAGATGAAGGGGAAGGAAATGAGCTTATGGTGGGGTGCTAGGGTTCCTAGATAATAACAGTAAGAAATCTTACAACACTAGGTTGAAGTCCAACAGATTTATTTGGTAGCATGAGCTTTCAGAGCACGGCCCTTCATCAAGCTTGTGCTGCCAAATAAATCTGGTGTTGAGAGACTTCTTACTGTGCCCATCCCAGTCCAAAGCAGGCACCTCCACACCAGAATAATTACAGTATTCCTGAAAATTGGTTGTTTTGTGTTGTGGAACACGTTTTGTAAGGACGTCTTGGACCAGTTTGCCCAGCATATTGCAGTTCCTCAGCTGGAACACTACCTGTGAGTTTTGAACTGCTGAATGAAATGCTTGGTTCATAAAACCAGACTGAAATTGCGAAGTGTTGTGATGCTCTGCAATTCTCTGAAGTTGCTCCTTGCCTTGTTGGCAAGGCTCAAAGTGCCTCAAACAAGTCATCTTTGACAGATTTTGAAGCTTATAGTGATGGTTGCAAAGCCTTGTAAAACAGGTTTCCTCCATTTTCCAGGCCCACCTCTTGTTAAAGAAAGTCCAGATTTAAGGATTATTGCGCGTTATGCTGGGTTAGTTAACCTATAGAAACTTGGTTCCTAACAGGTTATGAAAAATTAAAAATTAAATGTCAGAGAAGAACGTGTTCAATATTTAGCAATGTTGTGTGTGTTTTCAATGGAATGTCGCTTTGTGAAAATTAATATTGACAACTATTATTCGTGGAGCATAGTCAAAAAAAAAAGTTTGCTGTACATCTAATTATACTGTCCATTTCTACTTCAAAGCAATGGTAATTGATTTCTTTTGCCTCTTGCAGTTTTGTTTGTGATCCCTGTTTGAAGAAAACTGGGAAAACGAGAAAAGAAAATAAATTCTGTGCAAAAAGTAAGTACTCGAGTTGTGTTCTCAGTGTAAATTAATTTCTCCTTTTTAGAAATCCCACTTTTTATTCTTAATTCTTTAAAAAGAGATGTAGTTCTGTGTGGGTGACCGGCAGCGCTTTGGTTAATCGCTGCCTGAATCTATCATATTCTGAATCTATCTATTTGGTTAATCGCTGCACTGAATTTGGTGCCTGAATCTATCATAGCTACTTGAGCACAGTTCTTGCAACTGAGCTTACTCACCCCCATATTCATTTGCAATTTCTGTGGTCGCTGGATATCAATGAAGTAGTCACAGTGGGTAATTTTCTTTTTTGCCCTCCCCTGTTTGCTTCTCTAAAACTTGGGAATATTGACTTCAGTTATATTGCTCCTATTGTTGCCTAAATGAGTAAGCAGGTTGCATATATTAATTATTTTACATGATTCCTGTTGATCTATGGTTTGCTGATGAATCACAATGTCACCTGCTAAACAAGTCAAGGGTGGCCTAGTAAAACTAATGTCCTTCCTAAACCACTAGCAGTAGCAGGTTTGTGGTGCTACTTATTAGTAACAGTTCTTGAAATCATCTTGCCAGAAATGTGACATGCTGATCAGAAGCAGAGCAGAGTTAAAACATAGAACATTACAGCGCAGTACAGGCCCTTCGGCCCTTGATGTTGCGCCAGCCAGTGGACCCTCTAACCTAAACTATTCCAATATCATCCATATGCCTGTCCACCGAACATTTGAATGCCCCCAAAGTAGGTGAGTCCACAACTGCTGCAGGCAGGGCATTCCGCGCTCTCACCACCCTCTGTGTAAAGAACCTGCCTCTGACATCCGTCCTATAACTACCACCTCTTAATTTAAAGTTATGTCCCCTCGTGTTGATCATCACCATCCGAGGAAAAAGGCTCTCACTATCCACCCTATCCAATCCCTTGATCATCTTATACGCCTCAATTAGGTCACTGTGTAACCTTCTTCTCTCTAATGAAAATAACCTCAGGTCCCTCAGCCTTTCCTCATAAGGCCTTCCCACCATACCAGGCAACATCCTGGTAAACCTCCTCTGCACCCTTTCCAATGCTTCCACATCTTTCTTATAATGCGGCGACCAGAACTGTACGCAATACTCCAAGTGCGGCCGCACCAGAGTTTTGTACAGTTGTAACATAACCTCACAGCTCCTAAATTCAATCCCTCTACCAATAAAAGCTAACACACCGTACACCTTCTTAACAACTTTATCAACCTGGGTGCCAACTTTCAAAGAGCTATGTACTTGTACCCCAAGATCCCTCTGCTCGACAACACTAATAAGGGTCCTTCCATTAGCCCTATATTTCATATGCCTGTTATTCCTACCAAAGTGAATCACCTCACACTTATCCGTATTGAATTCCATTTGCCACCTCACGGCCCAGCTCTGCAACCTATCTAGTTAGATAGAATTGTAGAATGAATAGTGACCACCCTTACTGCACCTCATTTATGATTATACCTCTGATTTACTATGAAATAGACCCCACAATAGGACAAAAGCATATCTGAAAGCCTTTCCTTTCTTGAAGGAAATGTAGGGCAGCATGATAGCACAGTGGTTAGCACTGCTGCCTCACAACCCCAGGAACCCAGGTTCAATTCCTGGTTTGGATGACTGTGGAGTTTGCATGTTCTCCCCATGTCTGTGTGGATTTCCTCTGGGTGTTCTGGTTTTCTCCCACAGTTCAAATGTGTGGATTAGGTGGATTGGCCATGCTACTGTAGGGACTAGCTAGGTTAAATGCATGATTGTGGGGCTATGGTTTGTGCGGATTCAAAGGGCTGAATGGCCTCCTTCTGCACTGTAGGATTCTATGATTCTAGTATAAAAATGCAGCAATTGATTTTTTTATTAAAACTTCTTTTTCTCAGGGTTACCAACCACTAAGCTAGGTGTTTACCTGGAAACTCGTATTAATGACTTCCTCCGCAGACAGAGTCATCCGGAGGCTGGTGAGTGCACTGTTCGAGTGGTGCACAGTTCAGATAAAACTGTGGAAGTCAAGCCAGGGATGAAGGCAAGGTGAGAAATGCTGTTTTCCTTTCTACATTAATTTGAATGTCCAAAATTATAAAATAAGTAGGAGGTGGATGTTGGATGTATGTATACAACAACTTGCATTCACGGAGACTTGAACAGAAAAACAGAAGAAAATTGGTGCAGATCTGAAGGAAGGATATAAGGGGATATCAGAGAGAGTGGATATTAAAGAAGAGAGGAAGGTGGCATGGACAGATGATTTAGTTACATTTGATTTATTAATGTCACGTGTTAGTATTGTTTCTTGCACGCTTTACAGACAAAGCATACCATTCATGGAGAAGGAAAGGAGAGAATGCAGTGTTACAGTCATAGCTAGGGTGTAGAGAAAGATCAACTTAGTGTGAGACAGATGCATTCAAAAGTCTGATGGTAGCAGGGAAAAAGCTGTTCTTGTGTCGGTTGGTATGTGACCTCAGACTTTTGTATCCTTTTCCTCAAGGAAGAAGGTGGAAGAGAGAATGTCCTGGGTGCATGGGGTCTTTGATCATGTTGGCTGCTTTGCCGAGGCAGCAGGAAATGTAAACAGAGTCAGTGGATGGGAGGCTGGTTTGCGTGATGGGTTGGGCTGTGTTCACGACCGTTTGTAGTTTTTTGTGATCTTGGGCACAGCAGGAGCCATACCAAGCTGTGATACAACCAGAAAAAATAGTTTTTATGGTGCAGCTATAAAAGCTGGTGTGTCACAGCTGACATGCCAAGTTTCCTTAGTCTTCTGAGAAAGTAGAGCGTTGGTGGGTTTTCTTAACTATAGTGTCAGCATGAGGGGGCCAGAGCAGGTTGTTGGTGATATGGACATCTAAAAACTTAATCCAACCATTTCTGCTTCATCTCTATTGAAATAGACAGGGACATGTTCTTCACTATGCTTCCTGAAGTTGATCTGTCTCTCTTCAATTTGTTGATATTGAGAAAGATTTTTGTTGTTCATCAGATTCTCTGTTTCTTCCCTGTACTCCATCTTGTCATTGTTTGAGATACAATCCACTACAGTGGTGTCATTAGCAAGGTCCATTCAAAAGTCTTGTTGGTGCAGGCTTGGTGGGCCGAATGGTCTTCTCCTTTGCTGTAGGATTTTATGATAATTCTAAACAAATCCCAGTTTGTTTTTTATCATCCTGGTGGTCACACTGTGTTGTTTCGTCAAGTTGTTTTTATTCATTCAAGGATATTCATGGCAGGTGATGCACTGATGGTGTTGATTGTCATTGATTAGGTTATCTTTTGTTGGAGATGGTCCATCATGTGCAACTTATAGGTCACAAATGTCTGAGCTTGCCACGGTATTGGGAAGTTATTTGACCCTGCAATCATTGCATCTAAGCTTGGTTCCGTCTCAGTGTGCCTTAACGAGATGGTTAAATAGCTCACAGGTTGTAACCAGCCTTCTCTGAGATCATGCACAGAGAACTTGATGGTAAAGGAATGAACATTGAGATGTCAGAGAAGTAGGCTTCGACCTCAGATTTTGACGGTAAAATGAGAGAGGCTAGCCAACAGTGTGTTAGAACAGTCAAATCTAGACATAACGGAAGCTGGAATGAGTGGAAACAGGTGAAATTGGACACTGTTATAGAGGTAGCTAGAGGCAATCAGTGATGGCACTGATATGCAATCAGAAACTTAACAAGATTGTAAGTGGTCTGATTCAGTTTTTAAAAACTGACGGAATGGGGACAGGTGTGAAGCAGGTGGCTTTGGAACTGAAGATATTGGCTTCATTCTTTCTGCTACTTGGGAGAAGATTTCTGCTCATCTAGAACTAGATGTTGGACAAGCACACTAATAATTTAGCAGTGGTGGTGAGATAGAACTGGATGGTGGCGTACATTTGAAACTGCATTTTAATTTGCTTATTTTGCTTGCTAGCTGGTTAAATAACTGAGAAAGTACCTTGTCATGTAGATTTGAAATGGTAAAAACAAATTACTGCGACTGCTGGAATTAGTAGAAAACGTTGGAAAATGTTAGGTCTGGCAGCATTTGTAAGGAGAGAAAAGAACTGATGCTTTGAGTCCAGATGACCCTTTGCCAATGCTTTTGTCAAAGATTTGAAATAGTTGTCTGAGAATCTGCAGTAGAGTTCTCTGAATCACAGTGCATCCTTAAACTACATAGAACACAAGGTGAATGTGCATTATAGCTGGTCCATGGCATGACTGTTGTGACTGAAAGCAAAATTAGTTAAATTATTCACTATCTCCGATATCAGGAGAATTCCATTAATTCAAAATTTTTTTGACAGTGACAAATCGTTGGATTTTAAAGAAACTGATTCTTAAAATACAAGGGTGTTTTTGTTTGCTATTTATTCATATTCATAAATATGCCTTATATTTAATGAGAGAGAATAAAACCAGGACACGGTAATGTTATCCTTAACTCTGGTTTGAATGTATGGGTATATGTTCCCAAGAATTATCTGGACTTCACCAATCTGGTTTTTTAATCATGCCAGCAACACTTGTATTCAGACTATTGAAAGATTTAATACTTAAAGATAATGTAGTTATATTGTCCTTGTGTATGTCTTACACAACGTCTACCATCAGTTTCAACTACCACTGGGAACTATAGTGCTTAATGCAGATTCTGATTGACATCCAGGTACAGAATAGGGAACTGTGTGGTGATGGTACAGTGTATTCTGGCCTTTTGATAGACTCAAAGTTTGCCTTGCAAATTGGTTTAACATTTACAAATGTGATATTTGTAAATGTTGAACCAAATGTACTAAGTTCACTTCAGGTATTAGATCTGCGAGAATATATTCCATGCCAAAAACTTGAGAATTCTAATAAATCATTATTGACCCAATGTGTTTCCTTTATAGGTTTGTTGATAATGGAGAGATGGCCGAATCATTTCCTTATCGAACAAAAGCTTTGTTTGCCTTTGAAGAGATTGATGGTGTGGATGTGTGTTTCTTTGGCATGCATGTGCAGGAGTACGGTTCAGATTGTCCTCCGCCCAATCAGAGGTGAGCCCAACGATTTGCTACTCGGAATATAACCCAGTCTACAGCAGATACTTTATATAGTGAAAGTGACTTGTCGGTCAGACCACATCAAAGGTACTAGATGATGATACAAGTCTTGACAGACATCAAGAATTTAAGTTAATATGAGTTTCTTTAGTTTTGGAGGTGGGAGGATGGAATCCTGGAAATTTCTGACTAGGTTGTTCAAGATTTTTAAGCAAATTGATGCATGCGAATTGTTTGTAGTAGCAAAGGAAGCAAAGGTTTGTAAATTAGTCAACTGGGTGATGGGGCACATCAAATCCATTTATGGATTAAATTACCATGAGACATTTTTGATGCAGAGCATGTGAATAGTTCAGGAGAAGATTGAATGTCTTGAAAGAGGCAATGGGTCAGAATGATCCTTGAAAAAGAGATGGACGTGGTTCTGAGCTTTGCTTGTGTTCATAGAACCCCTATAGTGTAGAAGAAGGCAATTCGACCCATTGGGTCTGATCTGATCACAGTCTCACCAAGCTCTATTCCTGCAACCCCACACGTTTATCCCCTTAATTCCCCCAACACTAGCGTCAATTAAGAATGGCTAATCAACCTAACTCATGCATCTGTGAACTGTGGGAGGAAATGGGAGCACCCAGAGGAAACCCACGTAGACACAGGGGAGAATGTGTGGGCACCACACAGACAGTAACCACAGTTGGAATTGAACCCAGGTTCCTGCTGCTGTGTGACAGCAGCACGAACTACTGTGCCACCCTGCTGCCAAGTGTTCTTCAAATGATTTCTGATTTTTTTTATTCCTAGCCACACTATATAATTAGGAGGCGTCAGTGCCTTTTTTGGAGAAGCAAGATTATTTTGGATGTTTAGAATACAGGTGAATGTTTACCTGTTAGTTATTGAGCTGAATCATATTTCCATTGTCTGTATCTAATCTGCAGTATGCTTTTTGAATGACTTTTTTTTCCTCTTGGTGTGGTTATAGATCTCTCATGGACTTAAATTGGGATTTGTTGTGTTTTGTTCATGGTTATGAATGTTGAGCTGTGAATCCCAGCCAGGGAGGTGCTGTAACTTTAAGGTTGAGTGTTTTTTGCTGCATTTAACATAATCCCTTTTCTTTTGCAGACGTGTGTACATATCATACCTCGACAGCGTACATTTCTTCCGCCCTCGATGTCTGAGAACATCCGTCTATCATGAAATCCTGATTGGATATTTAGAATATGTACGAAAATTAGGGTAAGTGTGCATTTTGGGAAGACAGCCATGATCTGTGTACTAAAGTCTCCCTCTATAACGTTAGGTGCAGCATTCTTCAGATCCAAATACAGCTAACCTTGCATCTTAATCATTTTTACTATGTTGTGATTTTTGTCATGCAAACAATGTGTTGTGCAGGGAAATATATTTATTTTGTGCTGGGATAGGAAGCTTTTGACAGTATATATTGAGTAAATATAACTAATGACTTTTTTCCTTGACTCAACATCTAATGGGCCCATTTTGAAGGATAAAATTGTGTACCTCATGGTTGTTTCCCTGAAAGAGGGAGTGACCAAGGGTCAATTTCTAAAACTGTTGAAAGAGCACCTTTGGAAGTATGTGTCTTTTTAGGCATATCTCTGTTAGCAAAGTTTCCATCCTGTGACCTCAGCCTGTATTCTTGTATGCATCTGCCAAAAAGACTAAGTTAACTTTATACAACATGCCTTTAAATTTCCATCCTAGATATACAGCGGGGCATATTTGGGCCTGTCCACCAAGTGAAGGTGATGATTACATTTTTCACTGCCATCCGCTGGACCAGAAAATCCCCAAGCCCAAAAGGCTACAAGAGTGGTACAAGAAAATGTTGGACAAGGCAGTTTCAGAGCGAATCATTCATGATTATAAGGTACTGTGCATGGCCTTCACTATTGTAATGTTAAAATCCAGTGTCCTATTGAAATACATACCTTTCCAATTATAACTTGCATTTATAAAGGAACTCCTTCAAAGTAGAAAAATGCCGCAGAGTTCTGCAGTCAAAGGGAAAGACAATAGACTCCAAAGCAATGCTGAAGTTATAGGAGGAGTGGAAAAGCGGTGATGAATATCTTAACCAAAGAGTGAGGTAGATGTTTTCAGGGAAGCAATTCCACACAGTGAAGCTTTAATGGTTTATGTCAGTAATACTGGCATGCAAGAAATTGGGCAATGCATAAGATACTGGAGTCAAAGGACAAAATAGTTCCAAGTGTATTGTGCTGGAGGAGAAATAAGGAGGGATGAACCCAATCTTGCACAGCATCTTGTAGGTTTTTTTAAAATCTTAAAGAATCCAATTAGTATTTTTACAAAAACATACTTCATTCTTAAAGTAGCTGAGAAAACATTTTTTAAAATTTCAAAATGTTATAATGTTCACATTTTCTGCAGAGGTCAGAATGCACTGAGGTGCTTCAGTCCAGTAATGAGAACATTACAAACTCCTACAATATTTTTGTTTTATGGATGCTGTTCAAATTATATAGAGGTCATGTTACACTCTGCTGCACTTCATCACAGCTAAATTTGCTATATATAGTTAAGACAAACTTGCAGTGCAAGGGTTTCTACATGGTTAACAACCCCTTCATGTACATGGGTTGAATCCAGTAACAGTTACCACACCAGGCAGTTATATCCCTTTGAGGTTGCTGTTGAAGTAGAACAAAACAGCATTTTTTTAAGACAGACTTTCTTCTCAGACGCAGCTTTCTGGAAGTTAAGAGCAGCTATTTCTAAGTTGGCTGACATTTCAAAAGTTATCCCTTGCATAGGTTGAATGCTCTGATGTACGGTTATCCCCTTTGATCTTCCTTTACCTGAGCTAACCACAGAATTAAATTCAATTACCTTCATTTTGTAAGTCTGCGTTTTATAACGTAAATGCAAAGTTCAAATCTTGTTTCACCCTCTGAACCTCTAACAGTTTATTCACATTTTTGTGTACTATTCCCCATTGTTACTAGCTTGCCTTAGGTTGACATCTGTTTGCAGTGTTGCTAGGCTCATCATATCGAAAGCTCTAGTTCCATTAATACAACCAAACTGTCTCTGCCTTTAAGCAGCCTTCATTTTATATATATTATGTATATAAAAAAACCAGTAGAAAATATTCCAGTTTATTGAATTTCTGATATTTACATGTCATCACTATTTTACTTGACAATTGGCACAATTAATCATAAAATTAATACCCTTTAAGAAAGAGCTTATTGAACGAGACACTTGCTGTACAGGCTAAATTACAAAGTAATTACTTCCTCATCTGAATACAGGAACTGTTTGTAGCTGAAGATACTTTGGGTGAAATGGATGTTGTTCCTCAAAGTTTGACTTGCAACATTTTAAAAATGGAACAAATGCAAAGTGTATAGTGATGATGGTGCTGTTTTACTAGCCATTATTATGATATGGTTTGCATTCTTATCCACATCACAGAATAGCTAGCAGTCTTATTGAGCAGTATACTGAATGATCATTGCATCCATAATGTGTGCTTCTCTCTTCCAGGATATATTTAAGCAAGCAACAGAGGATAGGTTGACTAGCGCGAAGGAGTTGCCGTACTTTGAAGGTGACTTCTGGCCGAATGTGTTGGAGGAAAGCATCAAAGAGTTGGAACAGGAAGAAGAAGAGCGCAAGAGGGAGGAGAACAACACATCCAGTGAGAGCACTGATGTAAGTCATCAGATATGGCCATATCTTTGAACTGTGTACTTCCCATTAAAGCAGAAATACCAAAATGAAGAGGCCTGTACGGATTCAGTGTTCTGTTTGCAAATTGGAAAATTGCTTTAAGTTTTAGCAATTGGACTGTATTCACCTGTCCTCCAATCCAGATCTGTCTGCCATTTAGTACACTGGATTTAAAGAGCGAGTCAACCATAGAATAATCACTGAAAATGGTGACACCAAATTAATTTGGGAGACTTCTGGCTTTTCCTGTTCACTTGCTCAAAGACGTGATGATGCTTCTGCTGTGTTAGATTTGTCTTCTCTCTACCTGCTAGTCTTTTTATATGAACAATGCACCAAACCTATATGCCTAAAAAATACTTGTTAGTCAGTAGCTCAAGTAATGTAAAGTTTGTTTTTCTTCACACCTTTCCTCTATGCACTAATTGGGTTATAAAGTATGTCTATACATACACAATGGCAAGTGGCTTTAAGGTGGTTTGAATTTTTTTTTATCATTAAGGGGAGGAATGTTAATGCAGAGGAATGGAGCACTTTCTATTTTAGGCTGTCACTGTCAACATCAATCTCTCTTAATTTCCTATTTGGCATTGGTAGATGGCATGGTGGCACAGTGGTTAGCACTGCTGTCCCACAACTCCAGGGACCCAGGTTCAATTCTGGCCTTAGGTCACTGTCTGTATGGAGTTTGCACATTCTCCCCATATCTGCGTGTTTCCTCTTGAGTGCTGGGTTTCTTCTCTCAGTCGAAAAATGTGCTGGTTCGGTGCATTGATCATATTAAATTTTCACTCTGTCTGCCCAAATAGGCACCAGAGTGTGATGACTAGGCAATTTTCATAATAACTTAATTGCAGTGTTAATCTAAGTCTACTTGTAACTAATAAATTTTAAAAAATTAGTGGCATAGAGTTTATTTCAAATAAGTTTGCTCTTTGCTGGACCTAACCCAAACTTCCTAGTCTTTTGATAGAGCACAAAGATAAGGAAGAAAGGTGATTTGCAATATCAAGTGATTTATTTGAGTTGAGGCCAACCTTTAGCTTATTGTTTTAGAACAAAATGGGACCAAACTAAGTTACTTACATAGTTAAAAGAATTGAGTTCAACTTCTTTCTGGTAAGAGAAATGTCTGAATATGGGGAAAGAGCAGGTAGATGAATTAATTGGATGAAAAAGGTTGTTGATCAGGGCAAACTTTTCCTTAAAATTCTTGCTTTATATAAAAAAAAGCAGTGCTGCTCTCTTACACCACAAGATAGTTATTCAAGTAATCCCTCTCAAAGGAGATTTGGTGCTTTTCAAACTTTGTTAATTTTGGGCATGAGGGTGTTTTTTAACTCGTGGTTTACTGTTTTGTTATAGGGTGCCAATTAATGTCAAAATTTTGGTCTGCTTTTTATTTTGCTAACTTTCTATTGGTGCTCTTGTGCCATTAGTTGTAAGGACAAACTGTTTTGTGATTCAACCCTGCCAATGCTATTGAACTGTTAACCTATCTATGTTATTTGAACCTAATCCTTCCGTTATTTTGAAAATCTAAATCCAGTCTGAGCCCTCCGTAACATTCATCTTGAGCAGACCAAAACTGAACACTCTTCTAAATAAAGATCAATAGTATGTTTTTATTCTTTTTCTGTGATTGTCCTGACTGTGCATCCCAGATCTTCAGCGAGCATAGATCTCCAACAATTCATGTATTGTATATATGTTTGGTATCAGGTTCATGTATGTGAATAACACTGTATATATGATTGGCCAAACATTGGTCCATTTACCATTACATCAAAACCCTAAAATCTATTCTTTTCAAGTACGGCTCTAACACTCCCAGAAATACTTTTATCATTGAGTTCTGATTCTCCATCTGTTTTTCTGTCCTCCTTTCTCTTTCCATCTCTTGTACCTACAATCAAAATGTGTGAGATCTGTATTTCTTAAAGTTTTGTGTCTGTGTTGAAGTGCAGAATATGTGGTATTTATTACCTGGTATTTTTATCACTGTGCACCTCTCTTTTTCCAGCTCCCATTCTTATGCTCTCTTATGCTTGCTTCCTTGCCCGATATGCTCCTATCTCCATAGTCTGTTGTTGATCACCATTGTCACTCTGTCCCATCCAGTCTGCTTTCACTGTTAGTCACTCTGATAATAGAATATTAAGGAAATTGAACAATGTCATGTTGGTACTTTTTCAGTTACTTTTAACCATATTCACAATGTTATCTCTTCTACCTGATCTATGTCTCACCTTTTTTTCTGTCCTCCACCCTTATTCTTTCTCCCTTCCTTTGCCTCACCAGTTTGATCTTTTCTCTCTCGTTCTCTCCTCAGTTTCTCCCGCTCCTTATTCTTTTCATTTTCTACTATCTGAGCTCAGTTACCAGTCAGCTCTGACTGCTAACTTTCTAAAGTGCTCATTGCGCATACGTTAAAATCACTGACAGATATTTTAAGTGTTATGAGCACTTCACAAAGTGATCAATAGTAAGGAGCAACTATTGAACCTGGAAACATTGGAGGAGGGCAGCAGCTTAATGTTAGCATTCTACAACACAGAATGAGTAAAACAATTCAGAGTAGCTCTGTGTGTGTGTGGTGGGGGGGTGGAGAGCAAGCTTGCATCATCTTAGCTCCCACAGGTTTGAATTGTCTGTTATATCTCCAGTATGGAGCCATTTCCCTCTTACGCTACTTGTATTGTGTTAGTTCTACCTTCTTGGTGCATGGTGACAGTCTTAGGAAGAATGTTATACTTATTTTCCTAAGTTCTATAATTGGAGTGCAGTGAACGAGCTTTAAACTCAATAGAATTCATGAGATGGTTAGAGCCAGAGAACCGTAAGGTCAGTAGCTCATAGAAGAACATTCAATACTCCATGGAAAGCCATTGAAAAGCAGAATTCCCCACAGTGGATCTTTTTTATAATGGAATGGTATACATGGTTCTCTTCCTCTAAATGTCAATCATTTTGGATATCCTATTGTTTTGACATAGTGAATTTGATACTAGTAATTATGTTTTGGTAGACTTGAGAACAGGAGAAATGTTGTGTAAGCTTGGTTAATACAACTTAAAACTCAAAGTTCTGCCTTTCAATCTTCTCATCATGTTTTACCAATTTTTTTTTTTTGAACAAAATGTTGTGACTGCTACCCGAATATATCTTAAATTGTGATACAAAAGATTGCTGGCAATGTTGTGAACCAAGTGTATAGTGTTGAGTTAGCAGCTGGGAAACTTGCGAATGCCCAGCAGGACTTCAGTAGAATTATTTTACCCTAGTTCCTTTCCAGCCACCGTCTGGGTCACAATGGTGTGCATGTTGTACAAGGCAGCAGCTGGGAATAGTCCCAGCACATTAGACAGGGTTGCGGGAGGGGCGGGGAAGGACATGTTGATGGTAATGCTATGTGAGAGTGAGGGTTTTAATGTTTTTTTTTAAAGGGGATCATAGTACCTTTGCTTGAGGGGCTGGGGAAGCATTCCTTTTCATCTGTAAGTACTGCAGATCAGGCAGCCCCTGCTCCCCTTCAGCTGAGTCCCCCAAGACTTGGAGCATATAACCTGACAGATTCTAACAAACAATTATCAAACCTTGAATAAGAGCAAGATGATAAACACATGAAAATCACTGACCCTGCCTCCCATCCAACCCTGAATCTACTGTACTTAAACCCAAAGTGGATGTGTTCAGAGCTGTTCCCTCCACACACTTCTATCCAAATTGGAGAGAGGCTTATCCGTCTTAAACTCAGCTTGCACTGATACTTGTATACTGAGAAAGGATGCCTTCCTTGAGTACCTTAACCCTGAATTCACTGCATTATATTGTACAATTACTGATTAGGCCTGTTTATATTGGGAAGAAATCCCTCTGTATCTATCTAAATGTTAATTTTCTTATGATTTCTGAGCCTGGATGTATTAAAGTAAAATAAGTGGAATCTATATAAAAATGTTTAATTTGAACTTCGACTCAGTTGCATGAAACAAAACACTTGGGGTGTGCCCTCCCTTGTGATGAGAATGTGAAAGTAACATGTTTATTCACCTAAAGCCTCATTAATTGTGATGACTTTTTTTCCTATGATGTTTTCCAAAATGGAGGTGTCGCTGTGTAATGGTGCAGCGAAAATAATTGAATTGCCCTCTTCTTTTAAAAGCACCAGCACTTTGCTGCATTCTTTTCCCCTCCCCCATGATATGCAGCTGTAGTAACAGCTGTTAGCAATTCATGGCATACACCTCAAATGTATAACTTTCCTGAATTTAACAACAGTGATGTGTGTGCAAGAGCCTAACTGGAAAATCAGCTGATCTGTCAGTTGTTTAGAGAGTTGTGCTCCCATCCTGAGCTCCCCAATGTTTAGCTCCTTTCAGATAGAGGGCTGCATTGTCGTGGTGGAACTGGATTTGATGTAACTTCTTGAGAATAAGTTACGTGAAGTATTGCTGTAACTGTTAAATTTACTCACCCTTTTCAGGGGAAGAAGGGGGACAGCAAAAACGCAAAGAAAAAGAACAATAAGAAAACAAGTAAGAATAAGAGCAGTCTGAGCCGAGGTAACAAGAAGAAACCGGGGATGCCCAACGTGTCCAATGACCTTTCACAGAAACTTTATGCCACCATGGAAAAGCACAAGGAGGTACAACTCTCTTTCATTTGTTCCAAGTAATTACTGTTAATTCCCAGTGCCTCCCCCCATTGCTGTTTTGAAACCAGCATTGAGTAAAGAATCGAGCCTTTTCTACCCTTTCTCCTCTGCTTCCCCCTACCTCCCTAGCTCTGCTAAATATCTAATCATGGCAGCACACTCAGACTCAGCAGAGAAATTGTGAGCAAATAATATTCCACCATAGACTGAGGCTCTGGCATGTGTTGCATTACTTTTGATATAATTTAGTACTGTCGCGTGTATTAGTATACAGTGAAAAATATTGTTTCTTGCGCACTATACACACAAAACCTTTCATTCATAGAGAAGGACAGGAGGAGGTGCCAAATGTAGTGTCACAGTCATTGCAGTTTAAGAATGTTTCTCATTCCTCTGAATATTAATTTGTAATATTTTTCAACGCTTTGTCATAAAATAACTTCAACGTTTATTAAAGTTTTATTGAAGCAAAATGTAATTTGTAAATGCAGATCTGGGGCAGTGCTGAGCCATACAGGCAAGGAAGGAAGAGGTTTGATCTCAGATCTGTACTGTGTTAGTAGGGCAGGTCTTGCAGTTGTCCCAGGATTTTCATCTCTGATCAGTTGAAGTGCACTTTTTGTTGTTTGGTGAGGGCAGACATGAGGATGATGCCCTCTGCAATTAATGTTTGGCTGGTATTCCTTGTTTAAGCTGATGCATGCTGAATAGCCTTGTGTTGCCTGCACATTCAGAATTGTACTTTGTGACTTATCACTACCCAAATCATTGGATTTTAATCAGCTGAGCAGGAATTTAAATTGTAGCTGCTTTGTATTGACCAGTAGAATTCGTAGATTCCCTGCAGTGCAGAAGGGGAGGCCATTCAGCCCTTGGAGTCTGTACTAACCCTCTAATAAAACATCCAAGGCCCAGGCCCTATCCCTGTAACCCTGCACGTTTACTGTGGCTAATCCATCTAACCCGCACGTCTTTTGGACAAGAAGGGGAGTTCTATTAATCAGATATTGTCACAAACTGATTCGGGGGGGGGGATGGGATCCTAAGTAGTTGGGGTGCTAAGAGGGATGAGAGTAAGGGGGTCATAGAGGAAAGCTGTAAAACACAGCAGCATACGGGTGGGGTAGGGCATGGTTTGAAATGTGTATACTTTAATGCAAGGAGTATTCACAATAAGGGGGAGGAACTTGCAGCTTGGACCAGTACCTGGAACTTTGATGTTGTGGCCATTTCAGAGACTTGGGTAGAGCAGGGACAAGAATGGATGTTGCAGGTTCCGGGATTCAAATGCTTTAGTCGGAGTAGAGAAGGAGGTAGGGGGGAGGAGTGGCATTATTAGTCAAAGACTGTATCACAGTGACAGAAAAGAAGTTTGATGAGGACTTGTCTGTTGAGGTAGTATGGGCTGAGATTAGAAACAGGAGAGGAGAGGTCACCCTGTTGGGAGTCTTTTATAGACCTCCTAAAAGTTCTAGAGAGGTAGAGGAAAGGATTGCAAAGTCAATCCTGGACAGGAGTGAAAGTAATAGGGTAATTGTTATGGGGGACTTTAACTTTACTAATATTGATTGGAATAGCTATAGCTCTAGCTCGTTAGAGGGGTCAGTTTTCGTACAAAGTGTGCAGGAAGGTTTTTTGACTCAGTATGTAGATAGGCCAACTAGAGGTGAGGCTACATTGGATTTGGTGCTGGGCAATGAGCCAGACCAGGTGTTAGGCTTGGAAGTTGGTGAACATTTTGGTGATAGTGACCACAATTCGGTTACGTTCACCTTAGTGATGGATAGGGATAGGCATGAAGCTGGGGGCAGTAGTTATAGCTGGGGGAAGGGTAATTATGAGGCCATCAGGAGAGAATTAGGGTGCATAGATTGGACTAGGAAACTACAGGGACTGGGAACATCTGGAATGTGGAGCTTATTCAAGGAGCAGCTGCTGCGAGTCCTTGATAAGTATGTCCCTGTCAGGCAAGGAGGAAATGGTCGAGTAAGAGAACCTTGGTGTACGAAAAAAGTTGATTTGCTGGTTAAAAGGAAAAAGGAGGCTTATGTCAGGATGAGGCTTGAAGGCTCGGTTAGTGCAATGGATAGCTATAGATTAGCCAGGAGGGAGCTAAAGAGTGAATTGAGGAGAGCTAAGAGGGGACACGAGAAGACTTTGGCTGATAGGATTAAGGAGAATCCTAAAGCTTTCTTTAGATATGTTAAGAATAGAAGATTGGTTAGGGCACGATTAGGGCCAGTCATAGACAGCAGTGGGAAGTTGTGCGTGGAGCCTGAAGAGATTGGAGAGGCACTGAATAAATATTTCTCTTCGGTATTCACGCAGGGTGATGTAAATGTAGTTATGGAGAACACTGAGGTACAGGGTAGCAAACTGGAAAGTATTGAAGTAGATAGGGAGTATGTGCTAGATATTCTCGAGGGTTTGAAGTTGGATAAGTCCCCTGGGCCGGACGGGATTTACCCTAGGATTCTCTGGGAGGCAAGAGAGGAGATTGCAGAGCCTCTGGCTCTGATCTTCAGGTCGTGGTTGGTTACGGGTGTGGTTCCGGAGGACTGGAGGATAGCGAATGTGGTCCCGTTGTTCAAGAAGGGGAAGAGAGACCTTCTAGGGAATTATAGGCCAGTGAGTCTTACTTCTGTTGTGGGCAAAGTATTGGAGAGAATTATTAGGGATAGGATTTATAGTTATTTATAGAGAAATGAATTGATTGGGGATAGTCAGCATGGTTTTGTGAAGGGTAGGTCGTGCCTTACTAACCTCATTGAGTTTTTTGAAAAAAGTGACTAAGGAGGTGGATGGGGGTAAGGCGGTTGATGTGGTATATATGGACTTTAGTAAGGCGTTTGATAAGGTGGCCCATGGAAGACTTCTGCGGAAAATGCAGATGTAGGGGATAGAGGGTGATTTAGCTAATTGGGTTAGGAATTGGCTAGCAGATAGAAGACAGAGGGTGGTGGTTGATGGGAGATATTCATCGTGGAGTTCGGTGACAAGTGGTGTACCTCAGGGGTCTGATAGCCTTTTTCCTAGGATGGAGAAAGCTAGCACGAGGGGACACAGCTTTAAATTAAGGGGTGATAGTTATAGGACGGATATCAGAGGTAGGTTCTTTACCCAAAGGGTGGTTCGGGAGTGGAATGCCCTGCCTGCAGCAGTTGTAGATGCGCCAAGTTTGGTGGCGTTTAAGAGGTTAGTTGATAAGTATATGGAAGAGAAGGGAATGGTTTAGTTTGGAGGGGCATTGCTTTTTATATTGGTCGGCGCAACATCGAAGGCCGAAGGGCCTGTTCTGTGTTCTACAAGATAGATTTTGAAAGAATTGGGAAATTGAAAATTTGTATTTGGGTGTTTGGAGAAGTGCTCAGATTTGAAGTCTTGTGGATAGTATTTGATTTAATTTTGATTGTTTTGGGTCTTTGCAGGTGTTTTTCGTGATCCGTCTGATTGCCGGTCCTAACTCGAACTCACTGCCAGCCATCCTGGACCCTGACCCGCTCATCGCGTGTGACCTGATGGATGGACGTGATGCCTTTCTCACACTGGCAAGGGACAAACACATGGAATTCTCATCACTGAGACGGGCCAAGTGGTCAACCATGTGCATGCTGGTGGAACTTCACAATCAGGGCCAGGATCGCTTTGTATATACATGCAATGAGTGCAAGCACCATGTGGAGACCCGGTGGCACTGCACTGTCTGTGAGGTGCGTGCTAGTCTAAAGCTTGTAATTCCAGAGCAATACAATTATGTACTAAATCATCATCCATTCAAATATAAAGGACTGAGTACAAACTTGTTTGTTATAGGTGAAAGAGTAATGACGAGATCTGTGAGCACCTCGTGTACTGAATTGTATTTGTTTGGTTAGTTAACTCAGAGTAGACCAGAGATTGAACTGGTTGGTCTGATTGATTCAGTTGGCTATGTATTTGCCAACTTGAGCCAACCAGGAGCCCAGAAACTCCACAGGTAGATTTAAGCCTCAAACCTGTGCTGCTACCAGTTTGAACATAGCTGTTCTGAACTATAACTCTATACCCTTATAACATGATCTAATTATCTGTCAATCTCCATATGGAAAAATGCTTCCAATTTCACTCCTGAGTGGCCCAGCTCTATTTTTAAAGTTTAAGATTTCCACAGGAAATAGTTTCTATATATCTCCAGTGTGGAATCATTTTAATTAGATCACCATCCAATACTTCTAATCTCAGAGAAATGCAAACCAAGTTCTTGAAACCTGTTTTACTATTTTAACCCTTTCAAACCCTATTGTATACATTTATAAATTGTTCAAATTATATTTTGAGAATGAGTTGCTTTATCGAGATAAGCGTTGGGGAATTAATTTGTTCTGTCTTTGTTTTTCCTAGGATTATGACCTCTGTGTCAACTGCTTTAACACTAAGGGACATGAGCACAAGATGGAGAAACTCGGCCTTGGTCTGGATGATGAGAGTAATGCACAAGGGTCAGAAGCTAGCACGGGAGATTCACGGCGCCTCAGCATCCAGCGCTGCATTCAGTCGCTGGTCCACGCTTGCCAGTGTCGCAATGCCAACTGTTCTCTGCCTTCCTGCCAGAAGATGAAGAGAGTAGTCCAGCACACCAAGGGGTGCAAACGCAAGACCAATGGTGGCTGCCCAATATGCAAGCAGCTCATTGCGCTTTGTTGCTACCATGCTAAGCACTGCCAAGAAACTAAGTGTCCTGTACCGTTCTGTCTCAACATCAAGCACAAGCTTCGTCAGCAGCAGCTACAGCACCGTCTACAACAAGCCCAGATGCTACGCAGGAGGATGGCCACAATGCAGCGTGGTGGTGTAGGACAGCAAAGTCTGCCATCTCCAAGCGGCACGGCGCCCACTACTCCAACAGGGCAACAACCGAGCACCCCACAGACTCCCCAACCTCAACCCCCAGCTCAGCCACAGCCACAGCCCCAGCCTCAGCCCCAACCACCACCGCCAACCAACATGCCTTCTTACAGCAATATGGCAAGAAGTCAACCACAGGCCTCGATACCGCAAGGCAAGCCAACTGGGCAGGTGGTATCTGCTGCCCAAGCTGCACCTCCTGCTCAGCCGCCACCACCAGCTGCAGTGGAAATAGCCATGCAGATTCAGAGAGCAGCTGACGCCCAGCGACTGATGGCACAGCAGCAACCATTCCAGCGGCCTGGCGTCATGAATCCTCACATATCACCCATGAATCAAATGCCTGGAATGAACATGAACCCACAGCCGTCGCAGAGAGCTCCCACTCACACAGAGCAGGGAATGGGAGCAGCCAGCATGCAGCAGGCACAGTGGGGACAAGCTGGAATGGCACAGACTCAGCAGCATCCACAGGGAATGCAAAGGCCAGTCATGCAAATGAGCCAGCAAGCTCTGCAAATTAACATGCAACCCCAACCACCACCACCCATGTGCCAAGTTTCATCAGGAGTGCCTCAACCCAACAGAGGTACCATTCCCCAAGGAGCCCTGCAGGATTTATTGCGGACACTCAGGTCTCCCAGCTCCCCTATGCAGCAGCAGCAAGTGCTGGCTATCCTCCGCTCCAACCCCCAGCTCATGGCTGCTTTCATCAAGCAAAGGGCAGCCAGGTATCAAGGAGGCCAGGGTCAGCCTGGAATGCAACCGCAGCCAGGGATGCAGTCCCAACCCGGCCTTCAGGGGCAGCAGGGCATGCACGGCAACCCAGGCATGCAGAACATGAGCCCCATGCAGCCTGGAGTTCAACGACCCAACATGTCTCAGCAACAACAGCAGCAGCAACAAAGCATGGGTGGGTTAAATGCACAGGGGCAGCCCATGAACATGAGCCACACCGCCATGAACAACCAGTTTAGGGAGATGTTGATGCGACGCCAGCTGTTGCAGAAACAGCAGCAGCAACAGCAGCAGCAACAGTCAAACCCGAGTATAGCTGCTGGAATGGCTAACCAGTTTCAGCAACCTCAAGGATCCGCTTATCCAATGCAGCAACAACAGAGGATGCAGCATCATATGTCCATGCAGCAGGGAGCCATGGGCCAAGTGGGTCAACCAATGGGGCAGATGAGCCAGCTTCCTCAAGCCGGAATGGGAGCAGAGGGAAGCTCCAGTCTTCAGGCTCTTCAGCAGCGAATCCTTCAGCAGCAGATGGGTTCTCCAGCCCAGTCCAACTCCATGAGTCCACAGCAACACATGCTCCCTGGCCAGGCCCAGTCACCTCACCTCCAGGGCCAGCACCCATCCTCCCTCAGCAACCAGGTGCGGTCACCGCAGCCTGTGCCTTCACCGCGCCCGCAGTCCCAGCCACCTCATTCCAGCCCGTCGCCCAGGATGCAACCCCAACCGTCTCCGCATCACGTCTCGCCACAGACTAACTCCCCACATCCGGGAATGGTAGCTGCCCAGGGAAATCCCATGGATCAAGGACACTTTGCTGCTCCGGACCAGAGTGCAATGCTTTCTCAACTTGCTAACCCTGGAATGGCAGGCTTACACGGTGCTGCCAATGACCTTGGCATGGGTTCTGACAACCCGGACTTAACAGGCACAAACATTAATCACAATACACTAGACATCTTGTAGCATTTTGGGAGCAAATTCTCATTTTTCGTCTTTCCTTAGGGTTTTTTGTACTGAAAAAAAATTTTGAAATTTCTAGGGAGGACTGTTTTCCCAGAATTCAGTGAACTGCAATTTATTGAGAAAATAAACTGAGGGATGATATTATACAAAGAATATATTTTTTGTTATGACTGGTGAATAGCCAGTCCCCTTTTTTGTTTTCCTGTTCTGTTATTTCAATTGCAGATAGCCCATACCCACATTTTTTAAGCGAAGGAGAGTTGAATTCATATTTTTATTTTCTAACTTCAAAGAATCTTGTAAGCATTTGTTCATTAACGCAAAGCATTTCACAGAAGAGAAAAAGCAGCCTGTGCTACAATATACATCTGTGTTTTTGACAGCAAAGGATTGCGATACCTCCTTGTGTATCCCCCTTCTTCCCTTAATTTTTTTCCATTTCTATACAAGGGTTTGAGCAGAAATTTCGAAGTATTAATAATTTGTACAGGTAGAACGAAAGACTATTGCACAAACTGGCAGCTGCCAAAACGTCCTGCGGATGTAGAATATTGTGGGGTTTTTTTTTCAATTTAATGGTGAACATTTTACTTTCTATTTTATTTTTTTTTGGTGCAACTATCGAAGGATTCTTTAAAAAGACTGCGTGACTGATTTTATTGAACACATCCCTTGGTTTTTCCTCTTTCAGACTTCTGTGTAAAACTTGAAAAATGGGCAAACAGAAAAAGAAAAAACCTATCCAGAAACGTGTAAATCATGCAATTTATTGATAATTACTTATAAATATGAACTTTGGATCACTGTATAGACTGCTACAATTGATTTTTCTTATTTACCATATTGTTGAATAAACTGTGTGCAACAGCGAGACTGCCTGTTCTTAATGGATGCTCTCTGCATATTTTGGTGTCTGACAGGAGAAAGTGAAATAAAATTGGAATTCCCTTTGCTCAGGTTTTGCAGACCACTCGCCAAGTAGCTGTGCTGGTGGGCAACAAGAATTATTTTGGAGCAGTGGCCAGTGAATCGTTGGGTAGAAAATTAAGAGGGCTGAGGACAGGAGGTGTTAATAAAGCAATTGTTTCTACTTGTGTTTGAGTTGAAACCCCCTCAGAGCCCTTCGCGGGAGCGCTATATTTTGACAGGGAGCCTCTTGAGGCATCAGGGCAGCTGGCTTGGTCAGAGAGGTTTGAAGGTGGATATTAAAGGAAGAAAGAATGGCTGAGAAGTTTTGGGAAGAAACTGTTGTGGCTCTGGGGTAGCTTGGTATCAATTATTGAGCAATCCCAAATTGGGGATGCTCAAATCAAACTGGGGCGAGCACAGAATCTGAGCGTTGTAGGGCTAGAGGAGGTTACAGAACGGTGAGTGAGGCCATAGAAGGTTAGGAAAACAAGGTTGAGAATCTTAAAAATTAAAGTATTGCTGAACTGGTCGCCAGTGGAGGTCAGTGAGCCCGGGTTGACAATAAACAGGACTTGGGGCAAATGAAGAGGCAGGCAGTTTAGAATGACTTTGAAACTTATAGATGTGGAAGGCCAGCCAGGAGTGGTCAGATGTGGAGTAATAAAAAGACGTGAGAAAGGGTTTCAGCAGCAGAGTCAGGCAATGTTATAGAAGCGAGAATGGCTGGTGTTAGTGATAGATCAAATATCACACCAAGTTTCAGGTAATTTTCACCACTGATCCTAAAAGAACATTAAATAATCCAGGTGTGTTAATGTAATTCTGTTCTGTCTATTTTGTCGATCCAAGAGGTAGTTCTCCCCGTCTTTCAAAAAAAAAGCGTGGGTTGAATTGAGATGCATAGGTATAAAGCTACTTCAAACCACCAGCCTCACTACCTGGAGCACGCTGAAAAATTGAACTGATTACAAAAGAGTTGCAAAGATCTTTTTAAAGTATCAACTTGGTTCAATTGGTAAGCCAATCACTGAGTCAGGAAAGTTGAGAATTCAGATCTCCAAAGTGGCTCATTATAACCGGGAGTGGTGCAGTTTTGAGAGGGTGCATTGTTGGGGATGCTGTCTTGAGACACTACACCAAGGTTCTATTCATGTGACTGTGAAAGATACCAGAGCCCTGTTTGAGCAGGAAGTTTACCTTCATCCCTCAGCCTACACCACAAGAAACACATCCACGTTACGAGACTGTGCTGTGTGACACTGGGATTAAGAAGTGATCTATGAGTTACAAAGCTCCTTAGGAAATACTGAAGGTATGAAGTGTTATATATAAGAAAGCACATTGTTTCTGCTGCTTGACGTGTGTTTAATTGTTCAAAAGTGCACTGTTGTTTGTGATGTGTGGAGTGATGGGAGCAGTTAGAGTGGGCAATCAGGGTTTAACTAACGATGGTCAAAGCAAACCTAGGTACTTGGGTACAGTAGCTCCAATGGTGTCAGGTTAGATACTAAAATGTTTGCCCAGGAAGGAGACTTGGAATAGAATTACAAGCTCGAACAATACTGAGCAAGAATGAATGGAGAGATCTTGGAGAAGATGGAGAGATTCATTCTCTCAACCTTTCGCCCAACAAAATAATAGGGACATAAAAAGAAATGACAGATTGGAGCAAGTTCTTGTTGATGGCTTAGTTTGATACGCAAATCCTAGTTTGAAAATTTCTCTGAGATTTCCTTTCTCTCTTCCCCTTGCACTAATAGAACTCTAAGCGCTGCCAAACTTTAACATGTCGATTTTTTTTGTATTTATTTCTCCCCATTTTTTAAGTAGCACTAAATCCAGCAGGTACTCATGGTGTGATCCATAACTCAGAAGAGCGACAGAGTAGCGTGACAATGGCTTTCTTTCCCCCGCCCCATCCTCTCTTGAAAAGTGATAAAACTCTCTCCATCTTCTGCCTCAACTCTCCCCTCAGCAAATGTGGGGCCAAATGCCTCATTTTGTCTCAGGCAAGTTCCTGCAAAGTCGATTGGAATTCCCAAAGAGATTGGCACTCATGATGTGCTTGGGAAGAGCTTGGTACAAATGCAGTGGGATTTCCAAAACTAGCATCGTTGTGGGAGTGCAAGACTACCTTTCAGATGCAAGGAATACTTATGACTGTTGAGATGGGGAAAGATGGTCTTATGTACTGCTGACCCATGCTGTGATAATGAATGAACTTCTGATTCTAATTTAAATTTCAACAAGTGCAGTTTACTGTTGTACCATCTCAGACAACATGCTGTAGACAGTTTGTGATTCAATGTTCCAATTCTGTGCCACGTTTACAAGAAGGAAGTCTCTCAACACCAGGTTAAAGTCCAACAGGTAGCACCTGATGGAAGAGCAGTGGCTCCGAAAGCTCATGATTTCAAATAAACCTGTTGGACTTCAACCTGGTGTTCTTATTTCTTACTGTACCCATCTGATTCCAAAGCTGGCATCTCCACATCACATGGGTAACTTCAATAAGTATTTAATTGGTTGGAAAGCATTTTGAGATATCTGGTGTGTGTGAGGAAAGCGCTATATAAATGCAAGACTTTTATTCAAGACTTTATATAAAAACAAGTTGTTTGATAAGTATTCTTACGTGCTGAACTCCCCCACGAAGATGTGGGCACCCTTTTGATAATTGTGAATATGTTATCACACTGCGCAAGGTGTGGAAATTTCTGATTTGAGAGCAGCTCATTCCTCAAAAGAATTCTAGACCTGTAAGGAAAGGTGTAGAGTGGGACTAACTGGATCTAAAGTCTTAGCACCTGGATCTGACTGGCTGAAATGCCTTCTGTTTTGTAATGTTCTACAAGTTTCACAATTACCCATGGAGTTGGCGTATGTTACTGCCCATTGGGATTGGAATTTTACTATTTTAAAATGGAGCTGGCGTAGGTTCAGAACCTATTTGGGTGCAATGAACTTCCTAAATATAAGAGTGGAAAGTAGTGTCTTTTATTTACTGTATTATAATAATATAAGAGTGGAAAGTAGTGTCTTTTATTTACTGTATTATGCTCCTTTACACATTTCATGTTTGTTGTCGACTGTCTTGTCGTTTGCCAGTCTTTTTGACTTCCTCACCACTCTTGAGCAGCTCAGGAAGAGCAGGGTGGCACAGCGGTTAGCACTGATGCCTCGCAGTGCCAGGGACTTGGGTTCCATTCCTGCCTTGGCTGTGTGTGTGGAGTCTGCATGTTCTCCCTGTGTCTGCGTAGGTTTCCTCCAGGTGCTGCTGTTTCCTCCCACACTCCCAAGATGTGCTGATTAGGTTGATTGGCCATGCTAAATTGCCTCTTGGTGTCAAGAGGACTAGCTGGGGTAAATATAAGGCGTTACGGGGTTAGGGCCTGGATGCATTGTTGTCTGTGCAGGCTCAATGGGCTAAATAGCCTCCTGCAATTGGGATTCTATTAATTTTTTGTGTTGTGCTGTTTGTCTCTCCCAGCTTGGCTCCCCCTCTACTATTTCACCCTGTTGCCACCCCATGATGTAGAAGCTGTTATTAACAGCAGTCTCTCTTCTAATTTGTTTTAAATCCAATCTATTATTCTTCCCCAGATTTCATAGCCCTTAATCTTCTGTGCTACATTGCAGTAGTGTGCAAGTTTTAAGGAAGTGGTGAATTTGTTGTCTCAGAAGTAACTTGAGCCGAACTGGGGCTGAGTGTTGTGCGTTAAATTCCCAGTGTGAAATGAACGTATTATCTTAGCTGTCATTTCTGTAAAAATCATAAAGGAATGCTGCATTATCAGAATTGCTACCCTCGCAATTACCTATCCTTCATCACTGCTTGTGAGAGTTTCCTGTGCGAGAATTAGCTGACGTCCTTCAGAAGTACATTTTTCATAGAATCCCAACAGTGTAGAAGGCAGCTGTTTGGCCAATGGCATCTATACAGATCACAATCCCACCGAAACCCTATCCCTGTAAAACCATGCATTTATCATAGCTAGGTCCCCTGACACTAAGGAGCAATTTGGCCTGGCCAATCCACCACATTTTTGGAGTGTGGAAGGAAACTGGAGCACCCAGAGGAAACTCGCACAGAGCATGTGCAAACCTTGACCCAAGCCGGGAATCAAACCCGGGTCCCTGGCCCTGCCAGGCAGCAGTGCTAACCCACTATGTCACCGTGCTGCCCAAATAGGTTGCAAAGGTCTTTGAGATGAGTGGAGTTAGAACATAGAACATAGAACAATACAGCACAGAACAGGCCCTTCGGCCTTCGATGTTGTGCCGACCAAAATAAAAAGCAATGCCCCTCCAAACTAAACCATCCCCTTCTCTTCCATATACTTATCAATTAACCTCTTAAACGCCACCAAACTTGGCGCATCTACAACAGCTGCAGGCAGGGCATTCCACTCCCTAATCACTCTTTGAGTAAAGAACCTACCTCTGATATCCGTCCTATAACTCATACCCCTTAATTTAAAGCTGTGTCCCCTCGTGCTAGCTTTCTCCATCCTAGGAAAAAGGCTATCACTGTCCACCCTATCTAAACCTCTAATCATCTTATATGCTTCAATAAGGTCCCCTCTTAGCCGCCTCCTTTCTAACGAAAACAACCTCAAATCCCTCAGCCTCTCTTCATAAGACCTGCCCTCCATACCAGGCAACATCCTGGTAAACCTCCTCTGTACCCTCTCCAATGCCTCCACATCTTTCTTATAATGTGGGGACCAGAACTGCACACAATACTCCAAGTGCGGCCGCACTAGAGTTTTGTACAGTTGCAACATGATGCTGCGGCTCCTAAATTCAATCCCCCTACCAATAAAAGCTAAGACTCCATATGCCTTCTTAACAACTTTATCCACTTGACTGCCTACTTTCAGGGATCTATTGACACATACACCAAGATCCTTCTGTTCCTCAACACTATTAAGAGCCCTACCATTAGCCCTATACTCTACACATTTATTGTTCCTGCCAAAGTGCATTACCTCACACTTTTCCACATTAAACTCCATTTGCCACCTCTCGGCCCAGCTCTGCAACTTGTCCAAGTCACTCTGTAAACTAAAACACCCCTCTTCACTATCTACCACTCCACCAACTTTAGTATCTGCAAATTTACTGATCCATCCCTCAACACCCTCATCCAGATCATCTACAAAAATTACAAACAGCAGGGGCCCCAAAACAGACCCCTGAGGCACACCACTCGCCACCGAACTCCACGATGAATATCTCCCATCAACCACCACCCTCTGTCCCCTATCTGCCAGCCAATTCCTAATCCAATTAGCTAAATCACCCTCTATTCCACACATCTGCACTTTCTGTAGAAGTCTTCCATGGGCCACCCCATCAAACGCCTTACTAAAGTCCATACACACTACATCAACCGCCTTACCCCCATCCACCTCTCTGGTCAGTTGTGGAAAGACATGCTATGAATGCAAATCAGTCTTTCTGTCCTGAACTGCAAACTCATTTGTACAAAGGCAGAATTTGGAAAGGAGACATGTAGCAATTTGTGTGATGTGTTTATCACATTATGCAAATTGCACATTCTATTATTGGGGGCTCAGTCAACAAACCCATTCTAAATCATTTGAGATAAATCATTTTCTGTTTGGAGTTGCACCTTGAAGCTGACAGTAGGCTGAGTAAAAATTAGTGTTGTAAAGTGAAAACGTAATAAATAAATAGTAAAAAGTACAGGACTAAGAATTTCATTCCTCAGACCTGATCCATCAACCAGTTCATATCAGCTGGACAGTATTTTAACTGTTCCTTAATAAAATATCAATCTTAGCATTCAATTTAAAATCCACTACTTGTGGAAGAGTTTGACACTTTCCGTCACTGAAAAGCATCCCTAACATCTAACTCCTGAATAATCTAATTTGTCAGATTTGAGGTTATGTTCCTTTGTCCCAGCTGAAAATTTCTTCATTGGTTCCATCATTTCCTTTCCCAAGCTGTGATCAAGTTGTCCTTGAAGATTCCAATATGTAGGAATACAAGCCTGGATTAGGTGATTTCTCTTTTCTCACTTTAACCCAGATAGTCATCTGGATAATGTGTTCATTCCTACGGGTTGTGTCAGAATGTACTTAGTAAACTCACAATTACCTTGTCCCTTCTAATGTAAAATACTTGATCCCCTATCTACAGCTAGCTTCTTTTAGAAAAGGACATTGAAGCATAGCAGGCCATCCCATAATGTTCCTGTCCTTCCCCCTCCCCCCCCATAATTTTTTTCTTCAACTTCAGTTTGAAAGTTGCTATTAAATCTGATTTCATCACTCTGTGGGTTTCCTCTGGGTGCTCCGGTTCTCTCCCACACTCCAAAGATGTGCAAATTAGATGGATTGGCCACAGTAAATACACGTGTTTATGGGAATTGGGTGGAGCGGAGGGGCAGGTGGGATGCTGGTTTGGAGAATCAGTGCAGACTTGATGGGCTGAATGGCCCCTTTGCACTGTAGGGATTTCCTGGATGGTGCATTTTGTGGAGATGATTTTAAAATAAACTCTCCCTGGTTTCTCTTGTTAATTATTTCAGATCTCTCTTTTGGGTACTGATCCTCCTGTTGGTATAAACTACTTCCTCTGTTAACATTTCTTTCTTTTCCCCTTAATCTATCCCGCTGTAAGGAGCATGATCCCAGTTTCGCTCAACTTCACAAAACTGAAGTCCAAATATTCCGACGTGGTTCCTGAAATGGAAAATGTCTAAAAACCAAGAAAAGGCCGAATAACGGGAATGTTTTAACAGATCTTGGGGAAACTCCAAGATGAAGTTTGCATCCACTCCGATAGGCTGACACAGTGGTTAACATTGCTGCCTCCCAGCACCAGGGACCCGAGTTCGATTCTGGCTTCGGTTGACTGTGGCGTTTGCATGTTCTCCCCATGTCTGCATGCGTTTCCTTCAGATGCTCCCATTTCCCCCACAGTCCAAAAGACATGCTAAATTCTCCCTCAGTGTACCCAAACAGGCGTTGGAGTGTGACAACTAGGGAGATTTCCACAGTAACTTCATTGCAGTGTCAACGTAGCCTACTTGTGGCCCCAGTAAATAATAGTGAGCCTGCCAGTTGTAGACCTCATTTTTAAAAGAAACTATCCTTGTAAATAGATTCTTGTTGCTTGTTAATTACCTGAATCGCTGTAATTTTGGTTGCTCCAACACCAAAAAGGAGTGTACGTGCATTGGAAAGTGTGCAGTAGCTGGCACAGTGGTTAGTACTGCTGCCTCATAGCACCAGTGACTCAGCTTCAATCCTGGCCTGGGTCACTGTGTGGAGTTTGCATGTTCTCCACGTATCTGTGTGGGTTTCCTCCTATACTCCAAAGATGTGTGGATTAGGTTGATTGGCTGTGATTCCCAGGCTAGGGAAGATGATGGAAAAATGGGCTTTGCAGATCACTATCTGAAAAAGAAGAACATTTGCAATGGGGTACATCTATGCTTGCTCCCTCCACCCCCTTTCAATCTGCTTCTCAATACCCCCCCCCCACACATACCCTTTCAATAAGATCATATCTGATCATCTTCATGGCACAATGTTTAACACCACTGCCTCACAGTGTCAGAGACTTGGGTTCAATTCCAGCCACGTGTGGAGTTTACATGTTCTCCTTGTGTTGGCGTGGGTTTCCTCCGGGTGCTCCAGTTTCCTCCCTCGTTCCACAGATGTGTGGGTTTGGTGGGTTGGCCATGCTAAATTGGCCATCAGTGTTTCTAGGTTAGGGGGATTAACAGGGTAAATATGTAGGGTTACAGGGATTGAGTGTGGGCACAGACTCAATGGGCTGATTAACATCCTGCACTTGTGTGGACTTTAACAACCCTGTCACCGTATCTGATTCACTTAGTATCCAAATTATATATGGAGCTGAGTGGCACAGTAGTATTGATATTGGATTAATATTCCAGAGACCCAGCATAAGACTGGGGGCCCAGGTTCAAATCGCACCATTGCAGAAGGTGATACATAGAACATTACAGCGCAGTACAGGTCCTTCGGCCCTCGTTGTTGTGCTGACCAATGTAACTTTTATGACCCTCTATCCTAAACTATTCCAATGTTATCCATATGCCTATCCACTGACCATTTGGACGCCCTTAAACTTGACGAGTCCACAACTGCTGCAGGCAGGGCATTCCACGCCCTTACTACCCTCTGAGTAACATATCACTGATACACACACAGCTCAGGGTGTCCCAGCGCAGTAATGATGCTCCTAATTATCCCCATGCACAGGTCAGCCTGGAGGTCCTGTGGCGCAGTGGGTTAGTGTCCCTGCCTCAGAGCCAGAAGCTCCGGGTTCAGGTCCCACCACCAGGACTTGATGTCCAAAGTAGGTGCGTTCGTAATGCGGTCAAACAGGCAGAGAATCAACCTGTAAAATCCTTCCAAACACAGGCCAATGTCAGGCGGTGAGAGTGGGGGAGATTCCTGGTCAGATACGTGATGGAAAGAATGTGGAGCCTCGACCATCACTGTCCGTCGCTCCACGCTGTAACCTACAGAGAAAAGTGCAGCAACTCCCTGAGCGAACTCGATTCTCACCATCGCGGGTTAATTTTGTTTCTTTTCAATTGCAAAAACTAAGACCTATAGTGGAGGACATTTAGTAAAAAATTACACTTATATAGCACCACTTATGACCTAAGGACATTCCAAAGTGTTTTTTTGCTGCTAATTAGGTTCTATCAAGATACCAGAATCACACCAATCAACTTACACATTGGTGATAAAATTATTTTTATTGATATTGCTGGAGGGATTTTTTTTTAAATGGGCAGATTGTAACATTGAGCTGAACTAACCCTGATCGTTTCAATAGCAATGTGGAGATGACAGCTTTGGATTAGAACATAGAACAATACAGCACAGAACAGGCCCTTCGGCCTTCGATGTTGTGCCGACCAAAATAAAAAGCAATGCCCCTCCAAACTAAACCATTCCCTTCTCTTCCATATACTTATCAATTAACCTCTTAAACGCCACCAAACTTGGCGCATCTACAACAGCTGCAGGCAGGGCATTCCACTCCCTAATCACTCTTTGAGTAAAGAACCTACCTCTGATATCCGTCCTATAACTCATAGCCCTTAATTTAAAGCTGTGTCCCCTCGTGCTAGCATTCTCCATCCTAGGAAAAAGGATTGAGCTAAACACGGTAAGAAGTCTCACACCACCAGGTTAAAGTCCAATAGCCTTATTTAGAATTACGAGCTTTTGGAGTGCTCACCTGATGAAGGAGCAGTGCCCTGAAAGCTCGTGATTCCAAATAAACCCCTGTTGGACTTTAGCCTGGTGTTGTGAAGCTTTTCAATAGTGCTAAGAGATCTATTACATCCAGCTCTGAGTATGGATCATTCTGTTTGTAATTCCCATCGTAATTCAGGCTATTAATTCTTCACTGGAATCTCAGTTTTGATTAATAATAAGCCTCCAACAGTCCACCTTTCAATTTTCATATTTAATCAGCTTCTTCACTATACAAAATATGGACAGTGTTTCACTCTCTTGCAAGTTTTAACAAACTTCCAAATGGCGAAGTATCTGGATGAATTATACCAATGATAAATAGCCACATAGTGGTCAGTACTGCTACTTCACAGTGCCAAGGGCATGGATTCAATTCCCGGCCTCGGGTCACTGTCTGTACAGATTGCAAGTATAACATACATCTGCACATTCTCCCTGTGTGTGTGTGTGTGTGTGTGTGTGTTTCCTTTTGGTGCTCTGGTTTCCTCCCACAGTCCAAAGGCTGGGTGGCACAGTGGGTTAGCACTGCTGCTTCACAGCGCCAGGGAGACAGGGGTTCAATTCCTGGCTTCAGGCTACTGTCTCTTGGAGTTTGCATGTTCTCCCTATGTCCCCATGGCTTTCCTTCCAGTCCCTGGTTTCCTCCCACAGGCCAAGGTCCAGGCTGCACAATGGTTAGCACTGCTGCTTCACAGCACCAGGGCCATGCTTCGATTCCTGGCTTGCAGATTCCTGTTTATGCGGAGTCTGCACGTTCTTCCCGTGTCTGTGTGGGTTTCCTCCCACGTTCCAAAGATATGCAGGTTAGGTTGATTGGCCATACAAAATTGCCCCTTAGCCTCCTGGTTAGAGGGATTAGTGGGGTAAATATATGGGGTGACAGGGACAGGGTGAGGCTGTTGTTGGTGCAGACTCGATGGGCCAACTGGTCTCCATTGCACTGTAGGGATTCGATGTGAAGGATAGGTGAATTGGCTATGCTAAATTGCCCCTTGGTATCAGGGAGATTGGTAAAGTAAATACATGGGGTTAGCGTAATAGGTGAGACTGTGGTTAGTGCAGGCTTGATGTACCAAATAGCCTCCATCTGCACTGTCGGATTCTATAATTCCCTCAGCACCACATTGAACAGTCAACCTAGAGTCAGACCTGGAACCTGTGACCATCTGTCTCAGAATCGAGCTGTTACCCAATGAGCCATAATTGATCTAACCAAAGAATGAGAGAGAGATCAAAAGCTGGTCATGTGAAAGAACAGTTGGAAGAATCAGAATTTAATTGCAACAGGAAGAAGTAATGATCCCAATGCACCACACCCACTGCTACAAAATAACTGTACAATTTATTCCCAAAGTCTAAATTTTCCTCTACTGCCATAAATTCCTCAAATACTTGCATCAATTCAGCTTTTACAAGTTCGTGTGGACTTGTTGAGTGTGTCTAGAATCTTGACAGTTTGCACAGATTTATCCCTTGGCTCTTTTGCCAATTATTTTAAAACCTAATGATTCAGAATTCTCCAGTCTCGCACAGACAGCATTTGGTGCTCAGCCAATGCAGCGGAACTGGAAAATCCCTGCCATGGTTGGGGGGGGGTGAGACCGGAGAATTCCAGCTCCAGTCTTTGATCCACTTACCAGGAGAAATAGTTTCTTCTGAATTACTCTATTAAAACTCCTCAATGAGTCAAATTTTCCTTACTAGATTTCCACTTAGAATCCCTACAGTGCAGAAGGAGGCCATTCAGCCCCTCGAGTCTGCACTATCAATAGTCCTATCCAGGCTTTATTCCCATAATCCCACATGTTTACCCTGCTAATTGCCCTGACACTAAAGGTCAATTTAGCAAGGCAAGTCTACCTAACCTGCACAGTTTTGGAGTGTGGGAGAAAACTGGAGCACCCAGAGGAAACCCATGCAGACATGGGGATAATGTGCTAACTCTGCACAGTGACCCAAGGCTGGGAATTGAACCCAGGTCCCTAGAGCTGTGAAGCAGCAGTACTAACCCACAGTGCCACCCAATTCTATGATAGAATCTGGCTGGTTCTGTGATACAAATTTGGAACTTTTATTCCCAATTAATCCCAGTGCACAGAGACCTGTTGACAGACTTGCAGCCACAAAAGCAATCACCATCTTCCTCACTGCTCTTCCATCCTCTTTGCAATCGCACATCTTGTCTCATTATCTCAGCAATGATGGCCCCAAACCCAGGAAAATCCTCTCTCCAGCCACAACGAGGTCCGACAGAGCTGCTCAAGGTTATGAAGTGGTTTTATTAGTAAAAAGGAGGTTCTTGGTAGCGATTAGAGGGATTGGATAAACAAACAGAACTGACACAAAGGAAGTTTTTGTTATTTATATGAACTCAGTGCTGCTGTGACCCATCATGGATTGCCCCGAAGCACAGTGTGAACAAATTCAATAGTAAAGGGCATACACGCGATGGGTCGTGAGAGGGCTGCTCTTGGATTTTTTTTCAAGAGTATCCTAGTGCTTCACGTTGTTAGTGTAAGCTTGACCTGGACCATTTGATGAGCAACACGACAGCTCAGTGACTATCGCTGTGCTGTGCAGATACATGGATTTGGGCCTGTGTCTGCGGGAGTTTGCGCATTCTCCCCGTGCTTGCATGGGTTTTCTCCAGGTGCTCTGGTTTCCTCCCACATCCCAAAGATGCGCTCTTAGGCTAATTGGCAGAACAAATTCTCCCTAAATTGTCCCAAATTTGGTTTTTAATCCATAGATCTCTAGACAGGGATTGCTGTTAGAGGTAGGAACATCGGGGTGGCAGCGTGGGCTCGTTGGGCCGAAGGGCCTGTTTCCCGTGCTGTTTTGTTCTTTGTTCTCTTTGTAATATTCGGAAGAGAATTGTTTTTCATTTTCTGATGGATGTGGTGCCATTGGCCAGTATTTGGTGTCCATCCCTAAACACAGCTTTTTTGTATTCGTGGGACATGGGTATCGCTGGCTGGGCCAGCATTTAGTACCCATTCCCGCTTACCCTTGGAGGGCAGTTAAGAGACAACCACATTGCTATGCCTCTGGAGTTATACAGTCTGAAGGCCAGACTGGGTAAGGATGGCAGATTTCCCTCCCTAAAGGACATTATCAAGCCAGATGGGTTTTTCTAACAATGGTTTCATGGTCAGTTCAGTCAGTCCTTAATTCCAGATTTCTTTTCAATGAATTCAAATTCCACCCTCTGCCATGGCAGGATTTGAATCCAGGTCCCCAGAACATTAGTTAAGATTCTGGATTAATAGTCGAGCCATAATGTCACTGGGCCATTGCCTAGTGAATATATTTGAGAGCGTAGTTCTGAGTTAGCTGTGGAATGAGATGTAGGCCAGACTGGGTAAGGACAGCAGATTTCCTTCCCCAAAGGGACGTTAGTGAACCAGATGGGTCTTGACAACAATCAATAATCCTTCAATGGACATTTCTGAGACTAGCTTTCAATTCCAGAACTTGAAATTAAATTGCCCCCAGCTGCTGAGGTGAGATTTGAACGTTTCTGGAGCATTAGTCTGGGCCTCTGGATTACTAATCCAGTGCCATCACCATTACACCATCATCTCCCCCGAGCAAGGGTAAATCCATGAAGGAAAAACAAAATTGCAGGACAATGGGAAAACAGCAGGGAGTGCGATTAATTGGATTGCTCTTTCAAACAGCCAACACGATGGGCTGAATGGCCTCCTGCTACACTGTATCGCCCACAATTCTAAAATCTCGGCTTCTCCTCACATTTCTGTGCAGTTTTTCAATCATTGCCTACATTCCTGTCTTCTGACCATTTCTTTCCCGTTTTGTTACTTATCTCCATGTGTAAATTCTACAAAAGGAGTTTAAAGGCTACAGAATGAGGCCATTCAGCCCATTGAATCTCTCAATAACACCTTGGTTGTTCTGTTTGTTTTAACATTTGCAGATACTACATCATTGCAATGGAATATCCCCAGTTGTCGATACCCGTGCGCTCATTGCCTGGTATTGCTCCAAAATTGGAGATGCTGGTGTTGGACTGGGGTAAACACAGTAAAAAGTCTCTCAACACCAGGTTAAAGTCCAACACGTTTATTTGATAGTAAACCCACAAGCTTTCGGGGCTTGCCCCTTTGTCAGATTACTGATTAGAATGCAAGTCTTTACAGTTAACCTGCTATTCAAGTCTTAAAGATGCCAACAGTGTGAGTGGAGACAGCATTAGGCAGGGGTTAAAGAGATGTATATTGTCTCCAGACAGGACAGTAATTGAGATTTTGCAAACTCAGTGTGAGATGAACACAAGATCCCTGTCAAGGCTGTCCTCACGTGTGCGGGACTTGGCTATCAGTCTCTGCTCAGCGACTCTGCGCTGTCGTGTGTCGTGAAGGTCACCTTGGAGAACACTTATCCTTACATTCTAATCAGTATTCTGTAAACTGTCTGAGGCCAGAACTCTCCATTCACCTGACAAAGAGGGAAACCTCGAAAGCTTGTGGGTTTACTATCAAATAAATCGGTTGGACTTTAACCTCGTGATGTCAGATTTCTTTCTGTGATTGCTCCACCACCCCAAGTTTATTCAGTAAACTGGACTCTCTGTATCATTACCCACCAGTGAGGTGTGGAGGCACAGTGACAGCTGGCAGGTCACCAAGTTGCAGGGATCAATACACATGAATCACACCCCCGTCTGCCCCCGGATGGGGATGAAATCACACCTCGTCTGCCCCTGGCGTCTGGAACGCCCACACACCAGACAGAAATCACTGAATGGTTTACACTGGGGCCAACTCAGGATGGAGGCCGATCACAGTTTTGCTAGTTACCCCTGAAGTCCGTTGAGTTCAGTGCACAGAGCTATCCGAGTGATTCACCCACAATCCAGAGAGGGGGAGAGCGTTGGGTTTCACCTCAATCTCAGCTTCCGGTGCAGACAACAAAATAAATGCACTTCTTTAAAATGGCCAGCTAAACTCAAATGTTTATTAAATAAAATACTGGTAAAGAGCCAAAGAAAACCTCAGGGGGGGACGGGGAAAGCAAAAGGTGCTTGTGTTGCAAGTATATTCTTCACTCTGATACAGCGAGTGTGAAGATGCTTTAGTATCACTTGAAACATCTGCAACTAGACAAACTAAATAGATTCTTTTCTTTATAAAAAGGGTGAGAGTTTGTGGTTAAGTCCTTGCTGTTTGAATAAACACTCTTCCATTAGAGATAGTGAGGGGAAGGGGGGAGAGAGGCAGATGGGAGGGAATGCCGATGACACAGGGTACACACCAGGGAGGCTGCTGTTCCCAACTAATGGCCATACCTGAGGGAAGAAAGGAAATTATTTTTCAGTCACGTTTCAGCAACTCGTCGTAAGCACCATTATTATAACATATGATGGTATCGTGAATAAATATCCTCTGTCCTTTGGTCGGGGCTGATTACAGCTGTAATAGTGACGGGCATCTCAGAGCTAAAGCTCGGAAAGGCACCATGGAAAATACTGGAGCCACAACTTCGGAATTAAATACCGTAAAAAACCCAAACCAGCCACTCACACGACTCTCCCAACTCCTAACCGGCTTTCCCACTTTTCAGTCTAACCAACTCTCAGTACTCCTCAATCCTCCCCCCGCCACCCAACGTGACTCCTGCCATGCCCCCCCTCCCCATCCAGTCCTATACTTATTCCTGACCCACGTTAAAATTTATTTATTAGTGTCATAAGTAGGCTTACATTAACACTACAATGAAGTTACTGTGAAAAGTTGCCACACTTTGGTGATTGTTCAACTGCACTGAGGGAGAATTGAACATGGCCAACGCACCTAATCGGCGTGTCTTTTGGACTGTGGGAGGAAACTCACGCAGACAGTGCAAACCCCACACAGAGAGTGACCCAAACTGGGAACAGAACCCGAGTCCCTGGCGCTGTGAGGCAGCCACGCTTACCCACTGTGTCACCGTGCCGCTGGGAACTGAACCCAAGTCCCTGGCGCTGTGAGGCAGCCACGCTTACCCACTGTGTCACCGTGCCGCTGGGAACTGAACCCAAGTCCCTGGCGCTGTGAGGCAACCGTGCTAACCCACTGTGTCACCGTGCCGCTGGGAACTGAACCTGAGTTCCTGGCGCCGTGAGGCAACCGTGCTAACCCACTGTGTCACCGTGCCGCTGGGAACTGAACCTGAGTCCCTGGCGCTGTGAGGCAGCCGTGCTGACCCACTGTGTCACCGTGCCGCTGGGAACTGAACCCGAGTCCCTGGCGCTGTGAGGCAGCCGTGCTGACCCACTGTGTTACCGTGCCGCTGGGAACTGAACCGGGGTTCCTGGCGCTGTGAGGCAGCCGTGCTGACCCACTGTGTCACCGTGCCGCTGGGAACTGAACCCGAGTCCCTGGCGCTGTGAGGCAGCCGTGCTGACCCACTGTGTCACCGTGCCGCTGGGAACTGAACCGGGGTTCCTGGTGCTGTGAGGCAGCTGTGCTGACCCACTGTGTCACCGTGCCGCTGGGAACTGAACCCGAGTTCCTGGCGCTGTGAGGCAACCGTACTAACCCACTGTGCTGCTCCTGTCCACCCACTGCCTCTCCCAACTCCCTTAGACCCAAGGCCAACCCACATTTGAGTACAATGACCCCATCTTGTTTGTGTGGACTCCTTAACTAAACCCCCCCCTCCACCGAAGTAAAAGTACACCCCTCCCCATCACCAATATCCAAAACGAAACACCGGCACTTACTTCTGGAATTCCCACTCCCTGTTGTCTAGAGGACAAACTTGTCTAGTCTTCAGCCAACGCGAGATGCAGTGGAAATGAAAAGCATGCTGCAATTGGAGACACGAGAGAGAGAGGCAGGGGTTACAGTGAGTTACCCAGGCTATGGGTGCATCCATAACACTACCTCCCTTCACAAGCAGGAGTGGTTGCAGAGTCCACCCTGGTTTCCAGGTGCTGAATCAAGGGGCTGGAGCCAGGGATGGGAGGTACATCACAGTCAGACACTTACAAAGCTGGAAAAAGGATGTCAGTGTGGACAATGTCAACAAAAGCAAAATACTGGGGACCCTGGGAATCGGAAACAGAAAACACTGCCCGGGATGAGTAGCTGCAGTATTTTTATTGCCTTTACATAATTCTACATGGACCAGATCCAATTTAGCAACCTGTAAGAGATACAGCCACACAGTGAAGAATACGGCAGCGTCCACAACTGCTCAAGCGGTTAAAACTCCACATTTTATTGTTCGGCTTTGTGCCGAATAAGTGAGTACCTTGGATGAGGTAACACGGCCACACAAAAGGAAACTTCATGAGAATAAATGTTTTGCAGAAGGGAGGGAATGTGGAAAAGGCTGTTGTTACCCAAACCGCTGCTCATTCATGAGACGTCTTTGAGGAAGTGACCATTTCACCCTGGTTTTTAACCTATTGTGAGTCTGAGCAATCTCACTTTTCAATCATTCCTTCACAAGGTGACAACATCCCAGATTGCTTCAATTAAATTGTAATCACTGCGGTAACACAGGGAAATGTGGCAATCTACTGTGCACAGAAAGATCCCAGGCACAGCACTTTCTGGCACTATTGCTTGGTGAGAGAAGGTTGGCCCACTTTCCATTCGTTTGGAGCAGAGCTGAACTCAGTTTGTCTTTTTGTTCCAAGGCAGCATTCTCTCAGCCCATCATCACCATTCTGACATCTAACAATCTCCCGTCTGAGGCCTTAAAGCTATACAGACGCTGGGTTACTTACATTACACACACCCCACGCGACAGTGCACTCCTCTGAAGTTGCTGAAGCTTGGTTTGCCTGACATTCTATACCTACAGATCAAACAAAAAGGTCCAACAATACATTACTCATCTGTATATCAGATATTAACCGGAATAAAACTAGGATGATTGTCTGTACATTGGCATTGCATAATGAAACCACAATCTCAGACTGCGGAAAGCAGGCTCAATCACACCGGGTGCTCCAGTTTCCTCCCACTGTCCAAAGATGTGCAGATCTTGAGGTGAGGGGGAAGACATACAAAAGGGTCCAGAGGGGCAATTTTTTCACATAGAATGTGTCTGGAACAAGCTGCCAGAGGTAGTCATTGAGACGGGTACAACTTTGTCTTTTAAAAGCCATTTAGACAGTTACATGGGTCAGATGGGAAGAGAGGGAAATGGGCCAAATGCGGGCAATTAGGACTAGCTTCAGGGTTTATAAAAGGACAGGATGGACAAATTGGCCCAAAGGATCTGTTTTCATGCAGTAAACCTCTATGAGATTAGGTGGGTTGGCCATGCTAAATTAATAATAGAATCTCTACAGTGCAGGAAAGGCCATTTGGCCCATCAATTCTGTTTCAACCTCAATCCCACCCAGGCCCTTTTCCCATAACCTCACACATTCATTCTGTGAATCCTGATATTAGGGTCAATTTACCTAACCCACACATCTTTGGAGAGTGGGAGGAAACTGAAGCACCCAGAGGAAACCTATGCAGACTCCACACAGAAAGTGATCCGAGGCTGGAATTGAACCTGGGTCTCTGTGAGGCAGCAGTGCTAACCCACTGTGCTGTTAGTGACAGAGTGGTTAGCACTGCTGCCCCTTAGAGTCGGGGGATTAGCAGGGTCTCATATCAGGTAGCTCTTCATGTGATGATCAGCAGTTGGAATTTCCACTGGCAGTTAGAGGAACGGAGGTGAAAGCCTGTTAATTATCTGTGAACCGTTTGGGCACAGGGAGGCGACTTTCAGAGTGAGGGAGCAGAGAGAGGTCAAAACATCACCTCCATCTGATAATTATCTTGAGTCTGTTTTGTTGTGACATCTCTCTCCCTGATGACAGTTGTTCTAAGTGTGGTTTTAAACCCCGTATTTTGTTCCCGGTGGAATGCAGTAGCTGTGATTAGTAAGGTGCTGCTGTCCTTCAGGCCCCTCTTTGCACTGTAGGGATTCTACTACAGATAAATATACAACCTTGCAGCACCCACACAACAGGGACAAAACTGGTTTAATTTTCCTTCCCTCGAGCTGAGAAAGTGGACAGGTGTTTAATATGTGAAAAAGGTTTGATGGGCAGATACAGAAATGGGGAAACCCAAAACAAGGGGACATTATTTTATATTTAGAATGGGGCCGTGTCAGAGTGAAATCAGGAAGCACTGTTTTCCTACATGGAAGCTGCTGGAAGTCTGGATCTCTCTGCCACTGAAGAATGTAGGTTGTGAGATAATTTGAACATAAGGGTTATGATCAATTATCATTTGAAAATGAGTTTGAGTTCATTAGTTGATCTGCAGGTTGACAGATTCTCCTCCTCTCTGTAATAAATCAAGATTATTGGAACCCCTTGTATGAAGAAACTTAGTTTATTAGCATCACAAGTAGGCTAACACTGATAAATTTACTGTGAATATCCCCTGGTTACCACACTCCGGCCTGTTCGGGTACACAGAGGGAAAATTTAGCATGACCAATGCACCTAACTAGCAAACCTTTCGGATTGTGGGAGGAAACCAGAGCACCCAGAGGAAACCACGCAGACACGGGAAGAATGTGCGGAGTCTGCACAGTGACCCAAGCTGGGAATCAAACCCAGGTGCCTAACGCTGTGAGGCAGCAGTGCTGACCACTGTGCCACCCTTGTGACGTAGTAAGCAAAAACATCAAGCAAACTCAGCATGGCACCACAGCACATATTTGCAATCTGTTCCTGAACTCCTTGCTTCCAGAACACACAGGCATCCTCAGCAGATACTCACACAGGTCCATGATGTGATTTCGGCAGATGGCACAGTTATCGACCACAATGTCCCAGGCCCACAGTGCTACTGCATTCCACTGCGAATAAAACACAGGGTCAGAAACCATGCTTAGAACAACTGTCGTCAGGGAGGGAGATTTATTAAAATTACATTATTAAACTCTATTCACAAACAAAACAGACACAAGATAATTATCAGATGGAGTTGCTGTTCTGGCCTCTCTCTGCTCTTCCACTCTGAAAATTGCCTCACTGTATCGGAATGGTTCACAGATAATTAACGAGCTTTCACCTTCATCCTTCTATCCTACAGGTGCTCCGGTCTGCCTCGTTGTCTAACAAGGGGCATACACGCAATGGGTTGTGAGAGGGCTGCTCTTGGATTTTTTTTTGCGAGTATCCTAGTGCTTCACGTCATTAGTGTACGCTTGACCTGGACCATTTGATGGGCAACACGACAGCTCAGTGACTATTGCTGTGCTGTGCAGATACATGGATTTGGGCCTGTGTCTGTGGGAGTTTGCGCATTCTCCCTGTGCTTGCTTGGGTTTTCTCCGGGTGCTCCGGTTTCCTCCCACATCCCAAAAATGTGCTCTTAGGCTAATTGGCAAAACAAATTCTCCCTAAATTGTCTCAAATTTGGTTTTTAATCCATAGATCTATAGATCTATAAACATGGACAGGGATCACGGGTAGAGGTGGGAACATTGGGGTGGTGCGCAGGCTTGTTGGGCCGGGGGACCTGTTTCCCATGCTGTTTTGTTCTTTGTTCTAACTGGGAGCAGAAATTCCAAGTGCTGATCATCACATGAAGAGCTACCTGATATAAAGCTACAATATTCTGTCTAATTTAGAATCATTTTCAAGACTTACATTTTTGTGCATTTATAAACTTGTATACCTCTACAACCATCTCTCAAACACTTCCTTTTGAAGTCTGGGTTCTTTCAAGTTTTACTCTCCTCGTACCTCAGAGTTCGACCCCACCTCCCCACAACACAGAGAATTTCCAGTCGTCTCTGTACAGCCTCCAATCTGTCATAGTCAGTCACCGCCCACCTCAAAGCAGGCAGCCCCTAACTGGGTAAGGTGCTGACTCCAAACAACCCCCTTACCAGTCGTCTATCTGCTCTGATCGGCGCTTGGAGCTTAGAGTCCCTTCACAACAAGTGGATGGAACCTATCACCAGGCAAACGCAATGAAAAGAAAGATGCCAACAGTCCGATTGCCAAGAAGGTCAGGATTCTCACAGACAGAACTGACAGCTTGCAGCAGGTCAATAACACGCACATGACAGCCATAATCGATATGGAATTGACCAGGCTGAGCACTGATGTAATGTCCCACCAAGAAACCAGCTTCACCAAGAGCAGATCACAACTCCGCCCCTGGCAAGGGGAGAATTCAGAGCAAAGGTGGGGAGTGTGTAGGCTTCACTGTGAGGAGCTCTCTGCTCTAACTGATACAAACCCTTCACAAATGGTTCAGAACATTTTCTCTCCATCAGCTACCTCACAACTCAAGGCTGGCGGCACAGCAATTAGCACTGCTACCTGTCAGAGCGGGAACCTGGGTTCAATACCCGCCTTGGGTCACTGACTGTGTGGAGTTTGCACATTCTCCCCGTGTCTGCCTGGGTTTCCTCTGGGTGCTCCAGTTTCCCCCCTCAGTCCAAAGATGTGCAGATTAGGGGGATTGGCCGTGCTAAATTGCCTCTTACTGTTAGGGAGTGGCGAGGTAAATACATGGGACTAAGAGGATAGGCTCTGGTGGGATTGTTGTCAGTATAGGCTCCATAGGCCAAATGGCCTCCTTCTGCACTGTAGAAATTCTGTGACCAGTTAATATCACAAGTATCCACCTCCAACATAGTGCTCCACTGAAAGAGGAAGACTAGTTTGAGGAACTCCAAAATGAGAACATTATTACCTACTGAAGGAGAGTGCATGGACCACAAGGCATGGTCCTCCTGCCTTGGACATGCCACTCTCAGATAACCCAGTTCTGTTATCAGCTGGATATGTTATTATTTATACTTAAACCTCCCACAAAGCAACCTTGTGCTTGCTATCTGCAAAAGATTCACCAATCTCGTTAATAGAGATGTGAACATTTTCCCCCTTATTTATAATATCTGGACAAGTCTGGAGAAAGCTCGAGGGAGGAATGCTGGCAGATGGAAAATCAGACAACAAATAATTTCTACAGCAAAAGGGTCCTTTAGCTCTTTAATCACTTCCCTCAGGCTAAAATCACTTTATCTAATTCTAACCTCAGACCCTGTTCAGGGCATCTCAGTGGGTATGGCATTACTGTTTGAATTTCTGAATATCACCCTACACCTTCAAACATACACAGCTATTTCCAGGAACTCTGCATCCAGTTCAATTCACCTCAAGTAGCTCCTCAAGGAACCCCGATAAAACAGACTCTTCCAGAGACATGTGACAGGACCCCAGGATATATTGTGTGCAAACATCACTAGGCTAACCAGAAAGAAGGCATCAGAGGCAAGTCCAGGAATAAGACAGCAAAATGGAATCACACTGTATGTCTGGGTTCATCTATGGTAAAATAATGTGACATTTCAAAATGGATCACAGTTTTATTCAGATCTAAACACTTGCTAAGAGGGTCACTGACTATACATCAGGTGGGTGAACCCAGGCACAACTTTCCTTTCCTTTGGTCAGGTCTAGAATCTAATTGTTCTATACCAAATACTTTTTTTTTGTCCTCATTTGTTTCTGGGATGTGAACATTGATGAGTTTGCTATTTGTTGCCCTAATGGAGAGCTGAACTCAGTTAGCTTAACACTGACCTTAACATATTCGAGTTTTTGTAATCTCCATCCCTAAAAAACCCCCAGCTCACTGCCTCCCTCCAGTGCTGACCCCCAGCTCACTGCCTCCGTCCAGCGCTGACCCCCAGCTCACTGCCTCCCTCCAGCGCTGACCCCCAGCTCACTGCCTCCCTCCAGCGCTGACCACTTACACATCCCTACCTTTTTATCATTTCAGCACCAGTAGCCCGGGCAGTTACTGTCCGAGTCCTAAATTCTCGTCATAAATACTCGGCCTCCTTTGTACCCTTTAAACTGCATCTTGTAACTTGCCTCTCGGACAAGTCACCTGCCCAACTATCTGTGTGACACACTGTCTCCTGCAAAGCAGTTTGTGATGTTTCTCTGGGAGGCAAGAGAGGAGATTGCAGAGCCTCTGGCTCTGATCTTCAGGTCATCGTTGGTTACGGGTGTGGTTCCGGAGGACTGGAGGATAGCGAACATGGTCCCGTTGTTCAAGAAGGGGAAGAGAGACCTTCCAGGGAATTATAGGCCAGTGAGTCTTACTTCTGTGGTGGGCAAAGTATTGGAGAGAATAATTAGGGATAGGATTTATACTTATTTAGAGAGTAATGAATTGATTGGAAATAGTCAGCATGGTTTTGTGAAGGGTAGGTCGTTCCTTACTAACCTCATTGAGTTTTTTGAAAAAGTGACTAAGGAGGTGGATGGGGGTAAGGCTGTTGATGTGGTATATATGGACTTTAGTAAGGCGTTTGATAAGGTGGCCCATGGAAGACTTCTGCAGAAAATGCAGATGTATGGGATAGAGGGTGATTTAGCTAATTGGATTAGGAATTGGCTAGCAGATAGAAGACAGAGGTGGTGGTTGATGGGAGATATTCATCGTGGAGTTCGGTGACAAGTGGTGTACCTCAGGGGTCTGTTTTGGGGCCCCTGCTGTTGTAATTTTTATAAATGATCTGGATGAGGGTATTGAAGGATGGATTAGTAAATTTGCAGATGACACTAAAGTCGGTGGAGTGGTGATAGTGAAGAGGGGTGTTATAGTTTGCAGAGGGACTTGGACAAGTTGCAGAGCTGGGCCGAGAGGTGGCAAATGGAGTTTAATGTGGAAAAGTGTGAGGTAATGCACTATGGCAGAAATAATGAATGTGTAGAGTATAGGGCTAATGGTAGGATTCTTAGTAGTCTAGATGAACAGAGAGATCTTGGTGTGTATGTGCACAGATCCCTGAAAGTAGGCAGTCAGGTCGAGAAGGTTGTTAGGAAGGCATATGGAGTCTTGGCTTTTATTGGTAGAGGGATTGATTTTCGGAGCCGCAACGTCATGTTGCAACTGTACAAAACTCTAGTGCGGCCGCACTTGGAGTATTGTGTGCGTTCTGGTCCCCACATTATAAGAAAGATGTGGAGGCATTGGAGAGGGTACAGAGGAGGTTTACCAGGATGTTGCCTGGTATGGAGGGCAGGTCTTATGAGGAGAGGCTGAGGGATTTGGGGTTGTTTTCGTTAGAAAGGAGGAGGCTAAGAGGGGACCTGATCGAAACATATAAGATGATTAGAGGTTTAGATAGGGTGGACAGTGATAGCCTTTTTCCTAGGATGGAAAAAGCTAGCACGAGGGGACACAGCTTTAAATTAAGGGGTGATAGTTATAGGACGGATATCAGAGCAGGTTCTTTACCCAAAGGGTGGTTCGGGAGTGGAATGCCCTGCCTGCAGCAGTTGTAGATGCGCCAAGTTTGGTGGCGTTTAAGAGGTTAGTTGATAAGTATATGGAAGAGAGGGGAATGGTTTAGTTTGGAGGGTCATTGCTTTTTATATTGGTCGGCGCAACATCGAAGGCCGAAGGGCCTGTTCTGTGCTGTAATGTTCTATGTTCTATGTTTACCTGACATTTTGCAAATGAAACTTCCTAATGTTGTCAGCCGCATATAGATTAAAGAGAAATCTTATTCAAATTGTGTAACGTTAATAAGGTACACAAAAAACATTAACCCCAAATAACTTATACAGCAGCACGATTCAGCGTGAATAGAAATAAGCTGCCATTTACCACTTGTTACACCTCCATTAATGTCAGAAGTTGTTTTGCTCAAGTAGATTGAGAAATTAATAAGCAGACACCTTTAAAATTATGAAGGGATTCAGGTGGAGAGATGCTGAGAAAATGTTTTTATTTACGCAACAGACCAGAAGTAAAGGACATGAATATAAGATGGTTACTAATGAATCCTGTGAGGAATTCAGGAGAATCAGAATGGTTGGAACGTGGAACTTATTACTCCATGAAGGAGTTGAGGCAAACAGCATAGATACAAACAGCATAGAAAGGGGAAGTGGATAAGTATAAGGAAGAAAGGAGTAAAAGAATACGCTGGCAGGATGAGATGAATGAGGTGATGTAAATAAAATGGGAAGCAGTAAGTGTGATACAGCAGTATGGACTGGTTGTACAGATATAATGTAACTGTGTTGGATAAAGATCCTGATTTAGCAAATTGCATATCCTTTTAAATGGGCCACAGGGATATTTTTCCAGATTGCATTCTCGACAAAATACCTTTCTCAGATTCCATTTAACCTGCGAAACGCCAAGAAAATATATTTTCGAGATTTCAAATAGTTCCCAAACTATGGGTCACAAATCTCCTCCTCAGAAACCTCACCCCATACTGACACCAGAATCCAGAAAACACGGTCTTCCCCTGCTCATCTCAGACTCCCTCTCAGACCATGGGTTCCTTCTTGTAGGAATCTTTTTCCATCATCGGGGAAAATGAGAGCTTGGCCAAAACCTCAGCAGGCAGTAACTGTCACACATCAAGCTTTATGCCTATTTGAAAACATGGCACACTCTTTGCCCCAGTCCCTTCTCTCCCCCTTTGCATCATCATTCCTCCTTTACTTACACCTCTCTCCCACACATCTCTCCTTTCCACCACATCTTCATCTGTACATAGAACATAGAACAATACAGCACAGAACAGGCCCTTCGGCCTTCGATGTTGTGCCGACCAAAATAAAAAGCAATGCCCCTCCTAACTAAACCATTCCCTTCTCATCCCTATCCTTATCAACTAACCTCTTAAACGCCACCAAACTTGGCGCATCTACAACAGCTGCAGGCAGGGCATTCCACTCCCTAATCACTCTTTGAGTAAAGAACCTACCTCTGATATCCGTCCTATAACTCATACCCCTTAATTTAAAGCTGTGTCCCCTCGTGCTAGCTTTCTCCATCCTAGGAAAAAGGCTATCACTGTCCACCCTATCCAAACCTCTAATCATCTTATATGCTTCAATAAGATCCCCCCTTAGCCGCCTCCTTTCTAACGAAAACAACCTCAAATCCTTCAACCTCTCTTCATAGGACCTGCCCTCCATACCAGGCAACATCCTAGTAAACCTCCTCTGTACCCTCTCCAATGCCTCCACATCTTTCTTATAATGTGGCGACCAGAACTGCACACAATACTCCAAGTGCGGCCGCACTAGAGTTTTGTACAGCTGCAACATGATGCTGCGGCTCCTAAATTCAATCCCCCTACCAATAAAAGCTAAGACTCCATAAGCCTTCTTAACAACTTTATCCACTTGACTGCCTACTTTCAGGGATCTATTGACACATACACCAAGATCCTTCTGTTCCTCAACACTATTAAGAGCCCTACCATTAGCCCTATACTCTACACATTTATTGTTCCTGCCAAAGTGCATTACCTCACACTTTTCCACATTAAACTCCATTTGCCACCTCTCGGCCCAGCTCTGCAACTTGTCCAAGTCACTCTGTAAACTAAAACACCCCTCTTCACTATCTACCACACCAACTTTAGTATCATCTGCAAATTTACTGATCCATCCCTCAATACCCTCATCCAGATCATTTATAAAAATTACAAACAGCAGGGGCCCCAAAACAGACCCCTGAGGCACACCACTCGTCACCGAACTCCACGATGAATATCTCCCATCAACCACCACCCTCTGTCTTCTATCTGCCAGCCAATTCTAATCCAATTAGCTAAATCACCCTCTATTCCACACATCTGCATTTTCTGTAGAAGTCTTCCATGGGCCACCTTATCAAAAGCCTTACTAAAGTCCATATATACTACATCAACCGCCTTACCCCCATCCACCTCTTGGTCACTTTCTCAAAAAACTCAATGAGGTTAGTAAGGCATGACCTACCCTTCACGAAACCATGCTGACTATCCCCAATCAATTCATTTCTCTCTAAATAACTATAAATCCTATCCCTAATAATTCTCTCCAATACCTTGCCCACAACAGAAGTAAGACTCACTGGCCTATAATTCCCAGGAAGGTCTCTCTTCCCCTTCTTAAACAATGGGACCACATTCGCCATCCTCCAGTCCTCCGGAACCACACCCGTAACCAACGAGGACCTGAAGATCAGAGCCAGAGGCTCTGCAATCTCCTCTCTTGCCTCCCAGAGAATCCTAGGGTAAATCCCGTCCGGCCCAGGGGACTTATCCAACTTCAAACCCTCGAGAATTTCTAACACATCCTCCCTATCTACTACAATACTCCCCAATTTGCAACCCTGTACCTCAGTGCTCTCCACAGCTACATTTCCAGCACTCTGCGTGAATACCGAAGAGAAATATTTATTCAGTGCCTCACCAATCTCTTCAGGCTCCACGCACAACTTCCCACTGCTGTCTATGACTGGCCCTAATCTTGCCCTAACCAATCTTCTATTCTTAACATATCGAAAGAAAGCTTTAGGATTCTCCTTAATCCTATCAGCCAACATCTTCTCGTGTCCCCTCTTAGCTCTCCTCAATTCACTTTTTACCTCCTTCCTGGCTAATCTATAGCTATCCATTGCACTACCTGAGCCTTCAAGCCTCATCCTGACATAAGCCTCCTTTTTCTTCTTAACCAGCAAATCAACTCTTTTCGTACACCAAGGCTCTCTTACTCGTCCATTTCCTCCCTGCCTGACAGGGACATACTTATCAAGGACTCGCAGCAGCTGCTCCTTGAAGCTGCTTCCTGTCACAGTTTACTCTCTGGTTTCAGCTTCTGAAAGGTCACGGGCTTAGGATGAGGGGGGTAAGGTATAATTTGGATGCTAGAGGGAGTTTTTTCACACAGAGGGTGGTGGGGGTATGGAATGCGCTACCAAGTAAAGTGGTGGAGGCAGGTACTCTGGAGTTATTTAAGAAATACTTAGATGGGCACATGAACAGAATGGGAATGGAGGGGTATAGAAAACTGATTTAAAATAGGGATCATGTACTTGTTTTTATCCTACAGGTGCTTTGGTCCACCTTGTTGTCTAATGAGGGGCATACATGCGATGGGTCGTGAGAGGACTGCTCTTGGACCTTTTTCGAGAATATCCTACTGCTTCACATCGTTAGTGTACGCTTGACCTGGACCATCTGATGGGCAACACGACAGCGCAGTGACTATAGCTGTGCTGTGCGGATACATGGATTGGGCCTGTGTCTGTGGGAGTTTGCGCATTCTCCCCGTGCTTGCGTGGGTTTTCTCCAGGTGCTCCGGTTTCCTCCGACATCCCAAAGATGTGCTCTTAGGCTAACTGGCAAAACAAATTTGGTTTTTAATCCATATATCTATAAACATGGACAGGGATTGCGTGTAGAAGTGGGAACATCGAGGTAGCGGCGCGAGCTCGTTGGCGGAATGGCCTGTTTCCCATGCTGTTTTGTTCTTTGTTCTCTGCTGTTCAGCCATTCACACCTTCTATTCTCTGAGCTGCCATTAGCAGCCTTTCCCCTTGTTTTTGAGGCTGTGACTCATCTTTCATTCCTTACCCTGAAGTATAAATATCTCCCACTTTCTACGCCTTTTAGCTTTGATAAAGGGTCACCTGGACTCAAAACATCAGCTCTTTTCTCTCCTTACAGACCTGCTGAAATTTTTCCAGCATTTCCTCTTTTGGTTTCAGATACGAGCAGCCACAATAATTTGCTTTTACCATTACACTTTCTTCATAAAGTCTGGCTCTGACCATGAAACTGGCAGCGATGCCTACCACAGCTGAATTACAGTCCATTTAGGCCAACCCAGTTATTGAGGTAGCGTGAAACAACTTGTTTCAACATCAGCCACCTCAAAACTTCAAACTGCATTTCTGCTTTAGCACAATCAAGGCAGATGAGCTGGAGGGACTCAGATCAAGTAACAGACATAGAACATAGAAAACTACAGCACAAACAGGCCTTTCAGCCCACAAGTTGCGCCGATTGTATCCCTATCTACTAGGCTTACTTATAACACTCAGTCCTATTAAGTCCCATGTATTCATCCAGAAGTCTCTTAAAAGACTGGTGAATACATTAAATGGTTTTTTAACAACATATTTTAAAAACCATTATTACATGCATCATGCATTACACATTGATCTATAATACACAACTATTATTCTATATTCTAGCCATTATTCAATGTTATTATGTCACTTTGTTTATCTGGTGAGCTGAGTCACTGTGGGACATGTGAACAGCGGCCTACAAAAGTCCAACACTTGGGGATATGTATTAACCCCAGCCCCTCTCCCCAGCACCAGGTAGCTGGGACCCAGTGGTTAGCACTGCTTCCTCACAGCGCCAGGGATCTGGGTTCGATTCCTGGCTTGGATCACTGTCTGTGTGGAGTCTGTACATTCTCCCCCTGTCTGTGGGTTTTCTTAGGGTGCTCCAGTTTCATCGCACTGTCTGAAAAACTCTCCCTCAGTGTACCCGAACAGGGGCCGGAATGTGGTGACTAGGGGATTTTCACAGTAACTTCACTGCAGTGTCAATGTCAGCCTACTTGAAACTAATAAATAAGCTCCCCTAGCTTCCCCTACCTCCCGTCCACCCTCAGGACCCCCTCTTCTCCTCCCCCAGGTCACACCCCCACCCCTGCCTGGGGGCCCCTCCCCCCAAAGGCCCCCATTTCTCCCTCCTATGCCTGGGGGTGTAGGGTGGGGGTGTAGGGTGGGGGTGTAGGGTGGGGGTCCCCTCCCCCCGCGGCTCCCACCCCTCTCTCTCTCCCCCCTCTCGGATCAGGCCGGGGATTCAGGCCCTCCCTCATGTCCCACCCCCCCCTTGACCCGCTCCGATTGGCCGGCAGTCTCAGATCTCCATTCTAATTGGTCAACCCCCTGTTGTCAATCACGGCGCCGACATCCGGCCGGATTCTAAGGCCTTCACGGGTTATTATTTTCGGGCCGTTCCATCGGTACCGGGGCCACCTGGGTGCCCGAGCTGGGCCAAGCGGTACCTTTTTAACCTCGAAGCGCTTCTTGCCGCCGCTGTTGGTGGAACTCGGGGTGTCCACATCCATCGCCGTCGCCATCTTGTCTGAGTCAAACCGGCCCGGCGCTAACCAATCAACTCACAGCAATCCGCGCGTGCGTGTCTGTGACGCCATAGGGATAAAGCTCCGCCCCTTATCGCTGACACACCCTCCTCTTCGAGCCCCGCCCCCTCCGTGAAACTCCGCCCCTCTTCAAGCCCCGCCCTTCCCAGCCAAACTCTCGCACCATCAGAGCCCCGCCCCCCTCCGCGAGCCCCGCCCCTGAGTGGACACACCCTAGTGAGACCCGCCCCCTCACCGAGACCCCGCCCCCAGCAATCACAGCGCCCCCTGCAGGAAAAACCTGGGATTGCAAGAGATCCCATTACATCATCTACCCTCCCTGTCTATTCATTCCAGTAAGAAGTCTCACAACACCAGGTTAAAGTCTAACAGGTTTATTTGGTAGCAAAAGCCACTAGCTTTCAGAGCACTGCTCCTTCATCAGGTAAGTGGGAGTTGTGTTCACAAACAGGGCATATAAAGACACAAATTCAATTTATAGAATAATGGTTGGAATGCTGTCTTTACAGGTACAGACATTGTGAGTGGAGAGAGGGTTAAGCACAAGTTGAAGAGATGTGCGTTGTCTCCAGACAGGGCAGTGTGAGATTCTGCAAGCTCAGGCAAGTCATAGGGGCTTACAGATAGTGTGACATGAGCACAAGATCCTGATTGAGGCCGTCCTCATGTGAGCAGAACTTGGCTATCAGTCTCTGCTCAGCCACTCTGCGCTGTCACGTGTCATGAAGGCCACCTTGGAGAACGCTTACCCGAAGATCAGAAGCCGATGACCGCTGAGGTGTTCCCCAAACGTTCTTTTTGTAGCTTGTTTTATTTAAAATATTGGTGTCAGGTGGATAATATAAGCCCAAACCAGACTTAAAAAACAAATGAGAAGTTAATTAAGAGTCCTCAGCTGGAATATTGTGTACAGTTCTGGGTGCGACACTTCAGGAAGGATATTGGAGAGAGTGTAGAAGGGGTTTAAAACAAGGTTCCGGAGATCAACAAGAAGAGAATACTCTTGCCTAGTGATTGTAGAATGGTGTTCATTCATCCATTGGCGTAGTGTCTGCATGGTCTCTCCTGCAGGACATCCTGTAGCGTATCAGGTAGACAATGCTGGCCAATTTGCAAGTATATGTACCGTGTTCCTGGTGGATGGTGATCTCACAGAAGATGATGGCATCCGTGTCGATGATCCAGCACATCTTGCAGAAGTTGCCGTGGCAGGGTTGTGTGGTGTTGTGGTCACTGTTCTCCTGGAGGCTGGATAGTTTGCTGTGGATGTGCAACGCTATCTCCACATTATATAGATTCCAGGCACATGGTGGGAAATCAAGCATTCTTTTTGTACCTTGTTTTATTTAAAATATTGGTGTCAGGTGGATAATATAAGCCAAAACCAGACTTAAAAAACAAATGAGAAGTTAATTAAGAGTCCTCAGCTGGAATATTGTGTACAGTTCTGGGTGCGACACTTCAGGAAGGATATTGGAGAGAGTGTAGAAGGGGTTTAAAACAAGGTTCCGGAGATCAGAAACTTCACATATGAGTTTAAATTCTATTTATTAGTGTCACAAGTGCGCTTACATTAACATGGCAATGAAGTTACTGTGAAATTTGCCTGGTCATCACACTCTGGCGCCTGTTTGGGTACACTGAGGGTGAATTTGGCATGGGCAATTTGGATTGTGGAAGGAAACCAGAGCACTTGGAGGAAACCCATACAGACATGGGGAAAATGTGCACACAGACAATGACCTGAGCCTGGTGCTGTGAGGTAGCAGTGCGAACCACTGTGCCGCCCCTAAGCTGAGAGTGTGGTTGATAAAGTATACCGTGTTCTAGACTTTATTAACGGGGGCAAAGAATTCAAGAACAAGGAGCATATGTTCAACCTGAAACAGATAATCACAGTGATCTCTGCTGGAATTGTGCGCGCTGTTCTGGGCACCACACTTTTTAGGAAGGTTGTGAAGATTAGACAGAGTGCAGAGAAGATTCATAAGAATGGTTCCAGGGATGAGGAATTGGAGTTAGAATTGCAGAATGCTAGTGGCATATAAAAAGATCTCCTGACCCATCGTGTCTGATGATAGATTGGAGAAATCAGGACTGTTCTCATCAGGAAGAAAACTCAAAAGGTTTGATGAGATGTTTAAAATCTTGAAGGGTCTGCCTCGAGTTGATGGAGAGAAACATAGAACATAGAACATTACAGCACAGAACAGGCCCTTCGGCCTTCGATGTTGCGCCGACCAATATAAAAAGCAATGCCCCTCCAAACTAAACCATTCCCTTCTCTTCCATATACTTATCAACTAACCTCTTAAACGCCACCAAACTTGGCGCATCTACAACTGCTGCAGGCAGGGCATTCCACTCCCGAACCACCCTTTGGGTAAAGAACCTACCTCTGATATCCGTCCTATAACTATCACCCCTTAATTTAAAGCTGTGTCCCCTCGTGCTAGCTTTCTCCATCCTAGGAAAAAGGCTATCACTGTCCACCCTATCTAAACCTCTAATCATCTTATATGTTTCGATAAGGTCCCCTCTTAGCCGCCTCCTTTCTAACGAAAACAACCTGAAATCCCTCAGCCTCTCTTCATAAGACCTGCCCTCCATACCAGGCAACATCCTGGTAAACCTCCTCTGTACCCTCTCCAATGCCTCCACATCTTTCTTATAATGTGGGGACCAGAACTGCACACAATACTCCAAGTGCGGCCGCACTAGAGTTTTGTACAGTTGCAACATGACGTTGCGGCTCCGAAATTCAATCCCCCTACCAATAAAAGCTAAGACTCCATATGCCTTCTTAACAACCTTATCGACTTGACTGCCTACTTTCAGGGATCTATGCACATATACACCAAGATCCCTCTGTTCATCAACACTATTAAGAGTCCTACCATTAGCCCTATACTCTACACATTTATTATTCCTGCCAAAGTGCATTACCTCACACTTTTCCACATTAAACTCCATTTGCCACCTCTCGGCCCAGCTCTGCAACTTGTCCAAGTCACTCTGCAAACTATAACACCCCTCTTCACTATCTACCACTCCACCGACTTTAGTGTCATCTGCAAATTTACTAATCCATCCTTCAATACCCTCATCCAGATCATTTATAAAAATTACAAACAGCAGGGGCCCCAAAACAGACCCCTGAGGTACACCACTTGTCACCGAACTCCACGATGAATATCTCCCATCAACCACCACCCTCTGTCTTCTATCTGCTAGCCAATTCCTAACCCAATTAGCTAAATCACCCTCTATCCCATACATCTGCATTTTCTGCAGAAGTCTTCCATGGGCCACCTTATCAAACGCCTTACTAAAGTCCATATATACCACATCAACCGCCTTACCCCCATCCACCTCTTTGGTCACTTTTTCAAAAAACTCAATGAGGTTAGTAAGGCACGACCTACCCTTCACAAAACCATGCTGAGGTTTTGCACATGCACAAAACCAACTGCTCCCATTGGTGAAAGGATCGAAAACCAGAGGATGCACATTTAATATAATTAGCAAAACAAGTGATGGAAACACGAGGAGAAATTCTGTCACCCAGTGAGACGTTAGGATCTGGAATGCACTAAGAGTGTGGTGGAGACAGATTCACACAGAGAGTAGTTAGGATCTGGAATGTACTGTCTGAAATCATAGAAACTCTACAGTGCAGAAAGAGGCCATTCAGCCCAACGAGTCTGCACTAACCACAATCCCACCCAGGCCCTACGCCCATATCCTACATATTTACCAGCTAATCCCTCTAACCTATGCATCTCAGGACACCAAGGGCAGTTTTAGCATGGCCAATCAATCTAACCCACACATCTTTGGACAGTGGGAGGAGACTGGAGCACCCGGAGGAAGCCCATGCAGACATGTGGAGAATGTGCAAACTGCACAAGACAGTGACCCAAGCCAGGAATCAAACCCAGGTCTCTGGAGCTGTGAAGCAGCAGTGCTAACCATTGTGCTATCGTGTTGTCTGAAGTGTTCTGAAAGCTCGTGATTCCAAATAAACCTGTTGGACTTTAACCTGGTGTTGTGAGACTTCTTACTATCTATTTCTGTCTTTAAGTAACTCGATGACCTGGTCTCCACAGCCTTCTGTAACAATGAGTTCCACAGATTCACCACTGAAGAAATTCCTCCTCTTCTTGGCTTTAAAGGCTTGTCCTTTCACTCTGAGGCTGTGCCCTCGGATCCTAGTCTCTCTCACTAACAGAAACATCTCCCCCCATGTCCACTCTATGCAGGCCTTTCAATATTCTGCAAGACAGAATCTACATTTAGAGGAGTTGGATAGAGCTCTTATAGGGTGGGAGCTCAAAGGATATTTGGGGGGGGGGGGGGGGGGGGGGGGGGGGGGGGGGGGGGGGGGGAGTGGGATGGTTGGCTGTGATCATAGTAAATGGTGGAGCAGACGCAGAGGGCTGTATTGCCTCCTCCTGCTCCTATTTTCATGTTTCAACGTATCTGGAACACCTTCTGTGACAAACGGAAGGTCACAGCGATTGCTGAGGATTCTTTCAAGAATGCCGCATGCACGCTGCTCTACAACAACATGCATTTGTCTAGTGCCTTTAATGCTTCAGAGGAACATTGTCCAAGAGAATTGACAGGGTCCCACACACACACTTCTCCAAAGCTGGGTTTTTAAGGAGAGACGTAATGAAGTAGAGAGTCAGAGAGATTTAGGGAGAGAATTCCAGAGCTTAGAACAATCCAATTCTCTGGTACTTCAAGAGAAAGACTACAGAAAACTACAGCACAGAGGGATTCTAAAGTTTATTTATTAATGTTACAAGTAGGCTTGTAACATTAACACTGCAATGAAGTCACTGTGAAAAATCCCCTAGTTACCACACTCCAGCACCTGTTCGGGTACATTGAGGGATAATTTAGCACGGCCAAATGCACCGAACCAGCATGTCTTTTGGATTGTGGGAGGAAACCAGAGCACCCGGAGGAAACCCACACAGACACAGGAAGAACTTGCAGATTCTGCAGTGACCCAAGCCAGGAATCAAATCCAGGTTCCTGGTGCTGTGAGGCAGCAGTGCTAACCAGTGTGCACCCTGTCACTCTGGACAGAGTCACAGAGCTTTACCAACACGGAAACAGGCCCTTCAGCCCAACTCGTCCATGCTGTCCTTTTTTATAAAACCCTTAAGCTAGTCCCAATTGCTCGCATTTGGCCCATATCCCTCTATACCCATTTTACCCATGTAATTATCTAAATGCTTTTTAAAAGATAAAATTGTACTGGCCTCTACTACTACTATCTCTGGCAGCTTGTTCCAGATACTCACTACCCTCTGTGTGAAAAAATTGCCCCTCTGGACACTTTTATATCTCTCCTCTTACACCTGTGCCCTCTAGTTTTAGACTCCCCTACCTTTGGGAAGATATAGACTACCCAGCTGATCCACACAGACAGTGACCCGAGGCCGGGATTGAACCCGGGTCTCTGGCGCTGTAAGGCAGCAGTGCTAACCGCTGTGCCGCACTATCGCTATGGGATGGTGGAGTTGAGGTAACTGTACTGATCTCCTCCCTCCTCACAGGGATGTGTAGAGTTGTGCTTAACCACCCCCCTCCTCACCATCTCTTTGGCCTTTGGGGCTTGGATTAAACATTCTCTTCAGAGCACCATCCCATCCTCTTGTTCCTTACTCTTTCTCTCTTTCAATTTTCAGTCTGAAATTCTATCCATCCTCCACAGAAAATGTGGAGATCCTGAAAGAGAGAATGTATTTCAGGATTTGACCCATTCAAAAAAAAAACAGGGCCTCCAAAACTGTGGTGAGTGTCTGGAACGAGCTGCCAGAGGCAGTAGTAGAGGTGGGTACAATTTGGTCTTATAAAAAGCATTTAGCCAGTTACATGGATAAGATGGGTATAGATGGATATGGGCAAAACGCAGGCAAATGGGATTAGCCTAGGGGTTGGAAAAAAAGGCAACATGGACAAGTCTGTAAACTTGTCCGTGCTGTAAACCTCGATGACTCCGTATGGGGAATGGGCAGGAAAATGGAGTCGGAGCTCAAGATTAGCCATTGAGCAGCATGATGGCACAGTGGGTTAGCATTGCTGCCTCACAGCGCCAGGGACCCCGGTTCGATTCCCGGCTTGGGTCACTGTCTATGCAGAGTCTTTTGCGTGTCTACATGGGTTTCCCCCCACACTCCAAAGATGTGCAGGTTAGGTGAATTGGCCGTGCTAAATTGCCCCTTAGTGGCAGGGGGATTAGCTAGGGTAAATGCATGGGGTTATGGGGATAGAGGCTGGCTGGGATTATGGTCAGTGCAGACTCAATGGGCTGAATGGCCTCTTTCTGCATTGTAGGGATTCTATGATTCCCTACTAAAGGCACCTGTCAGTGCTCCAATCTCCAGGCTACACAAGGAGAGAAAAGGAGAAGGGGGAGAGGTCACATTTACTTTAAGATGTTGGACTTTCCCTTCATTTCACAAAAAGAAGACAACAAATAGAACTTAAAAAATAATCAACAGAATTTAATGTCTTGTACCATTGTTCAAATAAACTGTCAATGCAGTATGTGTACTGACAATAACAACTAAGTATAGATTGATGATGCGATTCCTGTGCATGAGAATCCCAAATCTTGATCAATAATTTACCGGAATGAAATGTGCATAACACTCAATTATTCAATGAAAACAGTGTTAACTTTTACAAAATCTCACAGCTTGGTATGGCTCCTGCTCTGTCCAAGACCACAAGAAATTACAAAAGGCCATGAATGTAGCCCAATCCATCACGCAAACTAGCCTCCCATCCATTAACTCTGTCTACACTTCCCACTGCCTCGGGAAAAGCAGTCAGTGTAATTACAGAATCCTACAGTACACAAGAGGCCTTTTGGCCCATCGAGTCTGCACCGACACACAAAAGGCCCTGGACTGCCCATCTAATCCCACTTGCCAGTGAGATTCCAGGACCCCCACGCACCCTGGACATTCTCTCATCCACCTTCTTCCATCGGGAAAAAGATACAAAAGTCTGAGGTCGCGTACCTCAAGAACAGCATCTTCCCTGTTGCCGTCAGGCTTTTGAATGGACCTACCTCACATTTAGTGATCTTTGTCTACACCCTAGCTATAACTGTAACACTACAGTATGCACCCTCTCCTTCTCTATGAACGGTATGCTTTGTCTATGTAGCGCGCAAGAAACAATACTTTTCACTGAATGTGATAATAATAAATCAAATCAGATCAAATCAAATAACAGAATGATTTATATCAATCCTCTGGTACTGGCTATATAAACAAGTTGCCCTTCCTCCACAAATAGCAAGTTCTGCGGGGCTATTCATTTAGGTAGGCATCACAGCCCTGTCCGATCCTAACCTCATTCAGACACATGCAAGCAATGGTCCCTCTAAGCTGCCCAGGGTGTGTCGCCGAGCTGGAATATGCAGTGCCTGGAACAAGCAGTCTGCACACAAACAACACTCCATCTGGTATACACGCCAATCTTAAAGGCAGCGGTTAGTGCAAAACAGCAGCCGCACACCGCGAACGGAAGCTGGAGGGATCATTACTCCAGAGTAGAAATCCTAACCGGGGTTTTCTCCTCCACCCACTGCAGCCAAAACCTCGCGCTAGCTCTATGATATAATGCAGCTAAAGCTAAACACATGTTTGCAGTTGGTACAGTTCACCGTCGACACCTAATGTTTTACTCACACCCGATGCCACGGGAGAGGTTTAACCGGTGAGGTTGGCTGAATAAACAGATAAGGATAAGGAGTGAGAATTCCCATTCCGAGGAGAAATAATCTCAGCGGATGATAAAAAGCTGTGCGGACTTGCACCTAATGTTCAAAGGGGAGCTGGACAAATTTCTAATCGCAGCTGGGTGGGAGGTAGGGGCTGAGCTGCCACACAGTAACCACGGTAACCTAGAATCCATTTCAATTAAGCTCATTTATTTCCCGAGGGTTTTCTGCCACGTGGCTAGTTGTTTTTGGGGATAACAGTGTGCTGGGGGGCATGAAATACTATGTCAGTCATTTTAGTTTTATAGATGTTCTTGTGTGTCTTGCTGTCTGCTTCCTGTACTGGAGAAATGGACAAACATTACCATGGCTTTTACACATCTGGACATGCTGACTTACTGTGACACTGTCACATCAGAAGCTGCCACGCTCAGGTACTGTGGAGTGGAGATGCCGGATTCTGTTGTGGTTAATATTTCATTGCATGTTCCTGAGGTACACAGGGACAGTTTGTTAATGATGGGCCCACAGCTGCTCCAATTCAAACAACTCCTTGGGACAGTCGGCTGAAAGAATGACCGGCCCCTCTTCCGTGATCAAAACATCATCCTCAATCCGAATTCCTATTCCACGGAATCTCGGTGGAGCTAACGTGTCATCTTCTGGGATGTAGATCCCTGCAGTGGAAAGAATGATTCCCACAGCAAGTTTATCCGAGGTCAAAACCCGGAGTAAAACAGTCAAGGTTAGCAGGGAACAGTCGGTATGGGAGCTGTGTGCGTGCGCGCGCGTGTGTTCGCCGGGATGTTGGTATGTGAGAATGTGTGAGTGTGTGTGTCTGGGTTAGCTGGGAGAGGCCAGTGTGTGAGCTGGTGTGTGTGTGAGCTAGTGTGTGTTTGTGTGGGTGGGTGTGTGGGTTAGCTGGGAGGGGACAGGATGTGAGCTGCAGTGGCTATTTGTGGCTTATCATCAAACAGAAGCAATCCCCAATTTCAAAGCGATTTTTTTTTATTAATTCATGGGACATGCGTGTCACTGGCTAGGCCAGCATTTACTGCCCATCCCTAGTTGCCTTTAATCTGATTGCTCAACTATTTCAGGGAGGGCCAGTTGAGAGTCACCCACTCTGGAGTCACAGGTAGGCCAGACTGGGTAAGGACAGCAGATTTCCCTCCCTAAAGGACATTAGTGAACCAGATGGGTTTTTCTGACTATTGACAATGGTTTCATGGGCATCAGTAGATTTTTAATTCCCGATATTTTCACTGAATTCAAATTCCACCATCTGCCGGATGTTAACTGAGCTTCCGGAATAATAGTCCACGATAATACCACTAGGCCATCGCCTTCCCGGTTGACGAAATGAGGGAAGTGGAGAATGAGGGAATAGGATAGAAAAGGGGAGGTGGTGGTGTCACTGGATTAGTAATCCAGAATCCCAGGGTGATGGGAACAGAGGAGATAGGAATTAGGAGCAGAAGTCGGCAAGTTTAGCCCTTCCAGCCTGCTCCGTGATTCAATCAGATTGTGGCTGATCTCTCCCTGGTTTCAAATCCACCTTCCCCACCTGTTCCTTATATCTTATTAGGGATATATCCATCTCCTTCTTGAAACCGTTCAATGATTCAGACTCCACCGCGCTCTGGGACAGTGAGTTCCACAAATTCACCCCCCTCTGCTAGAAGTAGTTCCTCCTTATCTCAGTGTTAAATCTGCTGTCCCTCAAACTATTCCCGTGATTTCCTGTTCCAGATTGTCAAGTGGCCTAATTCTGCTCCTATGTCTCATGGTCTTCTTGTGGGAGGAAACCCATGCAGAGACAGGGAGAATGTGCAAACTTCACACAGACTGTGACCCCAAGGTCGGAATCGAACCCGGGCCCCTGGCACTGTCAAGGCAGCGGTGCTAACCACTGTGCTGCAGTAAGATTGTCAGTGAAATGAGGCAGAAGGTCAGATCTGTATATTCTTGGTTATGATTGTCTGAACACTTAATTAGAATTCGGTTCGAGGCAATAACTAAGTGTTCGGCTTTCTAAGTTACCGCCGGTACTGATTTACTCACCAGGTTCAACAGTCACCACCATGCCAGGCTGGAGGGCGATGCACCGGGAGATTTCCTGTGTATCGTGGACATCCATTCCCAGGTAATGTCCGACGTGGTGTGGGCAGTAATCCCCAACTGCCTGCAGGGACACAACACAACTCTCAGTGCAGGAACCTGGTCTAATATATTCCCCAGTGTTTGAAAGAATGAGCAGTGGTAGTCCCACTGAGACAAGATCCTGAGGGGGTTTGGCAAGATGACTGATCGTTCTGCTGGTCAGGGAATCTAAAACACGGGGGTACGGTCTCGGGGTAAGGACATCGATCATTTAGGATTGAGAAGTTACTTCACTTGGAGGTTGTGAATCTTAGGAATTCTCTGACCCAGAGGGTTGTGGGTGCTCCATCATTGAATATGTTTAAGGCTGGGATAGACAGATTTTTGGTTTCTCAGGGAATTAAAAGATATTAAAAGAATTAAAGTCACATTTGGAATACTGTGTACAGTTCTGGTCACGCTATTATAGAAAGGAGATTATCAAACTAGAAAGAGTGCAGAAAAGTTTTATTAGGATGCTATCGGAATTTGATGATTTGAGGCTGGATAGACTGGGACTTCTTTCCCTGGAGTATAAGCTGAGGGGTGATCTTATAGAATTCTATAAAATAACGAGGGGCACAGATTAGCTAGATAGCCAATAGCTCTTCCCAAAGGGTAAGAGAGTCTAAAACTAGAGGGCATAGGGTTAACGTGAGAAGGGAGACCAAGGGGCAATTTTTCACACAGGGGGTGGTGAGTGTCTGGAACAAGCTGCCAGAGGTAGTAGTAGAGGAGGATACAATTTTGTCTTTAAAAAGCATTTAGACAGTTACACGGGTAAGATGGGTATAGAGGGATATGGGCCAAATGCAGGCAATTCAGACTAGCTTAGGAGTTTTAAAAAAAAGGATAGCATGGACAAGATAGGCCTAATGGCCTGTTTCCATGCTGTAAACCTCTATGATTCCAAATGGGGAGTGGGCAGGAAAATGGATTCGAAGCCCCAAATTAGACATTGGGCAGCACGGTGGCACAATGGTTGGCACTGCTGCCTCACAGCGCCAGAGGCCTGGGTTCGATTCTCGGGTCACTGTCTGTGTGGAATCTGCTCGTTTTCCCCGTGTCTGCATGGATTTCCTCCAGGGGCTCTGGTTTCCTCCCACGGTCCAAAGATGTGTGGGTTAGGTTGATTGGCCGTGCTGAATTGCCCACTTGGTGTCAGGGGATTAACAGGGTAAATATGTGTGGTTACAGGGATAGGGGTGGAATTGGGGTCGGTGCAGGCTCAATGGGCCAAATAGCCTCCTGTAGATTATATGATCAATCGATGGCCAACTTGGGTGAGCTTCTGAAGGGTTGTAATGTTCAAGGAGGCAGTGCCAACCCAAACAAGAATCAGCCCCCTGTGCCAAAGAGATCAGCTGGATGGCAATCTCAGGCACAGGGCTGATACCCTATCGGTTAGTGCTAACACGCAAACCCTTTGCTTCCCAATAGTTTACTAATTTAACCGTGACTGATCAGAGTGAAGCAATGAGGTTACGAATGGTTCGGACCTTGTGGCCAACACGCTGGGTGCCTTTCTCCTGCAGGATCCCCATCTCCTTCAGCTTCTGTTTGAGTGCAGCCAGCATAAACGTGTAGATGTTCTCCAGACTGATCCCAGGAGTGCACAGAGATAGGCAAGACTTCTGAACGTCAAGAACAACCTGGTAGAGCTCAGCCTGAGGCCCCGAGAATCTGTAACAGATCAAACAAGGGTTAGCCTTTTCCAGCAGGTTCATGCAGGAGGCGGGTTTGAACTGGACGCAACCTACAGCACAGAAACAGGTCCTAGCTGGTCAGTCGCTCTGTTCAGGAGCAGAGGGGGGAACACAGTGGTGTAATTGGATTGTCATTGGAGAGTGATCCAGAGACCCCATGGCTGGGGACCTGGCTTTGAATCCCATCCCATGGCAAATGGTGGAATTGAAATCCAATAAAAAAAACTGGAATTAAAACCATTTTTCCATAGAATCCTTATAGTGTAGGAGGAGGCCATTTGGCCGGTTGAATCTGACCACAATCTCACCCAGATCCTATCCCCGTAACCCCATTTACCCTACTAATCCCCTGACACTAAGGGGCAATTTAGCATGGCCAATCCACACATCTTTGGACTGTGGGAGGAAACAGGAGCACCCGGAGGAAACCCACGCAGAAACGGGGAGAATGTACAAACTCCTCACGGGCTGGAATTGAATCCAGCACCCTGGCGCTGTGAAGCAGCAATGTTAATCACTGTGTCACCGTGTTGTAAAAATCTTTCTGGCTCTCTAATGATCCTTACCCAGTCTGGTCTACATGTGAACTCCAGTCTCACATCAATGTGGTCGACTCTTAAATACCCTCTGAAATCACCAACCCCTCCCTATTGGTTTCCTCCGGGTGCTCCGGTTTCCTCCCATACTCCAAAGATGTGCAGGTTAAGTGGAATGGCTGTGCTAAATTGACCCTTAGTCTGGGGGGATTAGCAGGGTAAATTCATGGGATTACGTGGATAGGCTGGGTGGGATTGATGTTGGTGCAGGCTTGATGGGCTGAATGGCCTCCTTCTGCTCTATTCTTCTCCCACATTTGCTTTTCCTGAATTGCAGTGAATTATTAATGAAGATGAAATTTGGTGCAGATGATTTGTTCTTGCTGATTTTGCATTTCTCTCTCGCTGAAGGTGACAGACAGGTCGGTGAGCACCTTCCAGGCCACTCCCCCACAGCAAGCACTGATTAATCCCAATCCAACGGGAATCCATCCCATGTGGGACAGCTGCCCTGATATTTAGCCTTTTGCCAGGGGCACTGCATGTTGCTGTGCCCACACACTGACTGACGCATCACCCCTCATTGTACCAGCTTTATACACCATAGGGCAGCTTTCAAAGGGCAAATCCACTTTCATTACAAATAAAGATATTAAACACTGGAACTTTGCTAGAGTTTGGTTTGAGCAGAGGGCTCTGTAACAATATTTCAAATCAATTACATTTAGAAGTTTTTATTAATCATCTTACCCATAACCCGCTAATCCTCCTAACCTACACTTCTAACTTATACATCTTTGGACACCGAGGAAGAATGTAACATGTCCAATCCTCCAACCTACACACGTTTGGATACTAACAGACAATTCAACATGGTCAATCCTCCTAACCAATATGTCTTTGGACACTAAGGGGCAATTTAGCATGGCCATTCCACCTAACCTGCACATTTTTGGACACTGAGGGAGAATTTAGCATGGCCAATCTCTCTAACATACACAACTTTGGACACTGAGGGAGAATTTAGCATGGCCAATTCTCCTAATCTACACATCTTTAGACACTAAGGGGCAATTTAGCATGGCCAATCTCCCTAACCTGCACATCTTTGGACACTAAAGGGTAATTTAGCAGAGCCAATCCACCCAATCCATACCTCTTTTGGACTGTGGAAATAAACCCACACAGACATGGGGAGAATATGCAAACTTCACACAGACAGATACCCAAGTCTGGAATAGACGGCAGGATATAGAATGTGGGGGTGAATGGGATCAAACGTTATGGGGAGAAAGCAGGATTAGGCTACTATTGAGTTGGATGGTCAGCTATGATCATGATGTCCATCTGTGTTGTCCCTTTCAGTGATTGGTGGACATGTAAACCCAGATCTCTCTGCCTATCAATACTCCTAAAGGTTCTACCATTTACTGTATAATTCCTACATGCACTGGGCATTCCAAAATGCATTATCTCACACTTGTCTGGATTAAACTCCATCTGCCATTTATCTGCCCAAGTCTCCAACCAGTCTACATTTTGCTGCATCCTCTGACAATCCTCTTCACTATCCACAACTCCACCAATTTTTTGATGCAAACTTACTAATCAGACTAGCTGCATTTTCCTCCAATTCTGAAAGATGTGTGATGCAGTGACCCGAACAGGCGCTGGACAAATTGGGGAATTTCACAATAACTTCATTGCGGTGCTAACGTAAGATTACTTGTGACTAATAAATAAAAACTTAACAACTCAAACTTAAACTAATTGTTCCTTGGGAGCACTGTGGAGAGGCAGTGATTTGCGAGTGGAGAGCTTGTGAGTGAGTAGAGCGATTTTTTAAGTCTAAATTTTACTAGTTTTTTTTTAAACTTTTTAAACTTGTAAACCCGCAAGGTGTTGCAAAGCACCTTGGGTAATGTAGTTTTTTTTTCAACCTCACTATAAATTGGGGTGGTGTGGAATCCCGATACTCTACACAAGTAGAGTATCCCAATCCCCCCCTCCTCCTCTAACCTAAAAAGGAGAGAGAGAGGAGCTCTGAGAAGGAGCAGGTAAGTTTGTTTTTGTGTGAACTGTAAGGTCCTTGGCTCACAGGGCCTAAGCAAAAAGGGGAGGCAAGGTAAGTTTTTTTTTAATCTTTCTCACTTTTTTTTTCTCTGGGTTACTAAAAAGGGGCAAGCATGGGTGTGAGGCCAGCATGTTGTTGCCAGTGTAACATGTGGGAGGTCTTGGAGGCTCCTGGTCTCCCAGATGTCCATACCTGTGATCGCTGTGTGGAGCTGCAATCCCGACGGGACCAGGTAAAAGAACTGAAAATGCAGCTTGAGGACCTTCGGCTCATTAGGGAGAATGAGGAGATTATTGATAGGAGCTACAGACAAGTAGTCACACCAGGGCAAAGGGGAGAAGGCACATGGGTAACTATTAGGAAGGGGAAACCTCAGGTGATGGAAAGTACACCAGTGGATGTCCCCCTTCAAAATAAGTACTCTTGCCTGAGTACTACTGTGGGGGAACAGCTCATCCAAGGGAGGCAGCGGTGGCCAGCTCCCTGGAGCTGAACAAAAACAAAAACCTAAAAAACAGAGCAAAAAGGCAGTGCTTATAGGGGACTCCCTAGTGAGGCGGGTGGACAGGCGTTTTTGTGGACGCAGACGGGAGTCGCGGATGGTGGTATGTCTCCCTGGAGCTGGGATTCGGGATGTCTCTGGACATGTCCCAGACATCCTGAGTGGGGAGGGTGAGGAACTGGAAGTTGTAGTACATATAGGTACTACTGACATAGGCAGGAAGAGGGAAGTGGACATGAAAAGGGATTATAGGGAACTGGGTAGGCAGCTGAGAGAGAGGAAAGCGAAGGTAGTAATCTCAGGATTGCTGCCTGCACTTTGGGAGAGTGAGAGCAGGAATAGATCCCTGAAAGTAGGCAGTCAAGTGGATAAAGTTGTTAAGAAGGCATATGGAGTCTTAGCTTTTATTGGCAGGGGGATTGAATTTAAGAGCCGCAGCATCACGTTGCAACTGTACAAAACTCTAGTGCGGCCGCACTTGGAGTATTGTGTGCAGTTCTGGTCCCCACATTATAAGAAAGATGTGGAGGCATTGGAGAGGGTACATAGGAGGTTTACCAGGATGTTGCCTGGTATGGAGGGCAGGTCCTATGAAGAGAGGTTGAAGGTTTTGAGGTTGTTTTCGTTAGAAAGGAGGCGGCTAAGAGGGGATCTTATTGAAGCATATAAGATGATTAGAGGTTTAGATAGGGTGGACAGTGATAGCCTTTTTCCTAGGATGTAGAAAGCTAGCACGAGGGGACACAGCTTTAAATTAAGGGGTATGAGTTATAGGACGGATATCAGAGGTAGGTTCTTTACTCAAAGAGTGATTAGGGAGTGGAATGCCCTGCCTGCAGCTGTTGTCGATGCGCCAAGTTTGGTGGCGTTTAAGAGGTTAATTGATAAGTATATGGAAGATAAGGGAATGGTTTAGTTTGGAGGGGCATTGCTTTTTATTTTGGTCGGCACAACATCGAAGGCCGAAGGGCCTGTTCTGTGCTGAAATGTTCTATGTTCTATGTTCTAATAGTATGAGTTGGAGGTTGAATACGTGGCTGAGGGACTGGAGCAGGGGGCAGGGATTCCGGTTCCTGGATCATTGGGATCTCTTTAGGGGCAGGTGTGACCTGTACAGCAAAGACAGGTGGCACCTGAATCCCAGGGGGACTAATATCTTGGCGGGAAGACTGGCTAGGGCTACTGGGGGACTTTAAACTAGAAAGGTTAGGGGGAGGGAATAGTGATGTGGAGACTGGGAGCAAGGAAGTTAGCTCCCAGGTAGGGAAGGACTCTAGGCAGGATGAGAGGCAGGTTAGACAAGTGGGGGAGAAGGGAAATGTCCAGTCTGAGGGACTGAGCTGTGTCTATTTTAATGCAGGAGTGTAGTAAATAAGGTGGATGAACTTAGGGCGTGGATTGCTGCTTGGGATTGTGATGTGGTGGCCATTACAGAGACTTGGGTGTCTCAGGGACAGGACTGGGTACTACAGGTCCCGGGATTCAGATCCTTCAGGAAGGACAGGGAGGGAGGCAAAAGAGGTGGTGGAGTGGCACTGTTGATCAGGGACAATGTCATGGCTGCAGAGAAGGTGGATACCGAGGAGGGAATGTCTACGGAGTCTCTGTGGGTGGAAGTTAGGAATAGCAAAGGGTCGGTGACGTTGCTGGTGTATTCTATAGGCCGCCCAATAGTGACAGGGAAGTTGAGGTGCAGATAGGGAAACAGATACTGGAGAGATGTAGAAATAACAGAGGTGTTGTGATGGGAGACTTCAATTTCCCAAACATCGACTGGAATATCCCAAGGGTAAGGGGTTTGGATGGGGGGGAGTTTGTTAGGTGTGTTCAGGAGGGTTTCCTGACACAGCACGTGGACAAGCCTATGAGAGGAGAGGCTGTACTGGACCTGGTACTAGCTAATGAACCAGGACAGGTGATGGATTTCTCGGTAGGAGAGCATCTTGGGGATGGAGATCATAATTCTATCTCCTTCACCCTTGCATTGGAAAAGGATAGGATCAGGCAGGCTAGGAAGGTGTTTGTCTGGAATAAGGGGAAATATGAAGTCATCAGGCAGATGTTGGGGCGAATAAACTGGAAGGAGGTGTTCTTGGGGAAAAGCACAGAAGGAAGGTGGAATGCTTGTCTGGAGCTCTGCACGACAACGTTCCGGTGAGACAAGGAGGTTTTGGTAGGTCGAGGGAACCGTGGTGCACGAAGGCTATGGTGAACCTAGTCAGGAAGAAAAGAAAGGTGTATAAAAGGTTCAAAGAGCTAGGAGATGTTGGGGATCTAGAGAAGTATAAGGCTTATAGAAGAGAGCTTAAAAAGGAAATTAGGAGAGCCAGAAAGGGGTCATGAGAAGACCTTGGCTGGTAGGATTAAGGAGAATCCCAAGGCCTTCTACAAATATGTGAAAAGTAAAAGGATGAGAAGAGAAGGGATAGGACCTATAAAAGGTGAAGGGGGAAAGTCTGTATGGAACCGGAAGAAATGGCAGAGGTGCTTAATGAGTACTTTGCCTCAGTATTCACGGTGGAAAGTGATCTGGGAGGATGCACTACAAGTTTGAGGCAGACTGAAAAGATTGAGTATGGAGATATTAAGGAAGCGGATGTGTTAGAACTTTTAAATGCTATCAAGATAGACAAGTCTCCGGGACCAGATGGGATGTACCCCAGGTTATTGTGGGAGGTGAGGGATGTCATTGCAGAGCCCCTGGCGATGATCTTTGCGTCGTCGATGGAGACGGGAGAGGTTCCAGAGGATTGCGGATGTGGTCCCTATTTTCAAGGAAGGGAACAGGGATAGTCCTGGAAATTACCGACCGGTGAGTCTGACCTCAGTGGTTGGTAAGCTGATGGAGAGGCTTCTGAGGGACAAGATTTACGAGCATTTGGAGAAGTTTAGGTTGATTAGAAATAGTCAGCATGGTTTTGTAAAAGTCAGCAAGGCATTTGATCAGGTCCCACATGCAAGACTTCTTGAGAAGGTGAGAGGCCATGGGATCCAAGGGGCTTTGGCCTTGTGGATCCAGAACTGGCTTGCCTGCAGAAGGCAGAGGGTGGTTGTGGATGGCTCTTTTTCTGTATGGAGGTCAGTCACCAGTGGAGTGCCCCAGGGATCTGTTCTAGGATCCTTGCTGTTTGTCATTTTCATAAATGACCTGGATGAGGAAGTGGAGGGATGGGTGAGTAAGTTCGCCGATGACACGAAGGTCGGTGGTGTTTTGGATGGTCTGGAGGGATGTCAAAAGTTGCAGCATGACATCGACAGGATGCAAGACTGGGCGGAGAAGTGGCAGATGGACTTCAACGCGGATAAATGTGTTGTGGTCCATTTTGGCAGATCCAACGGAATGAATGAGTACACTATCAAAGGTAGGAGTCTTAGCTGTGTGGAAGAGCAGAGGGATCTTGGGGTCCGGGTCCATAAGACTCTCAAATCGGCCTCCCAGGTGGAGGATGTGGTTAAGAAAGCGTACGGTGTACTGGCCTTCATTCATCGAGGGATTGAGTTCAGGAGTCAGGAGGTAATGCTGCAGCTTTATAGGACCCTTGTCAGACCACACTTGGAGTACTGTGTGCAGTTCTGGTCGCCTCACTATCGGAAGGACGTGGAAGCTATTGAAAGGGTGCAGAGGAGATTTACAAGGATGTTGCCTGGATTGGGAGGCATGCCTTATGAAGACAGTTGAGGGAGCTGGGACTGTTCTCCCTGGAGAGACGAAGGTTGAGAGGCGACCTGATAGAGGTTTACAAGATGTTGAGAGGAATAGATAGGGTGGACTCTCAGAGACTATTTCCCAGGACTGAAATGGTCGCGACGAGAGGGCACAGATTTAAGGTGCAGGGAAGCAAGTACAGAGGGGATGCTAGGGGAAAGTTTTCCACTCAGAGGGTGGTGAGTGAATGGAATCGGCTGCCGTCGGTGGTGGTCGAGGCGAACTCGCTGGGGTCTTTTTAAAAGACTTCTGGATGAGTATATGGGATCCAATGGGATTGGGGGTTATAGATAGGTCTATGGCTGGGTAGGTTTTGATGTGTTCGGCACAACTTGTGGGCCGAAGGGCCTATTTGTGCTGTATGTTCTATGTTAAACAAATCATTTCCATCTACTACGAACCACAAAGGTTCCAGCACTCATCCCTGTGGAATAGGCTAGTCACAGCATTCCATTCACAAAAACACTCTCTACTGCTACCCTCTGTCTTCTAAGTCCAAGCCAATTCTGTGTCCATCTTACCAGCTCTCATAAGATGGCTAATTGGCAAAACAAACTTCACCTTTCATATCAGTCTACCATGAGGTACAAAGAACAAAGAACAAAACAGCACGGGAAACAGGCCCTTCGGCCCAACGAGCCCACGCCACCACCTGATGTTCCCACCTCTACCCGTGATCCCTGTCCACGTTTACAGATCTACAGATTAAAAACCAAATTTGAGACAATTTAGGGAAAGTCTGTTTTGCCAATTAGCCTAAGAGCACATCTATGGGATGTGGGAGGAAACCGGAGCTCCCGGAGAAAACCCACGCAAGCACGGGGAGAATGTGCAAACTCCCACAGACACAGGCCCAAATCCATGTATCTGCACAGCACAGCGATAGTCACTGAGCTGTTGTGTTGCCCATCAAATGGTCCAGGTCAATGTCAAAGGCCTTACTGAAATCTCCGTGTACAACATTCTCTGCCTTTCCCTCATCTACCATCCTCGAAAAACTTGATGAAGATAGTGAGGCACGACCTTCCCTTCACAAAACCTGCTGTCCATCACGAGTAAGTCCGTTTGTTTCCAAGTGTGAATAAATCCTGTTTGATCCTAAAGACAGCAGCAGCCATCAGTACCTTGGTATTCCTCCTTCTCTCCCACGCAACAAACTCACCCCAGGGTGTGTGTGTGTGCATGTGTGTGTGTGCTTCTGAATCACAACAATGGTCCCATCCTATCGACATGCCTGCATTCCCAAACTGGGGAAGTTGCTGGTTAAGGAATACAAATCCTGGCCTGACTCCTTCTCTATTGCCAAGTGTCACTGAGGGGTGTGAGGGACTCCAATGCTGTCACGGCAAGAGCTCGTACTGAAGGACATGGAGGCTTTAGAGAGGGTACAGAAAAGGTTTAACAGAATGTTGCCTGGTTTGGAGGGTATTAGAGAGGTTATAGAAACTTGATATATTCTCACTGGAATGACAGAGGCTGAAGGACAGCCTGATAAAAGTTTACAAAATGATGAGGGGCGTGGACAGAGTGGATACTCAGAGTCTTTTTCCCATGGTAGAAATGTCAGAGGACAGAGGTTTAAGGTTAAATGGGAGAAGTTTGAAGGAGATGTGAGATGCAAGTCTTTTTTACACAGAGGCTGGTAAGTGCCGGGAATGCGTTGCAAGAAGAGGCGATAGAAGCAGATATAAATAGGGATGTTTAAGAGGCATCTGGACAGGTACATGAATAGGCTGAGAATAGATGGAAATGGATTCCATTTGTAGAGACAAAACACATACACACACGCACACCCTGGGTGAGGGGCTGGGAGGGTATGGGTCACAATGAGGAGATGGGAAGGTACAGGCCATGGGTAAGGGACTGGAGAGGGCACAGGTTGTGGGTTGAGGGGGCTAACCCTGGGTGAGGGGCTCTGGAGGCTACAGGTTATGGGCGAGGGGCCGGGGCCGGGGAGGGTGACGGGGGAGGGGCAAATCCTCACCTTCCATTGACAGGCCAGACCCGTGTGACGTCACTGACATAGCCGGAATACTCGCAGCCTCCGTCCAATAGGAGCAGCTCCCCATCCTGGTGAGGGAGTACAGTCAGGGGGTTAGTAAAGCCACACATAGAGAGCCAATCACACTCTTGCTTTTCACTGTTCAACTACAGCACAACCATCAATAACCAATCTACACTTATCCACCTTCGTTCTGTAATCCCAACAGCCAATAAAATCTAACAGCCTTCCATTTTCAGCTTATGGGGAACAGAGCTCCAGAATCCCTTGGCTCTCCATGTGAGGAAATGTGCCATTTCTGTATAGCCTGGCTTTTCAGTTGACCCATTTATTATAAACTCTCCCAACAGAGGAAATACTTCCTCTATATCGACTTTTTACCTTTCATTTCGAGGAGGTTCTGTGGTGCAGTGGGTTAGTGTCCCTGCCTCTGAGCCAGAAGCTCTGGGTTTGAGTCCAGGAACTGGTGTCCAAGGAAAGTGTGTTCATAACGCATACAAAGCAAGAACGAGGAACGGTACAGCACAGGAACAGACCCTACGGTGCTACAAGCCTGTGCCAATTATGATGCCCTAACTAAACTCAAACTATACACACTTACAGAGTCTGTATCTTCCATTCCCATCTTATTCACGTGTTTGTCTAATTGTCCTTTAAATGTTGCTCTTGTACCTGCTCCCTCCCCGGGCAGCCTGTTCCAGACACTCACCACCCTCTGTGTAAAAAACTTACCTCGCACATCTCCACTAAACTTTCCCCCATGCACCTTAAACCCCTGTCCCCTAGTACTTTTTTTACCCTAGGAAAGAGCATCTGACTATCCACTCTGTCCATGTCACTTGTAATCTTGTAAACCCCTATCAGGTTGCCTCTCAATCTCCTTCGTTCCTGTGAGAACAAACCGAGTTTCTCCAACCTCTCCTCATAGCTAATACCCTCTGGACCCAGTATCATCCTGGTAAACCTCTAAAAACAGGTCTCAAACCAGTGGCAGGGAGTGAGAGTGGAAATCCTTGGTCTGAAGGGGCATACAGATAACATGCAGGCAATCGCAGCAAGCTGGACCACCCGAGTGAACTCAAACACTCCATCACAATTCCTTTTAATCATTTTAAATGCTTCAATTCGATCACCCGTTTTACACTGTCCTTGAGCCTAATTTACACAACGTGTTCCGTTACCATAACAGCAACTTTTATTTCCACTGGACCTCTAACATCCCAAGCTGTTTCCCGGGAAGGTTATCAGACATTCCGACATAGAGCCTCATGAGGAGATGGTTGACCAAAAGCTTGGATCAAAGACGTGGGCTTTAAGGAACACGGAGAAAAGGGAGAAGGGAGCTTCAGATCAGCGATTGGAATTCCTGCGCACATGGACACAGGGAAATGCAAATTGCATCAAAGGACAGAGTGTCAGGGACCCGGTTCGGGTCACTGTCTGTATGGGTTTCCTCCCACAGTCTGAAAGACTTGTTGGTTAGATGCATTGACCCGAACAGGCACTGGACAGTGGCAACTAAGGGAATTTCACAGAGGCTTCTCATTACAGTGTTAATGTAAGCCTACTTGTGACTATTAAATAAACTTTCCTCCCACAGTTCTGAAAGACGTGCTGGTTAGGATGCATTGGCCGTGCTAAATTCTCCCTCAGTGTACCCAAACAGGTGCCAGACTGTGTCGAGAAGGGAATTTTCACAGTAATTTCATTGCAGTGTTAATGTAACTTGTGACTAATAAATAAACTTCAAGTATTTATAGAACATAAAACACAACAGCACAAACAGGCCCTTCAGCCCACAAGTTGCGCCGATCATATTCATACTTACCAGGCCTATCTATAACTCTCAATCCCATTAAATTCATCCACAAATCTCTCAAAAGACCTCAATGAGTTTGCCTCTACCAACTTCGACGGCAGCTGATTCCACTCACCCTCCACCCTCTGAGTGAAAACCTTACCCCCGACCCCTGAACCCCTGAACAAAATTGTCTTCCTAAATTGTCTTAAATTTGGTTTCAATCCATAGATCTATAAACATAGACAGGGATCATGGGTAGAAGTGGGAACATCGGGGTGGCGGTGCGGGCTCGTTGGGCCGAAGGACCTGTTTCCCGTGCTGTTTTGTTCTTATCTCCTGTGTACCTGCTCCCCAGCAACTTAAACCTGTGTCCTCTCGTAGCGACCATTCCAGCTGTGGGAAATAGCCTCTTAGAATCCTTCCCATCTATTCCTCTCAACATCTTATAAACCTCTATCAGGTCACCTCTCAACCTTTGTCTCTCCAGGGAGAAAAGACCGAACTCCCTCAACTTATCCTCACAAAGACATGCCCCCCAATCCAGGCAACATCCTTGTAAATCTCCTCTGCACCCTCTCAATAGCTTCCACATCCTTCTTGTAGTGAGGCGTATTCAAACATCCTACTTCCCTTAGAGATGCACTAACAGTCCCTAACAATGTAATTAACATTAACAAATCTTAGCAATGTAATGGATACCCTCTTACCTTAATCATTTGGTTATTTTTCACATAATGCAGGATATTGGAGCGATTGCCACCAGCTACGACCGGAGGGTACGCCAGGAGATCCGCCCCACGAGCTCGACACTCAAAATCAAACTGCAACGGAGAAATAGTTTGGAGTCGCAGGTTACGGAGAATCAATCTCCAGCTTTTCATCCATCTTATACAAAACTAAATTCAGAGTCATATAGTGTCAAAAAGGTCCTTCAAGTCTACACTGAATAATTACCACTAACGGCGCGCTAATCCCATTTTCCTGCATTTGTAACATAGCCTTAAATATTCCGATGTTTCAAGTGCTCATCCAAATAGTTTTTAAAAGTTGTAATGTTTCTGGCCTCCACTATCTTCCCAGGCAGCGAGTTCCAGATTCCCACGACCCTCTGAGTGAAATTTCTTCTTCTTAAATCACCCTAAAGCTATGCCCCCTCAAGGGATCACAGAATCCCTCACAGTGCAGAAGGAGGTCATTCGGCCCATCAAGTCTGCACCGACAACAATCCCACCCCAGGCCCTATCCCACAACTCCACCCATTTACCCACCAATCTATCTTTTAATGCAAGGATAGATAAATTTTTGAACAGTAAAGGATTTAAGGGTTACGGTGAGCGGGCGGGTAAGTGGAGCTGAGTCCACAAAAAGATCAGTCTTGGTTTTATTGAATGGTGGAGAAGGCTTGAGGGGCCAGATGGCCAATTCCTGCTCCTACTTGTGTTCTTAATCCTCTAATCTACACACCTCAGGACACTGAGGCAATTTAGTATGGCCAAACCACCTAATCAGTACATCTTTGGACTGTGGGAGGAAACTAGAGCATCCGGAGGAAACCCACACAGACATGGGGAGAATGTGCAAACTCCACACAGACGGTGACCCAAGCTGGGATTTGAACCCAGTTCCCTGGTGCTGAGAGGCAGCAGTGCTAACCTACTGTGCTATTGACTCATGATTGACTCCTCAACTAAGGGGAACAGCTGCCCCCTACTCACCCTATCCAGACCCCTCATAGTCTTATACACCTAAGTCACATCCCCCTGCTCATGTCTCTGCTCTAGAGAAAACAATCCAAGCTTATCCAGCCTCTTCTTATCACTCAAACGCTCCACCCCAGGCAGCATCCTGGTGAATTTCTTTAACCTCATATCAGGATTTTAACCCTGCACAAGCATTTACCCTGAAACACATTTGACAGTGGCCGTTCAGGTGGCACCTTACCAACTCTGCGAGTCAGCATGGCCTCACTCACAGTGATCACACCACATTGGGGGATTGAAAGGCTGGTGGGATGACTCGACGCTGATGGATATGGGTGACCAACACTCCGGGTTCACTTCCTCTAGTTTGGATCGGAATATTACGAGGCCACGGGTAGGGTTACAACCAAACCTTGGCAGTCAAAATGCAATCCTCCATGTGCAACTGTCAATCATTGGTTAATCTCGTACCACTTGAAAATCGCAGTTAGTTAATTTAGGCTTTGTTTTCATATCTGGGTCCAGCATTGATAAGAAACAGTTAACAGGTGAATTAGTTAACACAATTTTGAGGTTTATTCACGCAGACCATGCAACGTGATGGGTTTATAAACTTTTTTGCTTGTGAAAACATTACAGTAATTTAGGATTTGATTACCACTGAGAAAAGAAGCATATTGAAGCTTCTCAATTTGCACCCATTTGCCAGAAGAATACGTACAGAAAACAACAATTTGTATTGTAAGTGAAGACAGTATTGACTGGTTGCCAAGTGGACTCTGATTGGTAGAGGTTCGGTCATGTAGAATACACCAGGTGATGGTGACTGACAGTTAACTGCCAAGCATTGTGATACATTTGATGAGCTTTACTTTTAAGCTAATACTTATTTATTTGTTGCATGTACACCTGGTTGCTACCATGTGACTAAAAGTTTTGCTGCTTACCTTTGCATAAATATAGGACTCATCAACTGGAGCCTTGGACGAAAGCATCGTGCTGATGAATGCCTGAAAATAAACAACAAGACTTGGACCGGCACCGTAGCAATTTGGAAACGTCGCAAAATACACAGCAGCAATAACTAAACAAGTTTAAAAAAAGTAAGAGTAAAGTTTAAAGTTTATTAATTAGTCACAAGTAGACTTACATTAACACTGCAATGAAGTCACTGTGAAAATCTCCTAGTCGCCACACTCTGGCATCTGTTTGAGTACACTAAGGGAGAATTTAGCGCGGCCAATGCACATAACCAGCACATCTTTCGGACTGGGGGATGGAACCTGGAAGAAACCCACTCAGACATGGGGAGAATATGCAAACTCCACACAGACAGGAATCAAACCATGGTCCCTGGCGCTGTGAGGCAGCAGTGCTAACCACTGTGCCACCGTGTGACATCGAGATTCGATATGTTGGTTCTATTTGCTCTCCACGGATACTGTCAGACATGCATTTTCTGTTTTTGTTTCAGATTCCCCAGCATCCTCAGTATTTTGCTTTTATGTCTGAGTATGTTTGTTCTTTGAAAAACCCTAAACATCTCTCACATGCCTGTTAACCAATGCTTACATAGGACATAGAACATAGAACACTACAGCACAAACAGGCCCTTCGGCCCACAAGTTGTGCCGAACACATCAAAAACCTACCCAGCCACAGACCTATCTATAACCCCCATCCCATATACTCATCCAGAAGTCTTTTAAAAGACCCCAGCGAGTTCGCCTCGACCACCACCGATGGCAGCCGATTCCATTCACTCACCACCCTCTGAGTGAAAAACTTTCCCCTAGCATCTCCTCTGTACTTGCTTCCCTGCACCTTAAATCTGTGCCCTCTCGTCGCGACCAGTATATGGAAGAGAAGGGAATGGTTTAGTTTGGAGGGGCATTGCTTTTTATATTGGTCAGCGCAACATCGAAGGCCAAAGGGCCTGTTCTGTGCTGTAGTGTTCTATTTCAGCCCTGGGAAATAGTCTCTGAGAGTCCACCCTCTCTATTCCTCTCAACATCTTGTAAACCTCTATCAGGTCGCCTCTCAACCTTCGTCTCTCCAGGGAGAACAGTACCAGCTCCCTCAACCTGTCTTCATAAGGCATGCCTCCCAATCCAGGCAACATCCTTGTAAATCTCCTCTGCACCCTTTCAATAGCTTCCACGTCCTTCCTATAGTGAGGTGACCAGAACTGCGCACAGTACTCCAAGTGTGGTCTGACAAGGATCCTATAAAGCTGCAGCATTACCTCCTGACTCCTGAACTCAATCCCTCGATGAATGAAGGCCAGTACACCGTAAGCTTTCTTAACCACATCCTCCACCTGGGAGGCCGATTTGAGAGTCTTATGGACCCGGACCCCAAGATCCCCCTGCTCTTCCACACAGCTAAGACTCCTACCTTTGATAGTGTAGATAGCTTAAATAATGTCAGTATATTACCCCAATCCCACGTACTCTAATGATCTTTACTAACCCCCTATGTGGGACCTTATCGAAAACTTTCTAAAAGTCCAGTACACCACATCCATTGGTCGCCTATTTTGTCTGTTACATCCTCAAAAAACTCAAACAGGCTGGTCTATCACGATTTCCTTTACAAAAATCCATGTTAACTCTTCCCATTATTTTCTAAGTGTTGAGTTATCACATCTTTCAGAATGGATTTTTAGAATAAAGTCCAAAGATGTACAAGTTAGGGGGACTGATGTGCTAAATTGCCCCTTAGTGTCCCGGGATATGTAGGTTAGAGATATGAGTGGGGTAAATATGTGGGGTTACAGAGATAAGGGCTTGGATGGGATTGTGGTCAGTGCAGTCTCAAGGGGCCGAATGGCCTCCTTCTGCACTGTAGGGATTCTATGGTTTTTCTTGTTGCTGATGGCAGGCTTTACAGATCTGTGTCGTTCCCGTCTTTTTTAATTCCTTCTTTCTTAAATAGTGGGGTTATATTTTCTACCTGTGAATCTGCAGGAACTGTTCCAGGTGATGGTGTTCCCCATGTATCTGCTGCCCTTGTCCTTCTAGATGGTACAGATCCTATTCGATTTGATTCTCAGCTCGATTCTGGGTTTGATTCTCAGCTTGTGTCACTGTCTGTGTGGAGTCTGCACATTCTCCCTGTGACTGCGTGGGTTTCCTCCGGGTGCTCTGGTTTCTTCCCACATTCCAAAGATGTGTGGATTAGGTTAATTGGCCATGCTAAATTGACCCTTGTGTCGGGGATTAACGGGGTAAATATGTGGGGTTACAGGAATAGGGGCTGGGTGGGATAGTGGTGCAAAGTTGATGAGCCAGGTGGCCTCATTCTGCACTGTAAGGAAAGTATAATTTATCCCGAGCCCTTCTCCCTCATGCTTATCCCTCTAAAGTGCATCTTCACTTTTTGCCTCAATTTCTCCGTCTGGCAGTGAGTTCCACACTCTCTGCACTAACGTGTTTCTCTGGAATTCCCTGCTGGACAAATAAGTGTCTACAGGCTAATGAGTTTAACCTTCGTGGTGGGAAAGATTTCATCGATGATAAATCAAGACAAAATTTAAATTAACTATCACATTAGAGATTGCATTAGAGAGGGTGTAGCAAAGATCTGTGAGAACAGTTCCAATTATATAGAAAGTTTGGATATGGTGGGACAGTTCTACCTGGAGAAGGCAATAGTGATGTTGTCACTGGGCTAGCAATCCAGAGAGATCCAGAGCAAGATCCGGGGACCTGAGTTCAAATCCCACTATGGCGAAATTTGAATTCAATAAAAATCTGGAATTAAAAGTCTAATGTAGAAACAAAACTACTGTTGATTGACGTAAAAACCTATCTGGTTCACTAATGTCCTAATCTGCTGTCCTTACCTAGTCTGGCCTGCGTGTGGCTCCAGAACCACAGCAATTACAGTTATGTGGGTAGAATGGGTATACAGGGATATGGGCCAAATGTGTGCAACTGGGACTAGTTTACAGGTTTAAAAAAAGGGTGGCATGGACAAGTTGGGCCAAAGGGCCTGTTTCCATGCTGTAAACCTCTATGACTCTATGCGGCTGATTCTCAAATGCCCCTCGGAAACGGAGGGCAGTTAGGAATGAACAAGAGGTGCTGGCTCAGCCAGCAATACTCACGTCTTATAATTTAGATGGAGAGGAGGTTCGGGTATCAGTGTTCAAGATTATGAAGGGTCTGGACAAGAGTAGATAAGCAGACACTGTTCCCATTTGCAGGAGGATTGTAACCCTTTGTAGCCATCTTCATTAGCCCAGTCTCCGCTGGGATCGGTTAAGACTTACCTGGATAGTCACACGAGCAGACTAGGAATGGAGGGACACAAACGAATGGTCTAATTGGACCAATGAGCAGCACAGGCTTGGCGGGCCGAAGGGCCTGTTTCCTGTGCTGTCTTGCTCTTTGATTAGGTAACAGAGGACAGAGATCTACTGCAATTGGCAAAAGAAGCACGAGGAGAACTTTCTCACGTGGTGAGGGGTTAGGATCTGGCATCGCCGGAGGAGGCAGGTTCAATTGAAACCTTCAAAAGACAATCAGGTAACTATCAGAAGATAAACATTTGCAAGGCTATGGGAGGCAAGATGGATGAGTGAGACCAGGTGAGTTGCTCTTGTCCAGTACGGACACCAATGGCCTCCTCCTGTGCTGTAACCTTATATTTGTGGCTCTGATTTTGGAGTCCTTGCCAAGTGGAAACAGTAAATCCTCTCGTCAACAGGAATGCCATTCCTGTAATCCTCATTCCCCACTGTTACAACCTACCTCTGAGGTAATCTTTGCAGCCGTCTTTATGAGCCCAATCTCTGCGTCCGACTTAATGAGTCGTAGTTCATGGATGTGTCTGCGAACTGGCTGGACGGTGTTGCTGCTCTGGGCTTTGATATCTATGAGGGGTTGCATGTATTCTGTGTGTAACCTTGGGTGAACCACTGGCCCAGTGTCATACCACAAAGTGCACCCTTCATCTAGTTGAGAAATGGAAAGGAGAGGCAGAGGCAATTCCACATAAGAAATAGGAGCAGGAGTAGGCCATCCACCCCCTCGAGCCTGCCCTGCCATTCAATATGATCATGGCTAATCTGTAATGGTTCAGTACCGCTTTCCCGCTTTCTCCCCGTAACCCTCAATTCCCTTGTCAGTCAAAAACCTATCCACTCTTGACTTGAACAATCCTTGGTCAATGGTCTACAGAAACTTTCATCTAAATAGTGTCTGAGACACGAGCATTATCAAAACAACATGTGGCATTGAGTTAATACCTCGATACTGGGATATTAGACCCAAAGATTGATCAGAGGAGGGATTTCGTCAACTCAAAAAGAAACATTACTGCAATCTGGGCCATTACACAGTGCACCTTGCCTCCGCCTGGACTTGCCACCTTAATCGGGCAGTTCAATGTACGTTTGTACATTTCCCTGTAATCTCCCCACAGCATCCTACCATACGGGGATTGAACACTCTCCACGCAGGTCTGCAGTTGCTTGTCTGCTCTGCTGCAAAGGGGCGTTAGCCCCAGGAAGTGTTAGAGCTTCTAGGTAGCATTAAAACTGATAAATCTCTGGGGCCTGATGGCATTTATCCCAGGCTGCTTAGGGAGGTGCGAGGTGAAATTGCTGGGCCTCTGACGCAAATCTTTGTCTCTTCTTTGGACACAGGTGAGATCCCAGAGGACTGGAGAATAGCTAATGTTGTACTGTTGTTTAAAAAGGGTAGTAGGGATAACCCTGGGAATTATAGGCCAGTGAGTTTGACGTCAGTGGTAGGGAAGCTGTTGGAGGGGATTCTTAGAGATAGGATATATAGGCACTTAGAGCGTTGCAATCTGATTAGGGATACGCAGCATGGATTTGTTAAAGGGAGGTCATGCCTTACAAATCTGGTAGAATTTTTTGAGGAGGTGACGAAAACGGTGGACGAAGGGCGAGCCATTGATGTCGTCTATATGGATTTTAGTAAGGCGTTTGACAAAGTCCCTCATTGGAGGTTAGTTGAGAAGGTCAAGGCTAATGGGATACAAGGACAGGTAGCTAGATGGATAAGTAACTGGCTTGGTAATAGGAGACAGAGAGTAATAGTGGAAGGGTGTTTTTCTACTTGGAGGTCAGTCACTAGTGGTGTGCCGCAGGGCTCGGTACTGGGATCTCTTCTATTTATAATATATATAAATGACTTGGAAGAGGGAGTAAGTGGAGTGATCAGCAAGTTTGCAGACAATACAAAGATGGCTGGACTTGCGGATAGTGAGGAGCATTGTCAGGCGATGCAGCAGGACATAGATAGGCTGGTAGCTTGGGCAGATGATGGCAGATGGAATTCAATCCTGATAAATGTGAGGTGATGCATTTCAGGAGAAAGAATGCAGGGGGGAGGTATATGATAAAGGGTAGACCTATTAAGAGTATAGAAACGCAGAGGGACATGGGGGTGCAGGTGCACAAGTCACTGAAGGTGGCAGAGCAAGTGGAGAAGGTTGTGAAGAAAGCAAATAGTATGCTAGCCTTTATAGGAAGGGGTATAGAGTACAAGAGCTGGCCTTTAATGTTGCAGTTGTATAAAACGTTGGTTAGACCTCATTTGGAATACTGCGTCCAGTTCTGGTCGCCTTACTACCGGAAGGACGTGGAGACTCTGGAGAGAGTGCAGAGGAGGTTTACCAGGATGCTGCCTGGTATGGAAGGTCTGAGTTACGAGGAGAGGTTAGGCAAATTGGGACTGTTTTCCTTAGAAAGACGTAGACTTAGAGGAGATCTAATAGAGGTGTACAAGATTATGAGGGGTATAGATAGAGTAAACAGGGTTAAGCTTTTTCCTAGGATGGACTCAAATAGCACGAGGGGTCACGGGCTTAGGGTGAGGGGGGTAAGGTATAATTTGGATGCTAGAGGGAGTTTTTTCACACAGAGGGTGGTGGGGGTATGGAATGCGCTGCCAAGTAAAGTGGTGGAGGCAGGTACTCTGGAGATATTTAAGAAATACTTAGATGGGCACATGAACAGAATGGGAATGGAGGGGTATAGAAAACTGATTTAAAATAGGGATCATGAGCCTTGGGAGTCCCTGGGAAGTGTGTAAATAGATGATGATATTGATGTACTTGTTTTTATCCTACAGGTGCTTTGGTCCACCGTGTTGTCTAACGAGGGGCATAAACACGATGGGTTGTGAGAGGGCTGCTCTCGGATTTTTTTCGAGAGTATCCTAGTGCTTCACGTCGTCAGTGTACGCTTGACCTGGACCATTTGATGGGCAACACGACACTCAGTGACTATCGCTGTGCTGTGCAGATACATGGATTTGGGCCTGTGTCTGTGGGAGTTTGCGCATTCTCCCCATGCTTGCGTGGGTTTTCTCCGGGAGCTCCGGTTTCCTCCCACATCCCAAAGATGTGCTCTTAGGGTAACTGGCAAAACAAATTCTCCCTAAATTGTCTCAAATTTGGTTTTTAATCCATAGATCTATAAACATGGACAGGGATCACGGGTAGAGGTGGTAACATTGGGGTGGCGGCGCGGGCTCGTCGGGCCGAAGGGCCTGTTTCCCGTGCTGTTTTATTCTTTGTTCACTCTCTCCTTGCTGAGGGGGACGCGGTACGTCTGAATGCTCTCTCTCAGTGGGGTGCACGGGGATAGGGGAGGAACACAATCAAACAGAATTGAATAAAGGCCATTCAGCCCATCATGGCTGTTATGGCTCAATGAAACAGCAAGATAATTAGTCTGGCAAACCAGTCTTTCCCCATAACTGCTCCCATCAAGTGTTTATCCAATTCCCTTGGCATTACTGAATCCGCTTCCAGCATCCTTTCAGGTAGTGTGGTCAGTGTATTCCCGCTTTCCCCTCTCCCTCCCCGCTCCCTCCACCGCCCCCCCCCCCCCCCCCCGCTCCGTCATGGCCCCACCCTCCCTCCCCACTCCCACACGCCCCCCCCCCCTCCCCGCTCCGTCACGGCCCTCCCCCTCCCGCTCCGTCACGGCCCTCCCTCCCTCCCCGCTCCCACACGCCCCCCCCCTCCCCGCTCCGTCACGGCCCTCCCCCTCCCTCCCCGCTCCCTCAACGGCCCCCCCCCCCCCCCCCCCCCCCCTCCCTCCCCGCTCCCTCACGGCCCCTCTCCCTCACGGCCCCTCTCCATTCTAGAGAAGTCCCATATAATTTTGGACAGTTCCATCAAATCTCCGCTTAACCTTATTTAATTATTAGTCACAAGTAGACTTATATTAACACCTCAATGAAGTTACTGTGAAACTCCCCTAGTTGCTACACTCTGGCCCTTCTCTGAGTACACTGAATTTAGTACGTCCAATATACCTGACATCCCAGATTTGGACAAATCTCCCAGTTGAGGTCTAACCATTAATTTAGAAAGGTTTGATAGAATTATAGAATCACTATAGTGCAGAAGGAAACCATTCGGCCCATCGAGTCTGCACCAGCAACAATCCCACCCAGACCCTACCATGTAACCCCACATATTTACCATCCTAATCCCCCCGACACTAAGGGGTAAGTTAGTACAGCCAATGCACCTAACCAGCATGTCTTTCAGACTGTTGGAGAAAACTGGAGCATCCAGAGGAAACCCACGCAGGTACAGGGAGAACATGCAGACTTCACACTGACCGTCCCTCAAGACAGGAACTGAACCCGGGTCTCTGGTGCTGTGAGGTAGCAGTGCTAAACGCTGTGCCACCAGGCTGACCAATTTTTTTGGTAGAACCTTTTTGTTTTGATACTCAAAGTCTCCATTTTTAAAGTCATTGATCGATAAGAACATAAAAACTAGGAGCACGAATAGACCATCTGGCCCCTCGGGCCTGCCCCACCATTCAATAAAATCATGGCTGATCATTTTGTGGACTCAGCTCCACTTACCAGCTCACTCGCCATAACCCTTAATTCCTTTACTGCGCAAAAATATATCTACCTTTGCTTTACAAACATTCATTGAGATAGCCTCAACTGCTTCACACAGAGAATTCCACAGATTCACAACTCTTCACGTGAAGAACTTGCTCCTCAACTCAGTCCTAAATCTGCTCCTCCTTATTTTGAGGCTATGTCCCCTAGTTCTAGTTTCACCCGCCAGTAGAAACAACCTTCCTGCTTCTATCTTATCTAATCGCATCATAATTTTATATATTTCTATAAGATCTCTCTTCAGTCTTCCGAATTCCAATGCGTATAGCCCCAGTCTACTCAGTCTCTCCTCATAAGCCAACCCTCTTAACTCTGGAATCAACCCTAGTAAATCTCTTCTGCAACCCCTTCAGTGCCAGTATTCCTTTTTCGAGGATATACTGGCACTGGAGGGGGTATAAAGGAGATTCGCTGTCCTTTGTTTAAAAGATTGATCTGTTTTTCCTGATCAAAGGGTTGGCAGGGAGTGACCTTTCACTAGCTTAAATTCAACCGGGAATTTTTCAAACCCTCCTCTGGAGGATCAGATCAGGGATACGAGCCTTCTAAGTTGAAATTCCAAATCTCTCCAGTATTGACAGATAATTGCCATGTCCATATCAACATGATAAGCTCTGTACATACCCTTCTGTCACTCCTCAGGCAAGACAGCAGCAAGATAATCATTGATAAGGACAGGCTAGATAGGCTGGGAATTTTTTTTCTGGAGCATAGGAGGCTGAGGAGTGATCTTATAGAGGTCTATAAAATAATGAGGGGCACAGGCCAGCTGGGTAGTCAATATCTTTTCCCAAAGGTAGGGGAGTCAAACTGGAGGGCATAGGTTTAAGGTGAGAGGGGAGCAATACAAAAGGGTCCAGAGGGGCAACTTTTTCACACAGAGGGTGGTGAGTGTCCGGAGGTGGTAGTAGAGGCAGATACAATTTTATCTTTTAAAAAGCATTTAGATAGTTACACAGGTAAAATGGGCCAAAACCAGGCAATTGGGACTAGCTTAGGGGTTTAAAAAAAAGGGTGGCATGGACAGGTTAGGCCGAAGGGTTGTTTCCATGCTGTAAATCCCTATTACTGATAACTCTGTGTTCCTGCAGCGTGACCCATGTGAAGGAAGATGCCTCAGTGCTTTCCATTAAAGAAGGAAAAGACAATGCACAGCGAGGGAGAGAACATGCTACAGAGAGGGCGGGGGAGCTTTGTTCATAGAACCATCGAATCCCTATAGTGTAGAAGGAGGCCATTCAGCCCATTGGGTCTGCACCAACTCTACAAAAGGTCATCTTACCCAACCCCTCTCTCCCTATCCCCGCACATTTACCATGGTTAATATACCTAACCTGCAGATCTTTGGAGTGTGGGAGGATACCCAGTGGGGATCTGCGCTGGGACCCCAACTGTTCACATTATATATCAATAATTTGGAAGAGAGAACAGAATGTGTTATCTCCAAATTTGCAGATGATACAAGGTCGGGTGGGAGGGTGAGCTGTGAGGAGGATACAGAGATGCATCAGTGTGATTTGGAAAGGCTGAGTGTGTGGGTATCTGCATGGCAGATGCAGTATAATGTGGATAAATGTGAGATTATCCACTTTGGGAGCAATAATAGGAAGACAGATTATTATCCGTATGGGTGTAAATTGAGAGAGGCAGATGCTCAGCAAGAACTTGGAGTCCTCGTGCATCAGTCACTGAAAGTAAGCGAGCAGGTACAGCAGGCAGTAAAGAAGGCAAATGGTATGTTGGCTTCATAGTGAGAGGATTTGACTATAGGGATAAGGATATTTTGTGGCAATTGTACAGGGCATTGGTGAGGCCACACCTGGAGTATTGTGTGCAGTTTTAGTCTCTTTACCTGAGGAAGGATGTTCCTTGCTATAGAGGGAGCACAGCGAAGGTTTACCAGGCTGATTCCTGGGATGGCAGGTCTGTCATATGAGGAGAGACTAAGTTGGTTAGGATTATATTGACTGGAGTTTCGAAGAGTGAGAGGGGATCTCATTAGAAACTTATAAAATTCTAACAGGGTTAGACAGGATAGATTCAGAAAGAATGTTCCTGATGGTGGGGGGAGTCCAGAACTGGGAATCACAGTTTGAGGATAAGGGGTAAACCTTTTAGAACTGAGGTGAGGGGAAATTTCTTCACCCAGAGGGTGGTGAATGTGGGGAATTCGCTCCCACAGAAAGTAGTTGAGGCTAAAACATTGTCTGATTTTAAGAAAAAATTAGATATCGGTCTTGGAGCTAAAGTGATCTAGGGATATGGGAGGGAAGGGGGAGGGGGGAAATGGGGGATGGGGAAGGATATTGAATTCGATGATCAGCCACGATCAAAATGAATTGCAGATCAGGCTCGAAGGGCCGAACGGCCTCCTCCTGCTTCTAGTTTGTATTTATCTATGTGGCATTTTGTCAATGCCTTTTAAAAGAAGTCCACACCCACACTGACTGCACTACCTTCATCAATCCTCCCCATTATTTCATGGAAGAAAGGAGGTCTAATGAGGAAAGGTTGAGGGAGCTGGGGCTTTTCTCATTGGAGTGGAGGAGGATGAGAGGCGACTTAATAGAGGTTTATAAGATGATGAGGGATTGATAGAGTGGATGTGCAGAGACTATTTCCTTGGGTGGATGTAGCTGTTACTAGGGGGTGTAACTATAAGGTTCATGGTGGCAGATATAGGAGGGATATTCGAGGTAGGTTCTTTATTCAGAGAGTGGTTGCGGTCTGGAATGCACTGCCTGCTGTGATAGGGGAGTCGGACACTTTAGGAACTTTCAAGCGGTTATTGGATAGGCACATGGAGCACACCAGAATGATAGGGAATGGGATAGCTTGATTTTGCGTTTGGACATAGCTCGGTTCAGCATTGAGGGCCGAAGGGCCTGTACTGTGCTGGAATGTTCTATGACTCAATCAAGTTAGTCATTGGTCACTGGCCTTTAACAAATTCCCACCCGCTGTTAATTATTCTAAATGACAGTGAATTTTATCCCAGGCTATCTATTATCTCTGGAAAACCTCTCCCCACAGGCTGACTGGCTGGTCGTTTAGCTCTTGCCCCTTTTTAGAAGATAAAACCAGATAAAACTGAAAAAAATTAACTTTGGTAGAATGACTCCCATTGTGAGGTTGGAATTCTCTGAGGCCGACTGTTTAATAGTGTCCGAGGGCACTACAGACCTCCACTGTCACATCCCACGCTCTGTCACACAGGACTGTCTCACCTCCTGGTTCCACACTTTCAGGGTGAAAGAGCCCCGATTACCTCCCTCTGGGGGGATGGGAAGGGGGTGTGGGGAGTCATCTCTCATAGGGGGAGAGTAATTAGAAACTAAAAAGCCTTTGCTGGGTTGAGGAGCACTGTTTACCAGCGAATACATAGTCTACTGTGTGATCTTCCCATGCTCCGTCACAGATTGACAAGATGGTGAAGAAGGCGTTTGGCACACTTGCCTTCATCCGCCAGAGCATTGAGGGATCTGGGTTCAATTCCCAGCCTCGACTCACTGTCTGGGTGGAGTCTGCATATTCTCCCCGTGTCTGTGTGGGTTTCCTCTGGGTGCTCCAGTTTCCTCCCACAGTCCAAAGATGTGCAGATTGGCCATGCTAAATTAACCCTGAGTGTCAGAAAGGCTGATGTAGAGATGCCGGCGTTGGACTGGGGTAAACACAGTAAGACGTCTGACAACACCAGGTTTAAATCCAACTGATTTATTTGACAGTAAACTCACAAGCTTTCGACCCTCAGGTCTTCGTCAGTTGAATGAGGTGTTCTGGTCTCAAACAGCACACATAACAGCACAGAACACCTCACTCACCTGACGAAGACCTGAGGGTCGAAAGCTTGTGAGTTTACTATCAAACAAATCGGTTGGATTTAAACCTGGTGTTGTCAGACGTCTTACTGTCAGGAGGGCTAGCAGGGTAAATATGTGGTGTTAAAGGGATAGGGCCTGGTTGGGATTGCTGTTAGTGCAGGCTCGATGGGCTGAATAGCCTCCTTCTGCACTGTAGGATTCTATGATCCAAGCTGGGGATTGAACCCAGGTCCCTGGCACTGTAAGGCAGCAGTGCTGACCACTGTACGTCCCTGAATGAAGACCCTGGTGTGAGCTTTCCACCCTTCTATAGGAATAATTCTGAGACCGTGCTGAAATACCTCCCCTGTCCCCACACAAAGGGAAATGAGATGCTACTGACCTTTAAACCTCTGCAAGTACTGCCCAAACTCCGTGGTTGTGTAGGCTTCGTCCACCCCCGTGAGGGCAGCTGCACCGTCCACCCCCGAGCACGGGCCATCCCACAGCTCTCGCTTCTGGTTCCTCCTCGGCACAAACAGGACAGCCTTGTGGGAAGGCAGCCGCTCTCCGGGAATACTGTGGAGCAGCAGGACACTGTCGGGCTCCTGGAAGCCGCACAGGTAAAGGAAGTTTGTGTTCTGGTGGAAGGGAAACGGGATATCGTTGGTCATGTAGTAAGTGGGGTGGGAGAGCAGGACGACGGCGTGCTCCGAAGCTCCCAGGATCCCGGCTTCTTTGTGGATCAGGCTCATCAGCTTGTGTCGACGCAGGGCGTATTCCACCTGTGACAGCCTGGGGGTCACCTCGCCTGTAAATGATGCAGAAATACAGTCTGAAATATCACAGCACTCAGCAAGGAAAGGCAACGGCCTCGTGATATTATCGTTAATTACGAGTATTAATCCAGAAACTCAGCTAACGTTCTAGGGAACCAGGTTCGAATCCCGCCACAGCCAGGGGAATTTGAATTCAACGAAAAATGCCTGGAATTAGCAATTTACTGATATCAATTGTCGGAAAATCTGGTTCACTAATGTTCCTTTAGGGAAGGAAATCTGCCGTCCTTACCTGTTATGGCCTACGTGTGACTCCAGAGCCACAGCGATGTGGGTGACCCTCAACTGCCCTCTGGAACGGCCGAGCTCAATTCAAGGGGCAATGAGGGATGGGCAGTAAATGCTGGCCCAGCCAGCGATGCCCATGTGCCCCACAAATGAATTTTTAAAAAGCACAGCATCGGGGAAATGGCTACGCCGCTGAGGATGGAAGGAGGTTTGAGCACTTTTCTCTCCCACATGCTGGCTTTCCGATGTCATTCCACATTCCTGGATTTAATTGCATTTCATTTCATTGAGCAGATGTTCTGACTGATCCAAACCCGATATAAACACGGTGTAGTTGAGATTAATAACATTGCTGCATTTAACAACTTGTATATCATAGAATCTCAACAGTGCAGAAGGGGTACATTCGACCCACCAAGTCTGCACTAACCACAATCCCACCCAGGCCCTATTCCCGCAACCCCTTTTAACCCTGCTAATCCCCCCGAAACGATTGTTAATTAAGCATGGCCAATTCACCTAACCTGCACATCTTTGGAGCATAGAAGGAAACCAGAGGAAATCTTCGCAGACACGGGGAGAACATGCAGCCTCCACACAGAGTGAGCTGAGCCGGGAATTGAACCCGGGTCTCTGGTGCTGTGAGGCAGCAATGCTAATCAATGTGCCACCCACAATCACTCAAAGCGGCAAATCTCTCAAAGACGTTCTGAACTGGGTTGCTGAGATTTGGAGCCTACCAGTCAAGACAAGTAGACATTCGTGTAACTCCATACCTGTTTTAAGGAGGTGGGGGTGAGTGAAGGGGCTTGGCTGCCCGAGGTAGCGAGGCGGGACATCCTTCTGCCCGGAAGATATTATGGAAAATTTCTTGTGGAAGCAGTTCGCATATCCTGAAGAACGGAAAGTACAGAGGAGCATTAAATCCACCTCCACCTGAGGAGGCATTCATTGATTCAATGTTTATTAGTCACAAGTAAGGCTTACATTAACACTGCAACAAAGTTACTGTGAAATTCCCCGAGTCGCCACACTCTGGCGCCTGTTTGGGTCAATTCACTGAACTAGCACGTCTTTCAGACTGAGAGAGGAAGCTGGAGGAAACCCATGCAGACATGGGGAGAACATGCAAACTCCACAGACAGTGACCGAAGCTGGGAATCGAACCCAGGTCCCTGGCGCTGTGAAGCAGCAGTGCTAACCACCTTGCCTCCATGCTGCCCTCCACTGTGCTGACATAATGCAAAACTAAAACAATGAAAAGCTCAACAATTCTACTTCCACACCTTCTGTGAACAGATTCATGGTTAAAGCTGTCTCTAATCCTTTAAAAGCTCCTTAATGTTTTTGGTTCAACAACAATGTACAGCAGTAAAGGGGTCGGCAAACGATCTACTCTCCAAATCTAATACCGTAAGTAGTCTCAGAACACGGTGTTACACCTGAAGGTGAAGCTGACGCCGGAGCAGTGCTCCAAAAGCTTGTGCTACCAAATAAACCTGTTGGACTTTAACCTGGTGTTGAGAGGCTTCTTACTGTGCCCCCACCCCCCCAATCCAACATTGCCATCTCCACATCAAATTTACTAAAAGCAGAGGTTACTGACTTGCCCCAAAAGGAGAGTGCCAACAGTACAGTGCCACTGATCAATTTCAACCAGTGCCGGAGTAGAGTCACACTGGACTTGAAACGTTAACTCTGATTCTCTCTCCACAGATGCTGACAGACCCGCTGAGGTTTTCCAGCACTTTGTTTTTAAGGCACAGATCTCTTTACGGAACATTCGGGAAATCTTCCCCTTGTGGCTGGTACGCCTCCTGTAAAGAAGCTCCCAGAAAATTCTGATTCAATCATCACTTCCAAAACCTCCAAGTGACACGTACAGAGTGCCACTGTGCCAATCACCATAGAATGTCTCAGATTATATCAGCATTGTCACTGGGACACAATCCTTAAACTCCCTCTCTGAGAATATTGTGGGACTTACATGGGGTAAAGTAGTTTAGAAGGCTTGAAGCGTAACTGGGAATGAGGAATATGCAGTGGCCTTGCCAGCTAGTCACCTCCCAAGAATTTATTCTAAAAACTTTTCATACAAGAACCAGATCAAAGAACCCTTACAATACCATTCGGCCCATCGAGCCTGCACCAACAACCATCCCACCCAGGCCCCAGGCTTTTGGCCCCATTTATTTACTCCTACCCCCCCCACATTGGTTAGGTGCACTGGCCACGCTAAATTCTCCCTCAGTGTGCCCAAATAGGAACTGGAGTGTAGCGACTAGGAGATTTTCACAGTAACTTCACTGCAGTGTTAATTACAGGTGCTTTGGTCCACCTTGTTGTCTAACAAGTGGCACACACGCGATGGGTCGTGAGAGGGCTGCTCTTGGATTTTTCAAGAGTATCCTAGTGCTTCATGTCATTAGTGTACGCTTGACCTGGACCATTTGATGGGCAACAAGACAGCTCAGAGACTATCACTGTGCTGTGTAGATACATGGATTTGGGCCTGTGTCTGTGGGAGTTTGCACATTCTCCCCGCGCTTGCGTGGGTTTTCTCCGGGAGCTCCGGTTTCCTCCCACATCCCAAAGATGTGCTCTTAGGCTAATTGGCAAAACAAATTTTCCCTAAATTGTCTCAAATTTGGTTTTTAATCCATAGATCTATAAACATAGACAGGGATCACGGGTAGAGGTGGGAACATCGGGGTGGCGGCGCGGGCTCGTTGCGCTGAAGGGCCTGTTTCCTGTGCTGTTTTGTTCTTTGTTGTCCATGCTGACCTTTGTTTTAAAACCATTAAGCTAATCCCAATTGCTCGTATTTAATCCATATCCCTCTATACCCACGTAACTATCTAAATGCTTTTTAAAAGGTAAATTATATTGGCCTCTACTACTACCACTGGCAGTTTGCTTTATTCTTTGTACTTTGTAAGCCTTACTTGTGACACAAAGAAATAAACTTAAAAAAAAACTGTTAATCCCCCTGACTCTTAAGGTACAATTTAGCACGGCCAATCCATCTAACCTGCAAATCTTTGGATTGTGGGAGGAAACTGGAGCACCTGGAGGAAACCGGAGCACCTGGAGGAAACCAGAGTGCTCAGAGACTATTTCCCAGGGCTGAAATGGTCGCAATGAGAGGGCACAGATTTAAGGTGCAGGGAAGCAAGTACAGAGGGGATGCTAGGGGAAAGTTTTTCACTCAGAGGGCGGTGAGTGAATGGAATCGGCTGCCGTCGGTGGTGGTCGAGGCGAACTCGCTGGGGTCTTTTAAAAGACTTCTGGATGAGTATATGGGATCCAGTGGGATTGGGGGTTACAGATAGGTCTATGGCTGGGTAGGTTTTGATGTGTTCGGCACAACTTGTGAGCCGAAGGGCCTGTTTGTGCTGTAGTGTTCTATGTTCTATATGTTCTAACCCACGCAGACACAGGGAGAACATGCAGGGTCTGCACAGACAGCAAACGCACAGATATAATCTGAGTGCTTGCCTTTACATCCCCCGTTTGTGACCAGAACTCTCCACTCCCCTGACGAAGGGTCGGAGGCCAGAAAGCGAGTGACTTTTGCTACTCAATAAACCTGATGGGACTTTGACCTGGTGATGTGAGGCTTCTTACAGTGACCCCAAGCCAGGCATTGAGCGCAGGTCCCCGGCCCTAGATGCAGCAGTGCTGACCCCTGTGTGGATCTGAACTCCTTGGAGTCCAGCAGAGTGAGAGGTGATGGACAGTACTGACCAGTGTGTCACCCTACTTCATTGCAGTGTTAATGTCAGCCTACTTCTAGTGAAACATGAACTAAAACAAGCTGGATGCTCTGACCTTGAATCCTGAGCTTCTTTCCAGTTGAGCTGGTGACTGTCAGGGTGGATTTACTCAACATGGTCAACTAGCAAGACACCATGAGAGACACAACAGCATCATCAAGCTGCGCCCAAAGAGCTGGCGCCCCTCCCCGGGGAGGGGCCTCTCCCAACATCCGTCACGCCCCGATGATGTCACGGGCTCTCTGATTGGTCGGCCACGCCCACCCTCCAACCCCATTGGGTCTCCATCCTTCCGGGGGTGACCCAGACACTGCCGGCTCCTGGGTTCCCCCCATCCGTCCAGAGTGACCCCAGGTACACCTTCATAGGAAGTTCAGTTGAGCTAACCACCACCCCCCCCCGTCCCATCCCATCCCATCCCATCCCATCCCAGGGTGAACTCCATGCATTCCCAGTAGGAATTCCCCCAGCCCTGAATTTGGCTCCTCAGATTGGAACTTGCCCTTTTCCAGAAATGCGTAGGAAGTTTAGGGGATGATCTTACAGAGGTCTAATAACATAATGAGGCCAACTCCACAGTCAACAAGAGGAGACCTTATTGAAGCATATAAGATGATTAGAGGTTTAGATAGGGTGGACAGTGATAGCCTTTTTCCTAGGATGGAGAAAGCTAGCACGAGGGGACACAGCTTTAAATTAAGGGGTGGTAGTTATAGGACGGATATCAGAGGTAGGTTCTTTACCCAGAGGGTATGGAATGCCCTGCCTGCTGCAGTTTTAGATGTGCCAAGTTTGGGGGCGTTTAAGAGGTCAGTGGATAGGTTTATGGATGAAAAGGGTTAGAGGTTTAGGTTAGAGGGTCGTTGCTTTTTGTTAATTGGTCGGCGCAACATCGTAGGCCGAAGGGCCTGTTCTGCGCTGTAACGTTCTACGTTCTAACATCTCATCCCAAAGTTATAAGGAGAGACTGGGACTTCTTTCTCTGGAGTGTAGGAGGCTGAGGGGTGATGTTATAGAGGTCTATAAAATAATGAGGGGCACAGATCAGTCAAATCCATAGATCTAGAAACATAGACAGGGATCACAGGTAGAGGTGGGAACATTGGGGTGGTGGTGCGGGCTCGTTGGGCCGAAGGGCCTGTTTCCCGTGCTGTTTTGTTCTTTGTTAATACCTTTTCCCAAAGTTATAAGGAGAGGCTGGATAGACTGGGACTTGTTTCTCTGGAGCATAGGAAGCTGAGGGCTAATCTTATAGAGGTCTATAAAATAATGAGGGGCACAGATCAGTCCATATCTTTTCCCAAAGTTATAAGGAGAGGCTGGATAGACTGGGACTTCTTTCTCTGGAGTGTAGGGAGCTGAGGGGTGATCTTATAGAGGTCTGGTAAGTGTCTGGAACAAGCTGCTGGAATTAGTATAGAGGCGGATACAATTTTGTCTTTTAAAAAGCATTTTGACAGGTTCATGGGTGTAGAGGAATGTGGGCAATTGGGACTAGCTTAATGGTTTTTAAAAAAAGGCAATATGGACAAGTTGGGCCAAAGCTTAGATTTGCTAACTATTTTTAAAGACAGGTTTAAGTCCGTAGGAGAAATATTGATTAATTGGAACTGAATAGTAATAAGTGAGAAGCACTGGCTCAACAAACTGTGAGGATCAGTCTTTCACTCTGGGAAGAACCTGGACCTCAAGCCCTAATGAGGGAGAGACAGTGATGCACTGATAATGCCACCAGCCTAGTAATCCAGACTAAACGGTTCCCAAGGCACAGATTATTTTTCTTTTCACACTTGAAGATTGTCCAGTGGTTAAGAATTAAACAGTTCCATTTTGTTAGGGGTATATTGAATAAAGTTTGGTTTGATAAAGACAAAGTACCCTTTCCCTGCATTAAGGCCAAAATAGAGACTTGTTTGGGGTCTAGTCTGGCTTCATAATATACCTTGGGGTTTCTCATCTGGTTTGCTAATAATGCTAAAGGGTGGTCAGTAACCTTCCTTTAGGAAGGGGGCATCACTGTTATCATTTAATAAAAGGGCAGGTTTTGCTGTGTCTGATGTGCTAATTTGACATTACCTGACGTATTGTCCTGCTTTAGGTTTCAGAGGAGTTGATGGATCAGGCCAATGAGAAGAAAATGGAAGCCATGAATGCATTGACTGAAGGTGGGTGTAAAATGGAACAAATAGTTTTTCAAAGGGATGCGCTTACACTTCAGAAATGGAGAACTTGAGGGTGAGAGCGAGTCTACGACCATTTGTCTTGACAGGTCAATGTCAATGTTTGGGCTCCACGAGCTTGGTAGCACAGTGGTTAGCACTGCTGCGTCACAGCGCCAGAGACCCGGGTTCAGTTCCAGCCTCGGGTCATGTGTGGAGTTTGCACGTTGCCTCCCCTTCCCCCGCGTGGGCTTCCTCTGGGCACTCTGGTTTCCTCCCACACTCCAAAAGATGTGCAGGTTAGGTTGATTGGCCACGCTAAATTGGCCCTTGGTGTCAGGGGAATTAGCAGAGTAAATATGTGGGGGTTAGAGGTGTGAGGCCTGGTGGGATTGTTGTCAGTGGAGACTCGATGGGCCGAATGGCAACAGCGACTTTTAGCTAATTGTTGAATTTACATCGAAATTAACCTTAATTTAACCCTTAAACTTCCTCAGTCACCAAACTGCAGCACACTTCTTCTGAGGCAGCGGGAAGTATAGACAGAGTCAATGGATAAAAGGCTGGTTTGCATTATGGATTGGGCTATCTTTTGTAGTTTCTTGCTGTCTTGGGCAGAGCAGCAGAGGTACCAAGAATGCTTTCTATGGCGCATCTGTAAAAATTGGTGAGTTGTAGTTGACATGCCAAATTTCCTTAGTCTCCTGAGATATAGAAGCGTTGGTGGACTTTCCTTTGAGGAAGTGTGATGAAAGGAACAATCTAGCTATAGTTTTAACACGTACAGTCCTGCTGGTAGTTTGATTTTGTTTTTATGGCTTCACAGCTGTAAAATGATGCTTTCGATTACTTTTCAGTAAATAATGAAGAATAATTCTGAAAAAATGTGATTTTCACGAGGAATTCTTTATTAAACTTTGCTTCTGGAAACCTTGGTACAAACTACAAGGCAGGGCGAGTGAAAAAGGGGATTTTGCATGCCATTATGCTCAGTAAGCCAGATCTATTTTGTAAAGACACATGTACATTACCATGGAGTGTGCATGATATTATGCTAAAGTGAATCTTGTTACTTCGAGGCCACAGTCTCAATTTTTAAAATTCAGTCAATCAGTGGTGATGGAACAGTACAGATTGGAAAATACTTGTTTCGGGCTTTAGTTTAAGAGTAACCAGCCTTTTACAGATTTGGTTTTACTTTTTTGTGTTATTTTTGTATCAAACAAACAAAATCTTTACCCCGCTCCTTTCAATAATTGCCTTATTAGAAGCCCACCACAACTTAGCATTTTTCATTTGCTAAGAAATAGCAAATTTTGTACAGTTGCAACATGATGCTGCGGCTCCTAAATTCAATCCCCCTACCAAAACTCTAGTGCGGCCGCACTTGGAGTATTGTGTGCAGTTCTGGTCGCCACATTATAAGAAAGATGTGGAGGCATTGGAGAGGGTACAGAGGAGGTTTACCAGGATGTTGCCTGGTATGGAGGGCAGGTCCTATGAAGAGAGGTTGAAGGATTTGAGGTTGTTTTCGTTAGAAAGGAGGCGGCTAAGAGGGGATCTTATTGAAGCATATAAGATGATTAGAGGTTTAGATAGGGTGGACAGTGATAGCCTTTTTCTAGGATGGAAGCTAGCACGAGGGGACACAGCTTTAAATTAGGGTATGAGTTACAGGACGGATATCAGAGCTAGGTTCTTTCTCAAAGAGTGATTAGGGAGTGGAATGCCCTGCCTGCAGCTGTTGTAGATGCGCCAAGTTTGGTGGCGTTTAAGAGGTTAATTGATAAGTATATGGAAGAGAAGGGAATGGTTTAGTTTGGAGGGGCATTGCTTTTTATTTTGGTCGGCACAACATCGAAGGCCGAAGGGCCTGTTCTGTGCTGTATTGTTCTATGTTCTATGTTCTATAAAAGCTAAGACTCCATATGCCTTCTTAACAACTTTATCCACTTGACTGCCTACTTTCAGGGATCTATTGACACATACACCAAGATCCTTCTGTTCCTCAACACTATTAAGAGCCCTACCATTAGCCCTATACTCTACACATTTATTGTTCCTGCCAAAGTGCATTACCTCACACTTTTCCACATTAAACTCCATTTGCCACCTCTCGGCCCAGCTCTGCAACTTGTCCAAGTCACTCTGCAAACTATAACACCCCTCTTCACTATCTACCACTCCACCGACTTTAGTGTCATCTGCAAATTTACTGATCCATCCCTCAATACCCTCATCCAGATCATTTATAAAAATTACAAACAGCAAATAAATAATAATAATTAAATAATAATCTCTTCTGCTATTATTTCTATCAATAATTTCTACCATTCTAATGACTCTGGCTTTACAGGTTTCAGCCAAATGGGTGTAAATGGAAGTAATGTTGGCGTACCGGCCCCTAACCAGCAGTCCAGCTTACTACATGATGCTATGATGTCATCCATGACCTTGGCTAAGTAAGTCTTGGATTCATTCTTCCTTATCATTTCTAGTTTCATGTTTTTCTAGTGCCGTTTTCTGTGTATTGTAAAAGCCTAAATGTGGATGCCAGAGTGGCTTGCCAACCAGATGGTGAATTATCTTTTTACCCTGTGACCAAGCTGAGAAGTTCTGCTGGAGTTCAGGCATCTTGTACAACCTGACAGCGAAATACGGTCTCACAAAAGTGTGTGGTCACATCTGTGCCCCCTCGCTAAACACAAAATGATTCCAAACCTTCAGTGGAAAATAACGAAGGCCAGGAGATTGTTCTTTGAAGCTTAGCTCATTTAAATTGTCAGTAAATGATGTTACTCATACCACCTTTTAATTATTTCAGCCCAATGCTAAGTGATGGCACAAGTGTTAGTAATATCAATGCAGTGCCAACAGCAACTCCCCCCTCAAGTACTGGCATTCGAAAGTCATGGCATGAAGACGTCACTCAGGACCTACGCAATCACCTTGTTCACAAACTGTGAGTGATGAGCTATGTGTGCATTTGTGATGGATGTCCTAAATTTGTTCATGCTAGTCTCGAGGTGATTGGGAATTTTTTTATGACTTAATGTATACAATTTTATCCTACTCTTAAGTAGCCATTTATTTTCTTTTTTGCCAGTTTTCTCCTCCTGACGAGTTTCACATTAGGTCAGTTTCTTGTATCTTGCTTCCACAGCATAGCAACCTCTCTGACTGAAGAGTATTCCAGCCAAGCCCCAACCCTGTGCTCAGCCAGCACCCAGATACGCTTTGTGCTAACACGTGCGATGCTGCTGCATGTTTTAATGATTACTGATTGACTCGGGTAAATTCATTTCACCAAAAAGATCATAGGCATAACTCAATGAAATAAATTGTAAATGTTAGGGTATTAGAATCATTGAATCCTACAGTGCAGAAAGAGGCCCTTTGGCCCATCGAGTCTGCACCAAACACAATCCCACCCCATATCCCTACATATTATATCCCCCTAATCTACCCATCCCTGGACACTAAGGGACAATTTCTTAGCATGGCCATTGAACCTAACCCACACATCTTTGGACTGTGGGAAGAAACTGGAGCACCCAGAGGAAACCCATGCAGACACAGGGAGAACGTGCAAACTCCACACTGATAGTGACCTGAGCCGGGAATTGAACCCAGGATCCTGGAGCTCTGTGGCAGCAGTGCTAACCCACTGTGTTACCGTGCTGCCCATTTGATTTGGAGTTTGGAACCGCCGTTTAAGGTGCCTGCCATTTTGAGTTGAAGATTTGTGCTGTAATTTTAATTGTTCGGTTCAAAGATCATTTTATCATTTCAACTTCTTGCACAGTTAAATATTTTGTAACATTTGGTTCCCTCCATACAGAGTTCAAGCCATATTCCCAACACCTGACCCAGCAGCATTAAAAGACAGGCGGATGGAAAACCTGGTGGCTTACGCACGAAAGGTGGAAGGAGACATGTATGAGTCTGCGAACAGCAGGGCAAGTTCTTATTTAATGTTTCAGTCGTGACACAATTTGACCTTGGGATAAGTTGGGATTGATTTGCTTTTCACTGAGACCAAATATGTTCAGATAGATGTAAGAATAGACGTGCTTGCTACATAATTATTCATCAAAAATGATGTGCACGGTTTGGTGAACTAGGTTAAGTAACACAGTAATTGCCAGTAGATACTCTCATCCTTTCAGAATTCTATGAAAATTGCACAGCCAAATTGAGTGTCAAATTGGTAGCAATGCTATGATATTATTTACAGGACAGTTAAAGTGGGAGTTGTTGAAATGGAAACAGTTTGGGCCACCTAGAATTTGCTTCCATTACTAGCAAGCAAGGAATTGCTCATTTCATGTTTATTTGCAATCCCGTTGGAGTTTTTTTTACACAGAATGGCAACCTCTTCCTCTCGCATCACTGGGCTTTCACTTGTTTCCATCAGGTCTTGTCACCTTGCATCATTTTTTTTTACAAACAACTTTCTCAATTTTTTTCAAAATACAGGCAGAGTACTACCATCTGCTGGCTGAGAAGATCTACAAGATTCAGAAGGAACTGGAGGAGAAGCGTCGCACCAGGCTTCAGAAGCAGGGTGTGATGCCAGTGTGGGAGGAAGGGAGAAGCTAGCATCGACGGACCAGAAGGACTCAGCAAAATCTGTTTAACCAAACCATCTTTGTAGATAGTATACTTGAATTTGGGGTATCATCTTGTTTTCTGTGGGTAATCTAAGGGTTAATTTTGTTATTATTTAATAAACTTGTTGATTCTTTACTTGTGTTTGTCCTTTGTCCATCTTGCAAATCAGGGCACTGCGGTAAAATCTTGGACTAAGCAAACTGATCGGAAGTATCAGAGAATGAACAGGTACAATATTTGGCACCCAGACGGTACTTCGATAAGAAGTGATGTGTTGCTCTGAAGCAGAACATTCAAACTGGTATTGTCCAGCACTCCGTCTCGGCCTGAATTAAGAGGGGAGGTCCCCACGAGACAGCCAGTCTTAAACGAATGAAGGACTAATACAGATTCGACCGGTAAATTGGGCCATAAACCCGGGGTCTGTAACATGAGGTAGACAAACTGTGTAGTTAGCACTGGGATAGTCAAGGGAATTTCGGTAAAATCTACATGAGGGGATTTAGTGAAAACCAGACCCCTACCCCGATCCCTTACCTATACTCAAGTAACGAATCCTGAAAGGAAATAATTATGGCCGTTCCCCAATTATATTTGAACCGTAAGCAACCCAAATGGGTACAGTGACGTGACACGCTGAAACCGGAGCTGGGATCCGAGCGAGAGAATTGTTGGAATTTTGCCCATAAGGAAATGGGCTCCCAAGTTTAGGAAGGTGAGTGCAATTGCTAGTTGTCTTAAACAGCTCCTTCACAGAGAGGCAGAGATTATCCAGGTTAAACAGGACAGAGACACCCAACTAAAGCCTGACTTAATAGAACATAGAACACTACAGCACAGAACAGGCCCTTCGGCCTTCGATGTTGCGCCGACCAATATAAAAAGCAATGCCCCTCCAAACTTAAACCATTCCCTTCTCTTCCATATACTTATCAACTAACCTCTTAAACGCCACCAAACTTGGCGCATCTACAACTGCTGCAGGCAGGGCATTCCACTACCGAACCACCCTTTGGGTAAAGAACCTGCCTCTGATATCCGTCCTATAACTATCACCCCTTAATTTAAAGCTGTGTCCCCTCGTGCTAGCTTTTTCCATCCTAGGAAAAAGGCTATCACTGGCCACCCTATCTAAACCTCTAATCATCTTATATGTTTCGATCAGGTCCCCTCTTAGCCTCCTCCTTTCTAACGAAAACAACCTCAAATCCCTCAGCCTCTCCTCATAAGACCTGCCCTCCATACCAGGCAACATCTGGTAAACCTCCTCTGTACCCTCTCCAATGCCTCCACATCTTTCTTATAATGTGGGGACCAGAACTGCACACAATACTCCAAGTGCGGCCGCAGTAGAGTTTTGTACAGTTGCAACATGACGTTGTGGCTCCGAAATTCAATCCCTCTACCAATAAAAGCCAAGACTCCATGTGCCTTCCTAACAACCTTCTCGACCTGACTGCCTACTTTCAGGGATAGATGAGTGCTATAATGGGTGATATAATGAGTGATATAATGAGTGCTGTTGCACACATACAACAGTTGGAAGCGGAGATAAACGCACGAGAGGAAAGGAACCAAATCCCTGAAAGTAGGCAGTCAGGTCGATAAGGTTGTTAGGAAGGCATATGGAGTCTTAGCTTTTATTGGTAGGGGGATTGAATTTCGGAGCTGCAACGTCATGTTGCAACTGTACAAAACTCTACTGCGGCCGCACTTGGAGTATTGTGTGCAGTTCTGGTCCCCACATTATAAGAAAGATGTGGAGGCATTGGAGAGGGTACAGAGGAGGTTTACCAGGATGTTGCCTGGTATGGAGGGCAGGTCTTATGAAGAGAGGCTGAGGGATTTGAGGTTGTTTTCGTTAGAAAGAAGGCAGCTAAGAGGAGACCTTATTGAAACATATAAGATGATTAGAGGTTTAGATAGGGTGGACAGTGATGGCCTTTTTCCTAGGATGGAGAAAGCTAGCATGAGGGGACATAGCTTTAAATTAAGGGGTGGTAGTTATAGGACGGATATCAGAGGTAGGTTCTTTACTCAGAGGGTGATAAGGGTATGGAATGCCCTGCCTGCTGCAGTTGTAGATGCGCCAAGTTTGGTGGCGTTTAAGAGGTTAGTGGATAAGTTTATGGACGAAAGGGGAATGGTTTAGGTTAGAGGGTCATTGCTTTTTCTTAATTGGTCAGCGCAACATCGAAGACCAAAGGGCCTGTTCTGCGCTGTAATGTTCTATGTTAAATCAATACGATACACGTGAGCCAGTTCCAGGCTGAATGTGATAAAACTTACCAAAAGGCACAGTGTGCCGTCAGTGAGAGACAGGCTGTGCTACAACAGCTGGAGGAATTTAATGCAGTGACCTGCAGGCCGCAGAGAACCAGGAAAATCAAATACAGCCCGCGCAACAGACCCCTCCAAATGCCTGCGTGAGATTGAAGGTTTAAAATCACAACTAGTTATGAAAAGGGATGTAAATGTGCATACACCACTGAAACGGGAGAATGACCCAGGGCTAGAGCGGGGGGATTTAAAAGAGAATGCCTGCCATTATGCAGCAGCTAGTGTCACTGCCGAGTGGGGACACCACATCCCCCCCCCCCGTTCCTGGTTACGGAACCACCAACCCGGAATGCTCAGTCCCAGCCCTTGGTCCTATTCCCATCCCCATAATTCCGGTCACTAATCCGGCTCCCATGAATCCGGTCACCACCCAACGACAGGAAGGATAGAACCACAATGTGACTTACGTTAACTCCCTACACCATGATGCAGCTCACTGACACAGGTAAAGCGATTGGAGTATTTGAACCCTCTGGGGATCCACACGCTCCCTTTGACCAGGTCACCCAACATCGTGTTTTAAATGGCCTAGACTAGGTTGAAGAGGTTAAACTTATTTTGCTCTAAGTCCAGCCATGCGTACCACCCTTCCTGAACCCCCAAACGTGGCTGGGGGAACCCTACCAGAAATGAAGGCAGCTGTTCTGGCTGTCGTAGGCTATAATAGGGATGACCCGGTACAAGGGTTAAACTACTGTCATCGAGATTCACCTTCACAACCACAGACCAGAGGGACTCAGAGAACAAGCCTGCAGTTTAACCAAACCATCTCTGCAGGCTTGAATCTGGGGTACCCTCTTGTTTTATGTGGGTAATCTAAGGGTTAATATGTTATTATTAATAAACTTGTTGAATCTTTACTTGTGTTTGTCCTTTGTCCATCTTGCAAATACGAGCACTGGGGTAAAACCTTGGAGTAAGCAATCTGATCGAAAGCATCAGAGAATTAACAGATGCAACAGCTGGGAGGGGTAAGTGTGTGAGCTGGTGTGTGTGGGTTAGCTGGGAGGGGTTGGTGCATGAGCTGGTGTGTGTGGGTTAGCTGGGAGGGGTTGGTGCATGAGCTGGTGTGTGTGGGTTAGCTGGGAGGGGTTGGTGTGTGAGCTGGTTGTGTGTGGTTAGCTGGGAGGGTTGGTGTGTGAGCTGGTTGTGTGGGTTAGCTGGAGGGGTTGGTGCATGAGCTGGTGTGTGTGGGTTCTGGGAGGGGTTGGTGCTGAGCTGGTGTGTGTGGGTTAGCTGGGAGGGGTGGTGTGTGAGCTGGTGTGTGTGGGTTAGCTGGGAGGGGTTGGTGTGTGAGCTGGTGTGTGTGGGTTAGCTGGGAGGGGTTGGTGTGTGAGCTGGTGTGTGTGGGTTAGCTGGGAGGGGTTGGTGCGTGAGCTGGTGTGTGTGGGTTAGCTGGGAGGGGTTGGTGGGTTAGCTGGGAGAGATTGGTGTGTGAGCTGGTATGTGTGGGTTAGCTGGGAGAGGTTGGTGTGTGAGCTGGTGTGTGTGGGTTAGCTGGGAGAGATTGGTGTGTGAGCTGTATGTGTGGGTTAGCTGGGAGAGGTTGGTGTGTGAGCTGGTGTGTATGGGTTAGCTCGGAGGGGTAAGTGCGTGAGCTGGTGTGTGTGGGTTAGCTGGGAGAGGTTGGTCAATGACCTGGTGTGTGTGGGTTAGCTCAGAGGGGTAAGTGCGTGAGCTGGTGTGTGTGGGTTAGCCGGGAGGGGTTGGTGCGTGAGCTGGTGTGTGTGGTTTAGCTGGGAGAGGTTGGTGTGTATGGGTTAGCTGGGAGAGGTTGGTCAATGAGCTGGTGTGTGTGGGTTAGCTGGGAGAGGTTGGTGTGTGAGCTGGTGTGTAGGTTAGCTGGGAGAGGTTGGTGTGTGAGCTGGTGTTGTGGTTTAGCTGGGAGAGGTTGGTGTGTGAGCTGGTGTGTTGGGTTAGCTGGGAGAGGTTGGTGTGTGAGCTGGTGTGTGTGGGTAGCTGGAGAGGTTGGTGTTGTGGGTTAGCTGGGAGAGGTTGTGTGTGCTGGTGTGTGTGGGTTAGCTGGGAGAGGTTGGTCATAGCTGGTGTGTGTGGGTTAGCTGGGAGAGGTTGGTGTGTGAGCTGGTGTGTATGGGTTAGCTGGGAGAGGTTGGTGTGTGAGCTGGTGTGTGTGGGTTAGCTGGGAGGGGTTGGTGCATGAGCTGGTGTGTGTGTGGGTTAGCTGGGAGGGGTTGGTGTGTGAGCTGGTGTGTATGGGTTAGCTCGAGGGGTAAGTGCGTGAGCTGTGTGTGTGTGGGTTAGCTGGGAGAGGTTTGTGCGTGAGCTGGGTGTATGGGTTAGCTCGAGGGGTAAAGGCGTGAGCTGGTGTGTGTGGGTTAGCTTGAGGGGTTGGTGCGTGAAGCGGGTGTTGTGTGGGTTAGCCGGGAGGGTTTGGTGCGTGAGCTGTGGTGTGTGTGTTGTGGGGGGGTGGGGGGGTTAGCTGGGAGGGGTTGGTGTGTGAGCTGGTGTGTGTGGGTTAGCTGGGAGGGGTTGGTGTGTGAGCTGGTGTGTGTGGGTTAGCTGGGAGGGGTTGGTGCGTGAGCTGGTGTGTGTGGGTTAGCTGGGAGGGGTTGGTGGGTTAGCTGGGAGAGATTGGTGTGTGAGCTGGTATGTGTGGGTTAGCTGGGAGAGGTTGGTGTGTGAGCTGGTGTGTGTGGGTTAGCTGGGAGAGTTGGTGTGTGAGCTGGGTGGTATCGTTAGCGGGAGAGGTTGGTGTGTAGCTGTGTGTGTGAGCGGTGGTGTGGGTTAGCTCGAAGTTGTGCAGAGGCTAGTGGTGTGGATACTGGGAGAGGTGGTGTGTGAGCTGGTGTGTGTAGGTTAGCTGGGAAGGTTGGTGCGGAGCTGGTGTGTGTGGGTTAGCTGGGAGGGGTTGGTGTGTGAGCTGGTGTGTGTGGGTTACCTGGGAGAGGTTGGTGTGTGAGCTGGTATGTGTGGGTTAGCTGGGAGAGGTTGGTGTGTGAGCTGGTGTGTGTGGGTTAGCTGGGAGGGGTTGGTCAATGAGCTGGTGTGTGTGTTAGCTGGGAGAGGAGTTGGTGTGTGAGCTGGTGTTATGGGTTAGCCGGGAGAGGTTGGTGTGTGAGCTGGTGTGTGTGGGTTAGCTGGGAGGGGTTGGTGTGTGAGCTTGTGTGTGACTGGTGTGTGTGGGTTACCTGGAGAGGTGGTGTTGAGCTGGTATGTGTGGGTAGCTGGAGAGGTTGGTGTGTGAGTGGTGTGTGTGGGTTACTTGGGAGGGGTGGTCAATGAGCTGGGTGTGGTGTGGGTTAGCTGGGAGGAGTTGGTGTGTGAGCTGGTGTGTATGGGTTAGCCGGGAGAGGTTGGTGTGTGAGCTGGTGTGTGTGGGTTAGCTGGGAGAGGTTGGTCAATGAGCTGGTGTGTGCGTGTGTGTGTGGATTCGCTAGGAGGGCTTGGTGTGTGAGCTGGTGTCTTTCAAGTCTTTCTCCTCCCTGGTTTTAATTCCTGTTGCATCTCTGTTCTTGCCCCCTCATCACAGGCTTGTGGGGCAAAAATTTCCAAGACATGACATTGGGAGTGTCTTTGTGACGAGTCCTCAAAAAGATTAACCACAGTCTTATTGAATGGCGGAGCAGGCTAAAGGGACCAGATGTCTACTCCTGCTCCTAGTTCCTGAAACCGGAATACC
>JAGIQG010000034.1:4922844-4992286 GCA_024679065.1 Sphyrna mokarran
TCTCCCCTCCCTCTCTCCCTCTGTCTCCCCTCCCTCTCCCTCTGTCTCCCCTCCCTCTCCCTCTGTCTCCCCTCCCTCTCTCTCTGTCTCCCCTCCCTCTCCCTCTGTCTCCCCTCCCTCTCTCTCTGTCTCCCCTCCCTCTCCCTCTGTCTCCCCTCCCTCTCTCTGTGTCTCCCCTCCCTTTCTCCTCTGTCTCTCCCCTCTCCCTCTCTGTCTCCCCTCTCTCTCTCGGTGCTCCCCTCCCTCTCCCTCTGTCTCCCCTCCTCTCTTCTCGTTCTCTGTCTCCCCTCCCTCTCTCTCTGTGGCTTCCCCCCCCCCCCTCTCCCCCTCCCTCCCCTCCGTCTCGTCGCCTCCCTCCCCTTCTCGTTCTCGTCCTCCCCTCCCTTGCCCCTCTCTCTGTTCCCTCGGTCCCCTCTCCCCTCTTCTGTCTCCCCTCCCTCTCTGTCTCCTCTCCTCTCTTGTCCTCCCTTCTCTCCCTCTCTGCTCTCTCTCCCTCTCCTTGTTCCCCTCCCTCCTCCGTCTCCCCTCCCTCCTCTCTGTCTCCCCTCCCTCTCCCGTCTGTCTCTCCCTCCCTCTCTCTCTGTCTCCCCTCCCTCTCCCTCTGTCTCCCTTCCCTCTCCCTCTGTCTCCGCTTCCCGCTCTCTCTGTCTCCCCTCCCTCTCTCTCTGTCTCCCCTCCCTCTCTCTCTGTCTCCCCTCCCTCTCCCTCTGTCTCCCTCCCTCTCTCTCTGTCTCCCCTCCCTTCCCTCTGTCTCCCCTCCCTCTCCCTCTGTCTCCCTCCCTCTCCCTCTGTCTCCCTCTCCCTCTCCCTCTGTCTCCCCTCCCTCTCCCTCTGTCTCCCCTCCCTCTCTCTCTGTCTCCCCTCCCTCTCCCTCTGTCTCCCCTCCCTCTCTCTCTGTCTCCCCTCCCTCTCCCTCTGTCTCCCCTCCTTCTCTCTCTGTCTCCCCTCCCTCTCTCTCTGTCTCTCTCTCTATGACCTGTTGTTTACACACCCTCTCACTCTCTTATTTTCTCTCTCTGTGCGTTTGTAGACTCTCAGCTCTCACTCTCTCTCTCTCTCTCTCACACTCTCTCTATTCTCTCCCTCTCTATCTGTTATTTTCTCTCCCTCTCTCTCCCCGGTTTCTCAGTCCTGGTCTCTCCCTCTCTATCTGTTATTTTCTCTCTCTCTCTCTCCCCACCCCCCTGGGCCCAGACTTTCCCAATCCGAGACCCCGGGCAGTGGGACTGGGAGCCGTGGGTCCGGGAATCGGCAGCAGGAAAGGCCCTCACCCTCAGAGCCCTCACTATCCTCCCCTCACTGCCTACCGCCCTCACCCTCAGAGCCCTCACTATCCTCCCCTCACTGCCTACCGCCCTCACCCTCAGAGCCCTCACTATCCTCCCCTCACCGCCTACCGCCCTCACCCTCAGAGCCCTCACTATCCTCCCCTCACTGCCTACCGCCCTCACCCTCAGAGCCCTCACTATCCTCCCCTCACTGCCTACCGCCCTCACCCTCAGAGCCCTCACTATCCTCCCCTCACTGCCTACCGCCCTCACCCTCAGAGCCCTCACTATCCTCCCCTCACTGCCTACCGCCCTCACCCTCAGAGCCCTCACTATCCTCCCCTCACTGCCTACCGCCCTCACCCTCAGAGCCCTCACTATCCTCCCCTCACTGCCTACCGCCCTCACCCTCAGACCTCACTATCCTCCCTCACTGCCTACTGCCCTCACCCTAGAGCCCTCACTATCCTCCCCTCACTGCCTACCGCCCTCACCCTCAGAGCCCTCACTATCTTCCCTATCACTATCCACCCCCTCATTTGCCTCAGCCACTAACTATCCTCACCCCCTCACTGTCCTCCCCCTCAATGTCCTCGTCCCCCTCACCTCTCCTTACCATCCTCATCCCCCTCGCCGTCCTCACCTCCCCTCACTCCTCACCCCCTCCACTCTCCTCGCTCTCTTTGCGCTCCTCTGCTCTCCTCCCCCCTTTCGCTCTCCTCGCTCACTCTCCTCGCTCCCCCTCACTCTCCTTGCTCCCCCTCCCACTCTCTGCGCCCCCTCGCTCCCCCCTTCGCTCTCCTCTCCCCTTTCGCTCTCCTCGCTCCCCCTCACTCTCCTTGCTCCCCCCTCACTCTCTGCGCCCCCTCGTTCTCCTCGCCCCTTCGCTCTCTTTGCCCACCTTGCCCCCTCGCTGCAGGGGTTTCTGTGTGTGGTTGTTTTGAATAGAAACTTGAAGCTAAAAGAAGCAACTGTAATAATAATATCGTTTCTGTATAAACAACTAGAAGAGGATCATGGCTGATTATTGAATTTAATATCCTGATCCCGCCTCTTCCCCCCACCATATCCCCCGATCCCTTCAGCCCCAAGAGCGATATCTAATTTCTTCTTGAAATCAGACCACGTTTTGACCTGAACTACTTTCTGTGGGAGTGAATTCCCCACATTCACCACCCTCTGGGTGAAGAAATTTCTCCTCACCTCAGTTCTAAAAGGTTTACCCCTTATCCTCAAACACTGACCCCTAGTTCTGGATTCCCCCCACCATCGGGAACATTCTTTCTGAATCTACCCTGTCTAACCCTGTTAGAATTTTATAAGTTTCTATCAGATCCCCTCTCACTCTTCGAAACTCCAGTGAATATAATCCTTAGTCTCTCCTCATATATCAGTAAGAAATCTCACAACACCAGGTTAAAGTCCAACTTGGTAGCACAAGCTTTCAGAGCGCTGCTCCTTCATTAGGTGAGTGAGGAGTTGGGTTCACAAACAGGGCATAGCATAGAACCCTACAGAGCAGAAAGAGGTCCTTCAGCCTATCGAGTCTGCACTGAACACAATCCCACCCAAGCCCTATCCCCCTATATTATACCCACTAACCTACACATCCCTAGACACTAAAGGGTAATTTCTTAGTACAGCCAATCCCGCATATCTTTGGACTGTGGGAGGAAACTGGAGCACCCAGAGGAAATCCACGCAGACACGGGGGGAATGTGCAAACTCCACACAGACAGTGACCTGAGCTGGGAATCGAACCCAGGACCCTGGAGCTGTGAAGCAGCAGCACTAACCACTGTGCTACCTTCAGACAGAAACTCAATTATAAGATAATGACTGAAGTGCGGGTAATCAAATCTTAAAGGTACAGACAATATGAGTGGAGAGAGGGTTAAGCACAGCTTAAAGAGATGTGTATTGTTTCCAGAGATTTTGTGAGATTTTACAAGCTCAGGCAAGTCGTGGGGGTTACAGATAGTGTGACATGAACCCAAGATCCTGGTTGAGACCGTCCTCGTGTGTGCAGAACTTGGCTATCAGTCTCTGCTCAGCGACTCTGCGCACAACACTGGGTTAAAGGATGTGACAAACCTGTCATCCCAGGATTCAGCCTGGTAACTCTCACATATCAATCCTCCCCTATCTTCCTGTCCGTTTCACTAACGCCCCTTTAGGGAAGGAAATCTGCCAGCCTTACCCAGTCTGGCCTACATGTGACTCCAATCCCAAGGCAATGTATTCAACTCCCAACTTCCCTCTGGAATGGATGAGTGAGACACTCAGTCCAAGGACATGGGCAATAAATGCTGGATCAGCAACAAAATGATCAGTTTTTCCAAAGTCGCACTAACAACCTCTGAGAAGCACTGAGGGAGATGACACCTTCCATTATAATTCTGTGTTAGTCCCTGGATATAAAACAGTGTGGGTTTCACACCTGCCCATCTCACCTCACCCTGGCCCTAGAGAATACGACAGGTGTTCCCGAGGGGGGAGAGAAATATTTTGGCATCACTTGCTACAGCACGGTAACTTCTGTAATTTTCTGATCAAAATATGGCGCAGTTGCATATTCCAGGAAAGGATTGGAACTGTCTTTCTCACTGAGTGTTCACATTATTTCTGACAGATAGTTAGGTAGCATTAAAACTGATAAATCTCCGGGGCCTAATGGCATTTATCCCAGGCTGCTTAGGGAGGTGCGAGGTGAAATTGCTGGGCCTCTGACGCAAATCTTTGTCTCTTCTTTGGACACAGGTGAAGTCCCAGAGGACTGGAGAATAGCTAATGTTGTACCGTTGTTTAAAAAGGGTAGTAGGAATAACCCTGGAAATTATAGGCCGGTGAGTTTGACGTCAATGGTAGGGAAGCTGTTGGAGGGGATTCTTAGAGATAGGATGTATAGGCACTTAGAGCGTTGCAATCTGATTAGGGATACACAGCATGGATTTGTCAAGGGGAGGTCGTGCCTTACAAATCTGGTAGAATTTTTTGAGGAGGTGACGAAGTCAGTCAATGAAGGGCGAGGGTAGTGGGGGGTATGGAATGCGCTGCCAAGTAAAGTGGTGGAAGCAGGCACTCTGGAGTTATTTAAGAAATACTTAGATGGGCACATGAATAGAATGGGAATGGAGGGGTATAGAAAACTGATTTAAAATAGAGATCATGAGCCTTGGGAGTCCCTGGGAAGTGTGTAAATAGATGATGATATTGATGTCCTTGTTTTTATCCTACAGGTGCTTTGGTCCACCTTGTTGTCTAACAAGGGGCATACACGCGATGGGTCATGAGAGGGCTGCTCTTGGATTTTTTCAAGAGTATCCCAGAGCTTCACGTCGTTACTGTACGCTTGACCTGGACCATTTGATGGGCAACACAACAGCTCAGTGACTATCGCTGTGCTGTGCAGATACATGGATTTGGGCCTGTGTCTGTGGGAGTTTGCGCGTTCGCCACGTGCTTGCGTGGGTTTTTGCTGGATGCTCCAGTTTCTTCCCACATCCCAAAGATGTGCTCTTAGGCTAACTGGCAGAACAAATTCTCCCTAATTTGTCTCAACGCATAGATCTATAAACATAGACAGGGATCACGGGTAGAGGTGGGAACATTGGGGTGGCGGCGCGGGCTCATTGGGCCAAAGGGCCTGTTTCCCGTGCTGTTTTGTTCTTTATTCTTTGTTCTTAGACTGTCAGAGCAACACTATTCCTCAGACCATATATCGAATGGGGAATGGTCACGGAACAGCAGTTGCTGTTTGCAAGCATCACTGGCTGGGCCAGCATTTATTGCCCGTCCCTAATTGCCCCTTGATAAGATGGTGGTGAGCTGCCTTCTTGGGGTGGCACAGCAGTTGGCACTGCTGCCTCACAGCACCAAGGACCCGGGTTCAATTCCTGGCTTGGGTCACTGTCTGTGTGGAGTTTGCATGTTCTCCCCGTGTCTGCGTAGATTTCCTCCGGATGCTCCAGTTTCCTCCCACAATCCAAAGATAGAATCCCCACAGTGCAGAAGGAGGCCATTTGGCCCATTGAGTCCACACTGACCACAATCCCATCCGGCCCTCTCCCCATAACCCAAAGTATTTACTCTGCTAATCCTCTGACATTAAGGGGCAATTTAGCACGGCCAATTCCCCCTAACCCGCACATTTTTGGACTGTGGGAGGAAACCAGAGCACCCGGCGGAAGCCTATGCAGACACGCGGAGAATATGCGACTCCACAGTGAGCCAAGCTGAGAATTGAACCCGGTTCCTGGCACTGTGAGGCAGCAGTGCTAACCACTGTGCCACCATGCTGCCTGAGCTGGATTGACCATACTAAATTGCCCCTTAGTGTCGGGGGGGATTTACAGGGTAAATATGTGGGGTTACAGGGATAAGATCTGGTTGTCGATGCAGGCTCAATGGGCCGAATGGCCTCCTTCAGGAGTCTATGAATCTCTGATCCTTGAGCCACTGCAGTCCCTATGGTGTAGGTACAGCCACAGTGCTGTTAGAGAGGGAGTCCAGGATTACCCAGCGACAGTGAAGGAAAGGCCGATATATTTCCAAATCAGGATGGTGGGTGGCTTGGAGGGGAACTTGCAGGTGGTGGCCTTCCAGGTATCTGCTGCCCTTGTCCTTCTGGATGGTGCTGGTTGTGGGTTTGTCTACGGAGCCTTGGCGAGTTCGCTGCAGTGAATTTTGTAGACGGTACACAGGGCTGTCACTGGGGGGCGGCGATGGAGGAGCGAATGTTTAAAGTGGAGGGTGGGTGCTGAATGAATGAGCTCCTTAGTCCTGGGAGAAAAAGGATTAAGAAAAGAACTCGCATCTTTATAACAGGACATCCCAAAGCCCTTCGGAGCTAATGAAATACTTCCAACACGTAGACACTGTTGTGACACAGGAAACATCATAATCTGTGCACAGCAAGATCCCACAACCAGCACTGTAATAATGGCCCCCAATTAGCTGCGTTATGTACTGGGGGAAAACTTGGGCTGTTATTTATAACAAAACTTCTCCTGAGACACCAGATGGGTCCTCTCCTGAGATCCAAATGAAGTGATGGTGAGGAGATTGTAACTTCCCTCGGCATTCCTATTCCCACACCAGCAGGGATTAGACGTCAGAAAATCTCCTCAAACAGTGCCATTTCTGGAATCTGGGGTGGGTGATGCCATGGAAATGCAGAGTTTGTTCTGGGCACTCAGAGAATCTATCTGGGGCCTGGAGGGTTGCCCCACTGTCATGGCGAACATTTAGCACGGCCAATCAAACTAACCCGCACATCTTTAGACTGTGGGAGGAAGCCGGAGTACCTGGAGGAAACCCACACGGACACGAGGAAAATATGCAAAATCCATACAGGCAGTGACGTGAGCCAGGAATCAAACCCGGGTCCCTGGCACAATGAGGCAGCAGCGCTAACCACTGTGTCACTCATGAGTGACAATCTGGAGACCAGACACTACCCCTAACTTCTCAACCATGATCTTATTGAATGGCTTGAGGGGCTAGATGGCCTACTCCTGCTCCTATTCCTTATTTGCCTTATTGACACACTCTTAAAAAAGGCTGAGGCATGACCTAATAGAGTTCTTAAAATGATATTTTAATTCTTTGACGGGATGTATGGGTGTCACTGGCCGGGCCAGCACCTATTGCCCTTCCCTAGTTATCCTTGAGAAGGTGGTGTTGAGACACTTCTTGAACCCAACTGCAGTCTACGAGGTGGCACAATGGTTGGCACTGTTCACCTCACGGTACCAGGGGACCCGGGTTCGATTCCCGGATTGGGTCACTGCCTGTGTGGAGTTTGCACATGCTCCTTGTGTCTGCATGGGTTTCCTCCGGGTGCTCCAGCTTCCTCCCACAGTCTAGAGATGTGCGGGTTAGATTGATTAGCTGTGCTAAATTGCCCCTTTATGTCCAAACATGCATAGGTTATTGGCCCTGCGAAAGTGGAAGAAAGAAGGATGATTAAAAATGGATGGATGAAAAGAGAGAAACAGGATGAAATAAAATAAAATGGGAGCGGGGCAAAGGTGGAGGGGTGAGTTCATGCTCTGAAGTTGTTGAACTCAATGTTCAGTGTTGAAGGCTGTAAAGTGCCCAATCGGAAGTTGAGGTACTGTTCCTCCAGTTTGTGTTGGGGTTTGCTAGAACATTGGGAATGGCCAAGGACGGACGTGTAGACAGGGGAGGAGGGTGGTGTGTTGAAGTGGCAAACAACAGGAAGGTCCGGGTCCTGCTTGCGGACAGACCGAAAGTGTTCAGCAAAGCAGTCACCCAGTCTGTGTTTGGTCTCTGCAATGTAACAGTGAAAGCGGCGAATGCAATAGACCAGGCTGAAGGAGGTGCATGTGAAGCGCTGCTGCACCTGGAAGGGGTGTTGAGGATCTGGGATGGTGAGGAGGGAAGAGGTAAAGGGGCAGGAGTTACACCTTTTACAATCACATGGGAAGGTGCCGTGGACAGGGGGCGAGGTGCTGGGTCTGCTGGAGAAGTGGGCCAGGGTATCCCGGAGAGAGCGATCCCTGTGGGAATGCTGCCAGGGGAACGAGGGGAAGATGTATTGAGTAGTGGCACCATGCTGGAGTTGGCGGGAATGGCGGAGGGTGACCCTTTGAATGTAAATAGAAGCATGTGACTCACCTAAACTTTGGCAAATGGGCTTCAACGTGAGGAATTTTACTTTGCACCAAAAAGAGATAGAAAACTTCTTCCAGATGAAATAGCAAATTATCCATATTTAATAAAGTATTCACTGCTCAAACATTCAGCAGAACCATAGAATCCCTACAGTGCAGAAGGCACAGTGGTTAGCATGGCTGTCTCACAGTGCCAGGGACCCGGTTCAAATACTGACTTGGGTCACTGTCTGTGTGGCATCTGCATGTTCTCCCCGTGTCTGAATGGGTGCTCCGGTTTCCTCCCACAGTCCGAAAGACAAGTGGGTTAAGTTGATTGGTCATGCTAAACTGCCTCTAGTTTTGCGGGATTAAACATAGAACATAGAACATTACAGCGCAGTACAGGCCCTTCGGCCCTCGATGTTGCGCCGGCCAGCGGACCCTCTAACCTAAACTATTCCAATATCATCTATATGCTTATCCACCCGACCATTTGAATGCCCCTAAAGTAGGCGAGTCCACAACTGCTGCAGGCAGGGCATTCCACGCCCTCACCACCCTCTGTGTAAAGAACCTGCCTCTGACATCCGTCCTATAACTACCACCTCTTAATTTAAAGTTATGTCCCCTCGTGTTGGTCATCACCATCCGAGGAAAAAGGCTCTCACTATCCACCCTATCCAATCCCTTGATCATCTTATACGCCTCAATTAGGTCACTGTGTAACCTTCTTCTCTCTAATGAAAATAACCTCAGGTCCCTCAGCCTTTCCTCATAAGGCCTTCCCACCATACCAGGCAACATCCTGGTAAACCTCCTCTGCACCCTTTCCAATGCTTCCACATCTTTCTTATAATGCGGCGACCAGAACTGTACGCAATACTCCAAGTGCGGCCGCACCAGAGTTTTGTACAGTTGTAACATAACCTCACGGCTCCTAAATTCAATCCCTCTACCAATAAAAGCTAACACACCGTACGCCTTCTTAACAACTTTATCAACCTGGGTGCCAACTTTCAAAGAGCTATGTACTTGTACCCCAAGATCCCTCTGCTCGACAACACTATTAAGGGTCCTTCCATTAGCCCTATATTTCATATGCCTGTTATTCCTACCAAAGTGAATCACCTCACACTTATCCGTATTGAATTCCATTTGCCACCTCACGGCCCAGCTCTGCAACCTATCTATGTCCCTCTGCAAACTGTAACATCCATCCTCGCTGTCTACAACTCCCCCACTTTGGTATCATCAGCAAATTTACTAATCCAACCCTCTACACCCTCATCTAGGTCATTTATAAAAATGACAAACAGCAGTGTCCCCAAAACAGATCCTTGAGGTACACCACTTGTAACTGCACTCCAGGTTGAATATTTCCCATCAACATTAGGGATTAGGAGGGTAAATACGTGGGGTTATGGGAATAGGGCCTGGGTAGGCTCGCGGTCAGTGTAGACTCGATGGGCTGGATGGCCTCCTTCTGCACTGTAGGATTCTGTAATTCCTCCAGGTGTTCCGGTTTCCTCCTACAATCCGAAAGACCTGCTGGTTAGATGCATTTTCCTGAATAGGTGCTGGAGTGTGGCATAAAGGAGATTGTCATAGTAACTTCATTGCAGTGTTAATGTAAACTTACTTGCCATGCTAATTAAAAAACTTAGAAGATCATTTGTCCCGTTGAGTCCGCACTGACTCTCTCATAGAGCATCTCATCCAGGCCTACAAACCCCCCCTCCCTTCACCCTATCCTGCACATTTACCATGGCAAATCCATCTAACTTGCATATCTTTGGAGTGTGGGAGGAAACCGGAGCATTCGGAGGAAACCCCCGCAGACACGGGGAGAACGTCAAACTCCGCACAGGCAGTGACCTGAGCCGGGACTCGAACCCATGTCCCTGGTACTGAGGCAGCAGTGCTAACCACTGAATAGCCTCCTTCCCCTCCTATTATTTCTGTTCTTAGCAGCCTGAAAAATCTACCAAAGGGAGTCAAAACCCTTGGGAAAGACCAGAGTTTGACCCCGCACTAAAATAATCGACATTTCTTTGACATTTCAGGTAACTCAGCATCAGCTAGAAGTTGTGGAGTCACAAATTGTTCAACACTGTTTCCATCATATTTAAGAAATTTATTTTATAAGTCTATTCTACAATGAAAAATACTTTTAGAATATTGCAATAACTTCATATCACACAGTGGTTTCCTTGATACGTAACAGCTGTCTGCAGTGTATCACACTTTACCTTAATTCTGGAAAGCATTTTGTTATTGGATTACAAGTCAGTTCATAATCTGTAATGTGAGGTGAGGTGAGAGAGTGACTGCCCTCGGCATCAAGGCTGCATTTGACCAAGTGGGGCATCAAGGAGCCCGAGTGAAACTGGAATCAATGGGTATCAGGGGGCAAATTCTCCACTGGTTGGAGTAATACCCAGGAAGATGGTTGTGGAGGGTCAGTTATCTCAGCTCCAGGACATCTTTGCAGCAGTAATGTTCGAGACCCAACAATTTTAAGTTGCTTCATCAATGACCTTCCCTCCGTCTTAAGATGGGGACGTTTGCCAATGATTGCACAATATTCAATACCATTCACAACCCCACAGATACTGAAGCAGTCTATGTTCAAATGCAGTGAGACCTGGACAATATCCAGGCTTGGGTTGACAAGTGGCAAGTAACATTCGCACCGCACAAATGCCAAGCAATGACCTATCTCCAAGAGAGAATCTAACCATCTCCCCATGACATTCAATGGTGTTACTGTCACTGAATTCCCCCACTGTCAACATCCTTGGGGTTACCATTGAACAGAAACCGAACTGGACCCAGCCATATAAATACTGTGGCTACAAGAGCAGGTCAGAGGCTGGGAATCCTGTGGTAACTAACTCACCTCCTGTCTTCCCAAAGCCTGTCCACCTTCTACAAAGTGCAAGGCAGGAGTGTGATGGAATACTCCCCACTTGCCTGGATGGGTGCGACTCCAACCACACTCAAGAAGCTCAACACCATCCAGGATAAAGCAGCCCCGCTTGATTGGCACCCCATCTACAAACATTCACTCCCTCCCATCACTGACTCTCAGTAGCAGCAGTGTCTACAAGATGCAATGCAGCAATTCACCAAAGATCCTTAGACAGCACCTTCCAAACCCATGACCACTTCCAACTGGGCAGCAGATACCTGGGAACACCACCACCTCTAAGCCACTCACCATTGACTTGGAAATATATCGGCCGTTCCTTCACTGTCGCTGGGTCAAAATCCTGGAACGCCCTCCCTAACGGCAACTCTGGGTTTACCTACTTCACAAGGACTACAGCGGGTTCAAGAAGGCATCTCACCACCACCTTCTCAAGGGGCAGTTAGGGATGGGCAATAAAAAGGACCAGCCAGCAACACCCATGTCCCACGAAAGAAAAAGAGGTTGACAGCAAGGTGTTTATGTGATGCTATCAGCATTTACCTGATGCCGGGAACACATTAGTAAATACACGGGGCTCACCGGAAACTAAAACCAAATAATGGAGTCAGAGAATGGAGACTCGGCACTTTCTAAAGCTGGGGGAGAGGCGTGGGGGGGGGGGGGTGGTAACAGCCCCAGACTGCTCATGAGAAAAGTAGTTACAGCTAAACTAAAAAACACTGATTCTATAATTAGATCTGATTTATTATTGTCACATATATTGGGATATGGTGAAAAGTATTGTTTCTTGCGTGCTGTTCAGACAAAGCATACCGTTCATAGAGAAGGGAAGGAGCGAGTGTAGTGTTACAGTCATAGCCAGGGTGTAGAGAAAGATCAACTTAATGCGAGGGAGGTCCATTCAAAAGTCTGACAGCAGCAGGGAAGAAGCTGTTCTTTAGTCGGTCGGTATGTGACCTCAGAATTTTGTATCTTTCTCCTGATGGAAGAAGGTGGAAGAGAGAATGTCCGGAATGGCGTGGGGTCCTTAATTAAAGCTTTATTTTGGTAAAGTGTCGAGATGCTTGACTGAGGGAATGGGCTATAATTACCAAACAGAATTTAACACCCAGCCAAAATGTGAAGAGATTAGGACAGCAGGGCAGAATCTAAGCAGCATCTTAGAGTCACAGAATCCCTCCAGTGCAGAAAGAGGCCATTCAGCCCATCTTGCGGGATGGAGAGAAACGTTCTGGCTATTTTTATTTGTAGCTTGCGGCCTTTTCATTGAAGCAGGCTGACACTTTTAACCTGGACTTGGGTTAATTTTTCTTTATTTCTTTGATGGCGACTTGTGTGTGGCTCACACAGGAACCTCCAGGGAGCTTAGCGGTTTAGAGAGACGGGACAGCCACACACATGGATGGATAGGCCCTGACATGGATCAATGAGATGGACAGCTTCAGGGAGGGAATTCCATGGCTTACAGCCAAAGCCAGTGGTACAAGAGGTCAGAATTGAGGGGGGTGTAGATATTTTGAGGGCTGTGGGGTTGGAGGAGGTTGCAGAGAATGGGGGGTGAGAGGGGGAAGAGAGTGAGCCATGGAGGGACTTTGAAAGCAAGCCTGCAAATGTTCAAAGTGAGGTCCTGTCGGACCAGCAGCCGATGGGCTTGATTGAACCCAGGGTGAGAGTGGGTGGAAGGGGCTGAGTTAGCAAATGGGAGGTTTTGGTTGGGATCAAAGTTATTACTCAATATTTAAGGGAGGGGATTTGAACTGATCTGGGACGGGCTGGGGGGTCAGACAAGTCATAGAATCCCTACAGTGCAGAGGAGACCATTTGGCCCATCAAGTCTGCACGACCACAATCCTACCCAGGCCCTATCTCTGCAACTGCACATTTTTATCCTGCTAATCTCCTGACACGAGGTCAATTTAGCATGGCCAATCAACCTAACCCCTACATCTTTGGGAGGAAACCCACACAGACATGGGGAGAACGTGCAAACTCCACACAGACAGTGACCTGAGGCCGGAATTGAACTCGGGTCCCTGGCACTGTGAGGGAGCAGTGCCACTGTGCCACCCTACTCGTGTGAGGCATGGGATGGGCCAATGCTGTTTTTGAATGGATGTAAGAATGGAAAATTAGAATTGAGAGTGTCAGAGATGAAGGGAAGGGGAGGGGGAGGCAGAAAACTTGTTAGCAATCCTGCTGACAATGTCTTTGACAGCTGAAAGCATCAATAGTTATGGGTGGCAGTGAGGAATCCAAACACTGGTGATTCCTGTGCTAACTTGTCAATGCCTAAACAAGGGTCATGGTCAGAGAAACAGTGCCAAGGTCACCCAACTCTGCAGTTTTGGCCAATTGGACTTCCACAGTTGAAGATTCCTCTTGCTCAGGGTTACGTAGAGCCATGCTCTCTGGATTTGGGCTAATTTTCCTTTCATGATGATGGGATTTGGACTTTGCTGACAAGGTCAATATTTATTGTCCATCTCTAATTGTGCTTGAACTGAGTAGCTCGCTCAGCCATTTCAGAGGGGCAGTTAAGAGTCAACCCCATCAGTGCACCTTAACAGGGGCTCATCCACACATGGAGACAGTGTGCACTGGGCGTGAGGCAAACTTCAGATGTACATATTTCATAGTATCTTTAGCCCAGGGACTCAAGCCTGATGATGAGTATCTCTCCATCTTAGAATCCCTACAGCGCAGGAGGCCATTCTGCCCTTCAAGCCTGCACCAATCACTATCCTACCCAGGGTCTATGTCCGTAAGCCCATATATTTTTCCTGCTAATCCCCTGACACTAAGGGTCAATTTAGCATGGCCAATCAATCTAACCCACACATCTTTGGAGTGTAGGAGGAAATTGGGACACTGGGAGAAAACCCACGCAGACACAGGGAGAATGGGCGAATGATTGGATTGGATGGTGGAGCAGATATGGAGGGAGGGCTCCCTGTTGCCATGGTGCTGTCACGTCCTGCCAATTTGGCGCTATCTCACATCATTCTGTAATGGGGCAAGAACACACAAAATAACCAGGTAAGCAATTATCAACAACCCAACACTGCCGCAGCCTCAGATCACACTGCCCCCAAATAGTGTCTTGCACAACATTTAACTGTAAATAATAAACCTCTTATAAAAAAATTATTTCTTCTTAAACAGAGCGGGCAGGATTTTTCAGCCAGGCTTGCCCGAGAAATGGGGAAGTCCCTCTCAAGATCAACGGACCTTTGCACGGTCCATCCCCACCCCCGCAGCGGACGGGACGGGTAAAGTCCTGCCCAATGGGTGGGGGTGGGACTGCCAGACGCCTGGTCATGACATATTGAACCCCGCTCCCCCGCCTCCAGGGAAAGCTCCCCCACCCCTCCCCCCACCAGGACCTCCCAGGACCGAATCGCAGGAGAAGGAATATCATTTTCTTTAAAAATATAAAAATTTTCAACATTTTTGCTTAAGTAATTAGGGGAGATCAAGCGATGGGCAGGGGCCGTCTGATTGAGTGATATGGAGACTGCTCACCTTTCCATTGGCTGGGCGGGCAAGTTGGGTGACCGATGAGGGGGAGCGGGCAGAGGTCAAGTGACGAAAGCTCCTGGAATACACCCGGTGGGAGTGGGCAACCCAGTGCCCCCAGTGGGGTTGGTATTGGGAAGGGGAGGGGGCAGTGACAGCCCAGAATACAGTCAGCAACTCGTTACATCAGACAGCGAAGGTCCACTGGCAGCACCACGTTACCGTGGCAACGCCTAGGCCCAAGGTGCTAGGCCGGGGGCTTTGGAAACACAGCTCGAAAGGCAGCAAGGTATTAAAAGTGATAACCTGTGGGTATACATATATATATATATATATATATATATATACATATTCAGCTTTAATTTCACAGCAGTGATCCACATTGGGAGAAGTTATTAAAAAGAAAAGGAGAAAGACACAGGCTTGTCCTCTTCACAGTTCCTCATTCACAGGAAGTTCCACCATTTTGGATCAGTACTGAAGGCTTAGCGAGCATTGGATCAAACGTTTCTTCCCCAGGGCAGGGGTCTGTGAGGGAAAAGCAAGAAGAAAACACAAAGAATGACTTTCCCTTTACCCTCGCAAAAATATCCCAAAATTCTCCACTCTCTCTTTCCCTTGACTCATCGATAGGCCTCATGATGAGGCAGATCTCCTTTGAAGTTATTAGTGTCGCAAATAGGCTTACATGAATATTGCAATGAAGTGAAATTCCTCTAGTCACCACACTCCGGGACCTGTTCGGGTAACACTGAGGGAGAATTTAGCATGGCCAATGCACCCTAACCAGCACGTCTTTCAGACCGTGGGAGGACACAGGAGTATCCGGAGGAATTCCACGCAGACACGGGGAGAATGTGCAAACTTCACACCCAAGCTGGGAATCGAACCCGGGTCCCTGGCGCTGCGAGGCAGCCGTGCTAACCCACTGTGTCATCCCAAGGTTGGTCACAGTAGCTGGCGGGCTTGGGACAGGGGATAATGGAACATGATAGTGCCAAGGACAAATCTTTTGCTCCTTGATTTTTAACCATCTAGGTCTTCAGCCTGGACCTCTTCCCTTCTCCCACCCCCGTTACACTGGCCTGGGGCCAGCAGATGCCACTGGGATGAGCCTCGAGCAGACGGGAGGTGTGAGTCTGTTGGAAAAGTCTCGTGTTCAGTAACACGGCCCAGTCCTCCCACAGGCCATTGCATGCTGAGGATGTTCTGTCCAGTAAGAGCTCTCTCACTGGGCTGTGGCAGAACGCCCTACATGGATATAATCTAGAATGCAGGAGCATAAAAACTGGTCTGAGATTACACCCCACATGAGACTGTTCCATCGCCAGGGGAGAGGGGAGGGGGGTGGAGTGCGTGAGAGGGTGGGGAGGGTTAGTAAGGTGAGGGGGGTGGGGGAGAGAGGGGCGGGAGATTAGGGATTGGGCGGGTGAAGGGGGGGAGGGGGCGGAGGAGATGTGGGAGAGAGGGTGGGAGTAAGGGAGTGGGGGTACAGGGGTGAGGGGGGAGGGGTGCAGGAGTTGGAAGGGGTGAGAGAGTCAGAGGATAAGGTCCATGGATTGAGGGGGTGAGGGGTGTGGGTTGGAGGAACTGGTGGGGAGGAAGGATCAGTGGAATGGGGATGGGGTGCAGGTGTGAGGGAATCAGAGGGTGAGGTGCACGGGGAGAGAGGGTGTGGGTTGGAGAAGCTGGGGTGGGTGGGGGGAGAGAGGATTAGAGGTATGGGGGTGCAGTGCAGTGTGAGAAGAATCAGAGGGTGAGATGCATGGGTAGAGGGGGTGGAGGAGTTGGGGGAGAGAGGTGGGATGCAGGTGTGAGGGGATCAGAGGGTGAAGGGGTGTGGGGGAGGGGGTGTGGGGGTGTTGATGGGTCAGAGGGTGAGGAGGGTTTGGGGGAGAGTGGGGGGTCACAGGAGTGAGGGGTGGGGGACCCACCTTCACTTGGTGATGCTGTTGAGAGAATCTTTCTCTTTGAGAGCCGCCATTGCCAGTTTGAGCTGTTCCTTCACCTGAGAGAGTTCCCGCTCCGTCCTGACCTTCATCACACTTAACTCAGTGTAGATCTCGTTGTATCTGTCTGTCGCATACTTCTTATCCTGGAGGGAGAGATTCCCCAGAAAAAAAAACCCTGGTTACTCACGACAGGAGGGAGCACCGCGAGCGAGCACCGCAGGGGGAACAGTGCAAGTGGGGGAGCAGCTTGGGTAGGGCAGAGGAGGGGGTGAGGGCAAATGACATTGGGGGGAGCTGTGTGGGGCCATGGTGGAGGTATTGTGCCCCCCCCCCAGCATCTTCTCTATAAGGCACTGCACTTACCCACTGTACTGACTGAAGCTCGTCCCGCAGGCACATGGTCTCCCTCCTGAGGTTCTGCACTTCATTCTCCTTAATCCGCAGCAAGACCTGGGGATGGGCACAAACTGCAGTGAATTCACAGAGACCTTTCCCCAACAAAGCAGCTATTCCCGCTGTTTACAGCTGGATTAGAATCACATTGTACAACATGCCCTGAAATGTACTCATGACTGCAATCTATTGATGGACCAGGATTGTGGCCCCGTTGGCAGCACTGCTGCTGCTTCATAGCTCCAGGGACCTGGGTTCAATTCCCGGCTTGGGTCACCGTTTGTGCAGAGTCTGCATGTTCTTCCCGTGTCTGTGTGGGTTTCCTCTGGGTGCTCTGGTTTCCTCCCACAGTGCGAAAGTCGTGCTGGTTAGAGTGCATTGGCCATGCTAAATTCTCCCTCAGTGTAACTGGACAGGAGCTGGAGTGTGGTGACTAGAGGGATTTTCATAGTAACTTCATTGCAGTGTTAATGTAAGCCTTTTGATTTGATGTAGGATACAGAAAGATCAACTTAAAGCTGGAGTATAATTAAGAGCTCGGGTAGTTTATATAGAGAATAATGTAAACACAGGAGTGGTTTAAAGCTGCAATCTGATCGAGTGGGTTTAGATGTTTTATATTTAGCAATGGAGAGTGATAGTTGGAATCTAAATCGAGAGATTCAGCCTCACTTAGATATAGAATACAGTAAGATGACATGTTCAGAAGTGGGTTAAAGCCTAGAAACTAATTCAGGGGTTTAATTAGCTTCTATGTAATAAATATCAGGTTAAAATCTATGTGCTGGGTGGACTTGAAACTGGGAGTGTTCCAGATGTGTTTCCTACCAGTGTTTTCAGGCACCCTCATACGCACGCTGCCTGCAAAAATATCACAAAAAATATCCCTTTGGGTGGGGCTTAAGCACCCGAAAGCCTGCAGAGGGCTATAGTGCGCGTGTGCAGACCTCTGATACTGCGCATGCGCATTACCAGGAGCAGGAGTCTGACAGAGAGAGCCGTCAGGCCCCTGCTACTGCAGGTAGCCTGTAGCAACTCCCCCCCCGACAACTGAGAGGACTCGCAAACTGAGGTGTGGCCCTCATGGATCCTTCCTCCCCCCAACTGTGGGCCCACCGCCCTATGCATTAGTGGCAGTGGGCCACCTCCCCATTCCATTAGCCCCTCCCCAACTGGTTCTGTTCCTAATGGCCCCAGCCCCACTGGCCCCACACCCTGGGCACTGCCAGGCTGGCAAAGTGGCACAATGATTAGCACTGCTGCCTCATAGCGCCAGAGACCCAAGATTGACTCCTGGCTTGGGTCGCTGACTGTGCAGAGACTCTGCGTTCTCCCTGTGTCTGCGTGGGTTTCCTCCGGGTGCTCCGGTTTCCTCCCACAGTCTGAAGGACGTGTGGATTAGCTGCATTGACCCAAACAGGTGCCGGAGTATGGCGACTAGGGAAACTTCAGGGTAACTTAATTGCAGTGTTAACGTAAGCCTTACTCCTGACTAAGGAATAAATTTAACTTTCAAAAGGTGCCAGACCAAGGAGTGCCCCCTCCTTGCCCTTGGCCTCCTGGGTGGGGGGGGAGGGGGGGCAGTGAGGCCAACGCGACTGTTCCCCTCGCCGGTGGGAACCTTTCCCGATGAGGCCAATAAAAAGGGGTCAGGCTGCGTGACTGAACGCTGAGCTCGCTAAGCAGATGTAAAACATTATAATAAATTTGCATATATTATCCTGCCCATTCCCAGAGGGAAACTGACCGTGCTGGAAATCCGGCACTCGCAAAATACTGGTGCCAATCACGCTGAACGCTTTACACCCGACTTCACCACCACGTTGATGGTAAAATCACCCTCCTGGGCAGGGTTTGGCGCGGTAGGCATCGAGAGGTTGTTTCTTTGCCTGGGGAATGGGGAACATGGGGGTACAGTCTAAGGGGAAGGGGTCCATCATTGAGGATTGAGGGGAGGAGGGAAGACTCCACTCAAAACAGGGGGTGAATCTTTTGAATTCTCTGGCCCAGGGAGCTGCGACAGGTCATGTTGTCGAATACATTGACTGTCGAGGCAGAGTTTTGGCATGGAGGATATAAGGGGTGGCCAGGAAAGTGGAATCAAGTCAGATCAAAGGGCAGAGCAGGCAGGATGGGCTGAATGGCTGCTCCTATTCCTGATCGTCTCGATTGGAAGCTGACCTTCAGTGTGATTTACCTGCGATACTGAGGCACAGCGAGGGGAGGGAGGGGTTAGTATCTAAGGACATACATAATTGGGGGAAGAAGCCACTTCCCCCGAGGCGAGATTGAGGAGAACTCTTTTTAACACAGAGAAAGATGGCAACCTGGAACTCCCTGCACTCATGCAAACAACTCACTCGCAATTTCCCAAAGGGAAATTTAGAGAGCACATTCCAAAAATAACTGCAGGGCTCCGGGGAAAAGACAGAGAAGCGGAGGGTTTATTAGACCTGAGATGGCAGGTCTGTCATATCAGGAGAGACTAAGTCTGTTAGGATTATATTCACTGGAGTTTGGAAGAGTGAAAGGGGATCCATAGAAACTTATAAAATTATATGCTCTTGGGTCTGAAGAGATGTGGGGAGGTGAAGAGGGAATCAGGATATCGAATTCGATGATTAGCCATGATCAAGGTAAATGGCGGAGCAAGCTCGAAGAGCTGAATGGCCTCCTCTTGCTTCTAATTTCTATATGTTTCTAAATGATAATGTTTTGATGGGCCGAATGCTCTCTAAATGGATATACACCTGACATAATATGGATGGACACTGAATCCCCAATCGCTCTCACAGCAAGCGCACATTCCCAATTATTCCAAGTACAATTTATTTTATTTATTCATGAGACACGGGTGACACCGGCTGGCCAGCGTTTATTGCCCATCTCCAGTTGCCCTTGGCGAACAGTTGAGAGTCAACCACAGGTGCCGGAGTGTGGTGACCAGGGAAATCACACGGTAACTTAATTGCAGTGTTAATGTAAGTCTTACTCCTGACTAACAAATAAATTTTACTTTTAAAAGGTGCCAGACTGACACTGTCCAAGGAACACCCCCTCCTTGCCCTCAGCCCCCGGTGGGGAGGGGGGCTCAGTGGCCTCTGGTTCCAGCTGAGGCTCTGGAGTTACATGTAGGACAGACTGGGTAAGGATGTCCTTCCCTAAAGGGCATTAGTGAACCAGATGGGTTTTCCTGACAATGGTTTCATCAGCAGATTCTTAATTCCAGATCCTTTTTTTTATTGGATTCAAATTTCACCATTTGCTGTGGCGGGATTCCAACCTGGGTCCCCAGAACATTAGCTGAGTTTCTGGGTTAATAATCTAGTGATAATACCATGGCCTCCCCTGATATTTTTCTATTGAAACAGGAATAAATTAGTGAGTCACAATAAGGGCTTCGAAAGGTTGGTGTTCCTTTATTTGTGAGAGAGCAGCAGAGGATTCTGATCCTCTTGGGTCTTGAATAATTCAGGCTCAATCTGGGAGTGATGTTGATACGAAGCTAGCCTCAGCGGGTTCGACAACAGTCACTTTTATATGAACTCTCTGCCTGGCACCACTCCGGACATTGAATCATGTCTGTTTTTGGCAATGCCAAAGTCTGGGACAAATATTTTTTAAAAACTGCCTCAGTTTGGAAGGACCTTATTTTACTGCTTTCTGTCTAACTGTGGGGCAAACTCAAAATGGGGAGAGTTTGAGATCTGTCTTTTGGGTGTGTTTTTAGGCTCCCCCCTCACCCACTCCATCTGCACAGAGCCCACACCCTCCAACACCTTCCCCTCCCCTCCACAGCAACACAGCCTCCTATCACCCCACAGACTCCCAGCAACACAGCTCCCTGCTCCGCCCTCACACACACACACTCACACACACACACACCTCACACACACACACACACTCACACACACACACACACTCACACACACACACACCTCACACACACACCACACCTCACACACACACAAACCTCACACACACAAACACCTCACACACACACACACCTCACACACACACAACCTCACACACACACACACCTCACACACACACACATCACACACACACACCTCACACAACACACACCTCACACACACACACACCTCACACACACACACACCTCACACACACACACACCTCACACACACACACACCTCACACACACACACTCACACTTTCTTGCCATCCGGTCCATGATCCAGAGAAAAGCCAGCCCCCACCTTCCGGTCTTACCTCCAATTCACAGGTATCTCTGTCACTGGTTACAGCTAAATTCCCAATGTGTCCCTGGCCCTTCCCTGTGACAAGTGTTCGTATTCGGGCAATCTCCTCTGACAACTGGCTGTTCAACTCCTGCAGGAGACAGGAAGAAATATCAGAAATGGGAGGTGAGTGAAGCCGAGTGTGCATCCACGTGTAATAATCTCAGGGGAGTGTTTGAACAGCTCCAACTTATCCATAGTTATGTTAAGAAAGCACACCAACTCCCCCACTTTCTCAGAAGACTAAGGAAATTTGGCATGTCCGGTACGATTCTTGCCACTTATTACAAATGCACCAGAGAAAGTGTCCTTTTCAGACACGTCACAGCTTGGTATGGCTCCTGCTCTGCTCAAGACTGCAAGAAACTACAAAAGAGTTATGAACAAAACCCAGTCTGTCACGGAAAACAGCTTCCCATCCATTGACTCCATCTGCATTTCCCCTCAGAAAAGCAGCTCGAATAATTAGGGACCCAGGTTTGATTCCCACCTTGGGTCACTGTCTATGCAGAATCTTGCATGTTCTCCCTGTATCCGCATGGGTTTCCTCTGGCTCCTCTAGTTTCCTCCCACAGTCTCAATGACATGCTGGTTAGGGTGCATTGGCCATGTTAAATTCTCCCTCAGTGTACCCGAACAGTCACCAGATTGTGGTGACTGGGGGATTTTCACAGTAAATTCACTGCAGTGTTAATGTAAGCTTATTTATGAGATTAATAAATAAACTTTAAACTAAAAGGTTTACCCCTTATCCTCAAACTCTGACCCCTAGTTCTGGACTCCCCCACCATCGGGAACACTCTTTCTGAATCTACGCTGTCTAACCCTGTTAGAATTTTATAAGTTTCTATGAGATCCCCTCTCACTCTTCCAAACTCCATTGAATATACTCCTAACCGACTTCTTCTCTCCTCATATGACAGACCTGCCATCCCAGGAATCAGCCTGGTAGACCTTCGCTGTGCTCCCTCTATAGCAAGGAACATCCTTCCTCAGATAAGGAGACCAAACTGCAACACAATATTCCAGGTGTGGCCTCACCAACCTGTACAACTGCTGTGTGCACGCACCTGGAACACTGTGCAATTTTGGTGTCCTTATCTGAGAAAGGATGTTCTTGCTACAGAAAGTTTACACTCGGGCACACCCCGTGCGTGGGCAAAGTTGTTGACCTTTAGGCAGTTTGTGATAAGCGCTTAAAAAGGAGTCATAATCACAAAGCTGCCTGCAGACTAGAGTTAGCCCACACAGCCACTCAGTGAAGTTAACCTGACACAGTGCTGTTAGGGAGGGAGACTCAGCACTCGAACCCAGTAACAGGGAAGGAACAGTGGTGTATTTCCAAGTTAGGATGGTGAGTGACTTGGAGGGGAATCTCCGAGTGGTGGTGTTCCCAGATATCTATTCCCCTTGTCCTTCCAAATAGTAGCAGCCGGGGGTTTGAAAGGTGCTGTGCCGTTAAAGGAGTTTGACTACTCTGCAGTTGAAAGAAGTTTGCCCTTAATTTCTCATTTGATATATTGGTGACTGTCTTATACTAATAATTCCTAGTCTTGATCTCCTTCACAAGTGGAAACATCTTCTGTGTGTCCACCCTATCAGCTTTTAATTTTTAAGATCTCTATCTGGTCACCACTCAGTTCTCTCTTTGCGAGGGAGAACTATTACAATTTATTCAGCTTTTCTGGGGGCTGTTGGCACAGTGGCACTGCTGCCTCACAGCGTCAGGGTCCCAGCTTCAATTCCCAGCTGGGGTCACCGTCTGTGCAGAGTCTGCACATGCTCCCCATGTCTATGTGGGTTTTCTCCAGGTGCTCCGGTTTCATAGAAAAGAAAATATCTTCATAGAAATCATACAGTACAGAGAGAGGCTAATCGACCCATCGAGTCTGCACTGACCACAATCCCATCCCAGCCCTGGCCCCATATCTTTAGTAAGAATTTAGCAACAACAATTTTTAATCCAACCGATTTATTTGATAGTAAAATTGCGAGCTTTCAACACTCTTGTGTCTTCCTCAGGCAAATGCAGTGTTCTGGTCTGCAATAGCACACATCAGCACAGACAGTCAGAGATTGCTGATTAGAATGCGAACAACAATCACCAGGCAAAACAGTTCCCTTCCTGTGGGCGAACACTTCAGCAGCCATGGGCATTCGGCCTCCGACCTGCAGGTAAATGTTCTTCAAGGGGGCTTTCGTGATACACGACAGCGCAGAGTCGCTGAGCAGAGACTGATAGCCAAGCTCCGCACACATGAGGACGGTCTTAACAGGGATCTTGGCTTCATGACACACTATCTGTAACCCCCGTAACTTGCCTGAGTTAGCAAAAAACCTCACTTACTGTGCTGTCTGGAGAAAATACACAATTCTGTAACCAATGCTCAGGATTCCCTTCACACACATTGTTAGCTACCTTAACACTTGAATAGCAGGTTAGATGTAAGGATTCGCATTCTAATCAGCAATCTCTGACTGTCTGTGCTGATGTGTGCTATTGCAGACCAGAACACTGCTTTTGCCTGAGGAAGACACAAGAGTGTTGAAAGCTCGCAATTTTACTATCAAATAAATCGGTTGGATTAAAAATTGGTGTTGCTAAATTCTTACTGAGTTCTTACCACCCCAATCCAACGCCAGCATCTTTACATCATGACCCATATCTTTACACATTTACCCACTAATCTCTCTAACATACACACTTAGTGTCACTAAGGGGCAATTTTAGCACGGTCAATCAATCTAACCCACACATCTTCGGACTGTGGGAGGAAACCGGAGCACCTGGAGGAAACTCACACAGACATGGAGAGAATGTGCAGACCCCACACAGATAGTGACTCGAGCCAGGAGTTGAACCCAAGTCCCTGGAGCTGTGAAGCAGCAGTGCTAACCACTGTGCTAATGTGTCACCCCTCCCACAGTTTCCTCCCACAGTACAAGAGATGTGTTGGTTAGTGCATTGGCTGTGCTAAATTCTCCCTCACTGTACCCGAATAAGTGACGGAATATGGCAACTAGGGAATTTTCACAGTAACTTCATTGCAGTGTTAATTTATTTGTGACACTAATAAACAAACTTTAAAGGTCTCTGGAAGTCAGATACGTGGTTAACACATGACGAGAATTTGCCAATAGAACCCTAGAGTCCCTCCAGTGCACAGGGAGGCCTTTCTGCCCATCAAGCCATCAATTCTCCGAAAAAGCATCTCCACCAGGCCCATACTCCTGCTCCATAACTGAGTGCATTTAGCATGGTCAATCCACCTAACCCGCACATCTTTGAACTGTGGGAGGAAACCGGAGTACCTGAAGGAAACCCACACAGACATGGGGAGAATGTGCAGATCCTGCACAGACAGTGACCCAAGGTGGGGAATCGAATCCAGGCCCTTGGTGCTGTGAAGCAGCAGTGCTAATCACTGTGCCACCTCAAAATATTTTTCAACATATAAATTGTCGGTATATTGGCAAATAAGCGACACCTTTGTGCCAGGCTGGGAATTTTGTAACTCGCTGCGGAAACATGGGGATGAACAGCAAAATGAGGAGGTAAAGGCCCCCTCACTCCGGTCAATGTTATAGCGGGTGGAGAGGTGTGAAAGTCCCCCACCCTTCCGCTGAAAGGCAGTGGGCAAAGGTTTGCTATCTCTGAGTGGAGATGAATCTCACAGGAAGCAAAGAACACAGCAGGGACCTTAGTTCTACTGTTATCTGAATCTTTGAGATAAGGCAAGCTTCGCTCCTGAGTGTGCATTATTCTAAATGTGTCCTAACGTGGAAATACAAGGCTTTTAAATAGCAGTGACACCCTGCACTGTAAACCACGTGTTAGTGTCTCCACTGGCTGCGAATGTTATCTTAAAAGCCAGATGTACAACAACTTAACCTTCCACTCAGTGCTGAACTTCCAGAGCAGTGGTACAGTGGTGAGCACTGCTGCCTCACAGCACCAGGGACCTGGGTCAGATTCCTGGCTTGGGTCACTGTCTGTGTGGAGTCTGCACATTCTCCCTGTGTCTGCGTGGGTTTCCTCTGGGTGCTCCGGTTTCCTCCCACAGTCCAAAAGACGTGCATCAGCCATGCTAAATTCTCCCTCAGTGTACCTGAACGGGTGCCGGAGTGTGGCAACTAGGGGATTTTCACAATAACTTCATTGTAGTGTTAATGTAAGCCTACTTGTGACACAAATAAATAAACTTTAAACTAGTGGAGTCTCTGTTTTCTTTCTTAAGATGTTTCTTTCTTCATATGATGTGGGCATCACTGGTTAGCCAGCATTTATTGCTCATCCATCACTGCTCTTGGAGGGCAGTTAAAAGTCAACCACATTGCTGTGGTTCTGGAGTCACATGTAGGCCAGACCAGGTAAGGATGGCAGATTTCCTTCCCTAAAGGACATTAGTGAACCAGATTCTTCCAACAATTGACAATGGTTTCACGGTCATCAGCAAATTCTTAAATTCCAGATTTTTATTGAATTCAAATTTCCCCAGGTGCTGTGGTGAGATTTGAACCTGAGTCCCTAGTACATTGCCCTGGGTCTCTGTATTAGTAGTTCAGTGACAACACCACTGTGGCACAGTTACCTCACAGCGCCAGGGACCCAGGTTCGATTCCTGGCTTGGGTCACTGTCTGTGAAGGGTCTGCAGGTTCTCCCCATGTCTGTGTGGGTTTCCTCCGGGTGCTCAGATTTTCTCCCGAAAGACGTGCTGGTTAGGGTGTATTGGACATGAAAAATTGTCCTTAGCATGGGGAATTAGCTGAGTAATAACATGGGTTTATTGACCCTCTGACAGTGCGGCGCTCCCTCAGCACTGACCCTCTGACAGTGCGGCGCTCCCTCAGCACTGACCCTCTGACAGTGCGGCGCTCCCTCAGCACTGACCCCCTGACAGTGCGGCGCTCCCTCAGCACTGACCCTCTGACAGTGCGGCGCTCCCTCAGCACTGACCCTCTGACAGTGCGGCGCTCCCTCAGCACTGCCCCTCTGACAGTGCGGCGCTCCCTCAGCACTGACCCTCTGACAGTGCGGCGCTCCCTCAGCACTGACCCTCTGACAGTGTGATGCTCTATCAGTGTTTAAGGAGCTTTTAGATAAACATACGAATATGCAGGAAGAGGGATATGGAGCAAGGGCAGGCAGAAAGGATTAGTTTAATTTTACATCATGTTCTGCACAATATTGTGGGCCGAAGGGCCTGTTCCTGTGCTGTTCTATGTGGATCACCGTGCTTCCTGAGGCTGGAATTAGATTGACCATTTTACACTCACCGCTCTGTATTACACCAGCCACAGCCGATGATGGGCTGAGTGGCCTGTTCTCATCTCATCTCATCCCCCCCACCCCCCACCCCCACCACCCTGTTTCCTGCAGTTTTCTCAGTAAGGACTCTGTAATGTCGTGGCCTGGCCCTCGCTGCCATTGCCCCGGTACCTGGTTCTGTCGCAGCAGTTCCTCATTCTCCCGCTGGCTCCGAGACAGGTCCTTCTCCCTCATTTGTGTCTCCTTCATCTGGTAGTTGATCTCCAGGCATTTACGGGAATATTGTTCCGATAGAACCTGCAGCTCTCGCTGTAACGCGTCCAGATCCTCCCTACGGGGGGGGAGAAGCAACCAATAATCAGCAGAGCCCGTCACTGTCACACAGCGCGTCCGTCCAAAGGGCAATCCGCGCTCTCGGCCGGATCCCACCCGCGCTCTCGGCCGGATCCCACCCGCGCTCTCGGCCGGATCCCACCCGCGCTCTCGGCCGGATCCCACCCGCGCTCTCGGCCGGATCCCACCCGCGCTCTCGGCCGGATCCCACCCGCGCTCTCGGCCCAGCACCTCACACTCCCAGGTAGGCGCCCCGTAACGTGCTGCACTGGACAGCATTCTTCCCAATCCAGGATGGGAATGACTCGCTTATTCCCACATCAATCACTGCTGCTAACTGACTGGGGTTGGGATAGTCAGTGTGTCATTTAATTAGCCGCCAAGCACACCATTTTTCTGGTGAAATAATCAGTTTTGGTTAGAGTTCAGTTTGCCGTGGTTCAGTTGGACTCTGATTGGATAAACTCTGAAGATGAGCGACCCCCCCCCCCGCGCACCGCCCAACATTAGAAAAATAAACTAAACACCCACTTACACCAGCAACTCCCTCTGCTAGTGGCTGCCCCTTAGTAAGGACACATACACATGCGCACGCACATATACATATACACACGCACACGTGTATACACACGCACACGTGTATACACACGCACACGTGTATACACACGCACACACATACACACACGCACACATGTATACACATACATGCACGTATACACACACACGCACGTATACACACACACACGCACACATGCACACATACACACACACACACGTATACGCACACACATGGGAGGTGATACTCACTGGTGCTGCTTCCGAAGCCTCTCCAGATCATTATTGTTGGTGATGTTCTGAGTGCTCCGCAGTCTCTCCAGCTCCTCACGATGAGCTTTCTTCACGGCTTCAATGGCTGCAACACAGACCCCCCCCCCACCGATCACCACTCAGATTCGCTGCTTTCACATCGTTACCAACAGAAACCGCCATGGGTTTGTGTGCCCCAGGATCTTCTGCCAGCAGCTAACTATCCTTCCACAACTACCCTTCTCCAAACTCCCACCCCCCTCTCCCAGCCAGAGATCACTAACCGGCGCTGGATCCTGCTCCAGCCACATCTCCGCTTTGAATCTCTCATCCCCGTTTCCACAATCCTCATGGACCCCACCTCTTGTGCTCTCTGTTCGTTCCCCCAGCTCCAGGAGGATGAGGGGGTGACGTTACAGAGGTTTAGAAAATCACAAGGGGCACAGACAAGGTGAATAGCCAAAGTCATTGTCCCCCAGGATAATTGGGGGGGAGGTTAGAACAAAGAACAAAACAGCACGGGAAACAGGCCCTTCAGCCTAACGAGCCCGCGCTGCCACCTCGATGTTCCCATCTCTACCCATGATTCCAAAACTAGAGGGCGTAGGTTTTAAATTGAGAGGGGAAAGGGACTCAGGGGATAACTTTTTCCCACAAAAGGTGGTGAGTGTACGGAATGAGCTGCCAGAGGAGACGGATACAATTACAACATTGGGAAAATATTTGGACAGGTGAATAGATTGGAAAGGTTTAGAGGGATATGGGCCAAACGTAGATAAATGGGACTAGTTTAGTTTAGGAGAATGGAGGGGTATAGAAAACTGATTTAAAATAGGGATCATGAGCCTTGGGAGTCCCTGGGAAGGGTGTAAATAGATTATGATATTGATGTACTTGTTTTTATCCTACAGGTGCTTTGGTCCACCTTGTTGTCTAACGAGGGGCATACACGCAATGGGTCGTGAGAGGGCTGCTCTTGGATTTTTTTTTTCGAGAGTATCTTAGTGCTTCACGTCGTTAGTGTACGCTGACCTGGACCATTTGATGGGCAACACGACAGCTCAGTGACTATCGCTGTGCTGTGCAGATACATGGATTTGGGCCTGTGTCTGTGGGAGTTTGCGCATTCTCCCTGTGCTTGCGTGGGTTTTCTCCGGGTGCTCCGGTTTCCTCCCACATCCCAAAGATGTGCTCTTAGGCTAATTGGCAAAACAAATTCTCCCTAAATTGTCTCAAATTTGGTTTTTAATCCATAGATCTATAAACATGGACAGGGATCGCGGGTAGAGGTGGGAACATCAGGGTGGCGGCGTGGGCTCATTGGGCCGAAGGGCCTGTTTCCCGTGCTGTTTTGTTCTTTGAAACCTGATACATGGACAAGTTGGGCTGAAGGGCTTTGCTCCTTTAAAACCTACCTTCTCGACAGAGCCTTTGGTCACCTACCCTAACACCTCCTTCGTGAAGTTAAAGTTTATTTATTAGTGTCACAAGTAAGGCTGACATTAACACTGCAATGAAATTACTGTGAAATTCCCCTCAAGGCCACACTGAGGCACCTGTCCGGGTACACGGAGGTAGAATTTAGCACGGCCAATGCGCCCTAACCAGCACAGTCTTTCCAGCTGTGGGAAGAAACCGGAGCAGCTGAAGGAAACCCAGGCAGATACGGAGGAAATGTGCAGACTCCACACAGACAGTGACCCAAGGTGGGAATCAGATCCCTGGTGCTGTGAGGCAGCAGTGCTAACCACCGTGCCACCCACAGGAGGCTGGGTGTTCATTTTCTTTTGGTAACACTCCTCTGAAACATCTTGGGCGTACTGGGCTGTGTTAAGTGTGCTGCTCTTGTAATGAGTGATTGGATGTGAAATCCGGTGTACGGTGTGACTCCACAATGGTGAAACTGCAGCCACAAACTGCAGTCATCAATGAAACCTTTCGCCAACCATGACCCCTATCCTTCAACCTTTGCTCTTACCTCCTCCATGCCAACTCACCGAGTATCCATTCATGGGCAGACCTCAGGGCCCATGCTGAGATCAAATAAAATGAAGTTCTATTTGCTTATGGTGATGATTCTGCCAGCCCGTGTGCTGATTTGGCAGGGCAGTGGGCCAGGAAACTCAAGCGGAGGCCGTTTCAAATTGGTAACAAATTGTCCCTATATTGGTCCCTATATGGGAATCTTCAACAATAGGCATAGCCTAAAGTCAAGGGTATGTCATTAAGACGTTAGGACGGCGACGCGGGCTCGTTGGGCCGAAGGGCCTGTTTCCCATGCTGTGTTGCTCTTTGTTCTTTGTTTCACGGGCTCCCTGCTGGGAACCACGGCCTCCGTGAGTCTGTGGGCGCCAGATTCTAAGCATCGTCAGCTCCATGTTAGAAATTGGGGTGGGGCTGCATAATTTATTTAAATTAGCATTTGCATCTAATTAGCAGGCCCGGGAGTCAACTTCCTCAAAAGCAACAACAATTGTATAAACGAGGAATGAAATGAGGGGTAAAGTCCTGAAATGAGCTGAACCAGAGCTAAGCAATGGGAGTAGTCACTGGGATTATCTGTTATATCTTATGGCCCTCACCCCCTCCCCTCTGACATAACTTTCCAGGAATGTGCCTCCAGTTAGATTACTGCAGCCTATAGTACAAGATCAGAAGTGCCTCCCTCTAGCCGCTAATGCAGTGGCTCTTCAATCTGTGATACCGAGGTCTTACCGGAGATGGTGGCATCGGTTTCCTCTGATAACAGTCGCTCTTTATCTTGTTGGAGTTTCTCCAGCTCCCGTTTGTGCTGACGCTGAAGCTCCTCCATGGCTTTCCGATGGGATTCCTCCATCTCCATGAAGCTACGCTCGCAGGTTTCCTGGAAGGGGGATGAGGATCGAACATTTTACGGGGCTCAGGTTGGCGATTAGAACAACCTGAAAACTCACGGACAAAAGAGAGAGAGAGGAGAACATAGAACATTACAGCACAGAACAGGCCCTTCGGCCTTCGATGTTGCGCCGACCAATATAAAAAGCAATGACCCTCCAAACTAAACCATTCCCTTCTTTTCCATATACTTATCAACTAACCTCTTAAACGCCACCAAACTTGGCGCATCTACAACTGCTGCAGGCAGGGCATTCCACTCCCGAACCACCCTTCGGGTAAAGAACCTACCTCTGATATCCGTCCTATAACTATCACCCCTTAATTTAAAGCTGTGTCCCCTCGTGCTAGCTTTATCCATCCTAGGAAAAAGGATATCACTGTCCACCCTATCTAAACCTCTAATCATCTTATATGTTTCGATAAGGTCCCCTCTTAGCCGCCTCTTTCTAACGAAAACAACCTCAAATCCCTCAGCCTCTCTTCATAAGACCTGCCCTCCATACCAGGCAACATCCTGGTAAACCTCCTCTGTACCCTCTCCAATGCCTCCACATCTTTCTTATAATGGGGGACCAGAACTGCACACAATACTCCAAGTGCGGCCGCACTAGAGTTTTGTACAGTTGCAACATGACGTTGTGGCTCCGAAATTCAACCCCCCTACCAATAAAAGCTAAGACTCCATATGCCTTCTTAACAACCTTCTCGACTTGACTGCCTACTTTCAGGGATCTATGCACAAATACACCAAGATAACTCTGTTCATCAACACTATTAAGAATCCTACCATTAGCCCTATACTCTACACATTTATTATTCCTGCCAAAGTGCATTACCTCACACTTTCCACATTAAACTCCATTTGCCACCTCTCGGCCCAGCTCTGCAACTTGTCCAAGTCTCTCTGCAAACTATAACACCCCTCTTCACTATCTACCACTCCACCGACTTTAGTGTCATCTGCAAATTTACTAATCCATCCTTCAATACCCTCATGCAGATCATTTATAAAAATTACAAACAGCAGGGGCCCCAAAACAGACCCCTGAGGTACACCACTTGTCACCGAACTACACGATGAATATCTCCCATCAACCACCACCCTCTGTCTTCTATCTGCTAGCCAATTCCTAACCCAATTAGCTAAATCACCCTCTATCCCATACATTGCATTTTCTGCAGAAGTCTTCCATGGGCCACCTTATCAAACGCCTTACTAAAGTCCATATATACCACATCAACCGCCTTACCCCCATCCACCTCCTTTGTCACTTTTTCAAAAAACTCAATGAGGTTAGTAAGGCACGACCTACCCTTCACAAAACCATGCTGACTATCCCCAATAATTCATTTCTCTCTAAATAACTATAAATCCTATCCCTAATAATTCTCTCCAATACTTTGCCCACAACAGAAGTAAGACTCACTGGCCTATAATTCCCTGGAAGGTCTCTATTCCCCTTCTTGAACAATGGGACCACATTCGCTATCCTCCAGTCCTCCGGAACCACACCCGTAACCAATGACGACCTGAAGATCAGAGCCAGAGGCTCTGCAATCTCCTCTCTTGCCTCCCAGAGAATCCTAGGGTAAATCCTGTCCGGCCCAGGGGACTTATCCAACTGCAAACCCTCAAGAATATCTAGCACATCCTCCCTATCTACTTCAATACTTTCCAGTTTGCTACCCTGTACCTCAGTGTTTTCCATAACTACATTTACATCACCCTGCGTGAATACCGAAGAGAAATATTTATTCAGTGCCTCTCCAATCTCTTCAGGCTCCACGCACAACTTCCCACTGCTGTCTATGACTGGCCCTAATCTTGTCCTAACCAATTTTCTATTCTTAACATATCTAAAGAAAGCTTTAGGATTCTCCTTAATCCTATCAGCCAAAGTCTTCTCGTGTCCCCTTTTAGCTCTCCTCAACTCACTCTTTAGCTCCCTCCCGGCTAATCTATAGCTATCCATTGCACTAACCGAGCCTTCAAGCCTCATCCTGACATAAGCCTCCTTTTTCCTTTTAACCAGCAAATCAACTTTTTTCGTACACCAAGGTTCTCTTACTCGACCATTTCCTCCTGGGAGAACGGATCCCAGGACTCAAACCACAAACTGCAGGCTCCGATTCCCTTGCATTGAAGGTGTTTAAGGAGGTTGAATGGGTTGATGGGGTGGACAGAAAGAAACTATTCCCCCTGCTGTGGGGTGAGGGTGAGGGTAGGAATGGGGTAGGGGTGGACTGGGGATGGGCAGGGGAAAACGTTCAGAACAGGGGACATGACTTTCAAATTATAGAATCCCCACACCACAGAAAGAGACCGTTCAGCCCATGGAACCTGCACTGATTCTATGATAGAGCAGCTTACCCAAGCGCTATCCCTGTAGCTTCACATATTCAGCATGGCCAATCCACCTAACCTGCACATCTTTGGACTGTGGGAAGAAACCCGAGCAGACACGGGGAGAATGTGCAGTCTCCACATAGACAGTAATCTGAGGCCGGAGTTGAACCTGTGTCCCTGGCACTGCGAGGCAGCAGTGCTAACCATTGTGCCACCCCAAGTACTGGGTGCAGGGATAATGTTCCCCCTGGCTGGGGTGGGTAGGATTCTAAAACAAGGGGTCACGGTCTCAGGATACGGGGTAAGGGTTGGACAGGGTAGACACTGAGATACTGTCTCATTGGTCGGAGAATCGAAAACACAAGGTCACAGTCTCAGGTTAAGGAGCTGAGTGTATCCGACTGGGATGAAGGGAAATGTCTTCACACAGAGGGTGGTGAGTGTGTGGATTTCTCCCCCCCAGTACACTGTGGAGGCCAAATCGCTGAAATGTATTTAAGAAGGAAATTTTTGGGGACTAAATATATCTGGGGGATGGGGAGAGATGGCAGATAGATACGATCATACTGAGTGGTGGGGCAGACTCACAGGGCTGAAAGACCTCCTCCTGCTCCGGTACCCCACAGTTCTATCAGACATGATCTGAACGCATCGCAGGATGTGTCTGAGGGGCCGAATGACTTCCTCCTGTTCTGATGATACATTCCACATGCCTCTCCTAGTCAGTTTGGGCCCGTAGGTGCTCAGGGTGGTGTACAGCACCGAGACAGAATGGGGAGGGAGAAGGAATAATACAATAACAACTTACAGTTACATAGCACCTTTAGTAATATAATTAATTACTCCAATGGATGGCACACTATCCAATAACACTGAGCCAGACACGGAGATATTGGGTCAGGTGAGCAAGAGTTTCGAGTGGTCTCTTCCAGGAAGTAGAAGAGGGGAAGGGGGAGAAGAGGCGGGCAGGGGCTGAGGAAGGGGGAGCCGAGGGAAGGGGAAACGTGGGGAGGGGTGGAGCAGTGGAGTGGAGGGAAGGGATGGAGGGGGCAAAGGGAACTCGGGGTGTAGGCAGCTGAAGGCACAGTGGTGGAGCGCTGACTGATCGGGGAAGCTGGAGGACCAGGTGAGAATGATCAGCAACTCTCTGGGTGGACGTGAGTTACGACACGGGCAGCAGTTACGGACGGCCTCATGTTTAGGGAAGGACGGATGTGGGAGAGAGCAGCCGGGAGCGCGTTGGAATAAAACTTGGCAGGATGGGGTCACCGTGGGGGTTACCGGCTTTTTCTCAGGGTGTCCGGCGGGGTCAGGGGGGCCCGGTGGGGGGGGGGGGGGGGGGTGGGCCCATGGGGGGGGTCAGGGGGGCCCAGCGGAGGTCAGGGGGGGCCCGGCAGGGGTCAGGGGGCCAACACCCAGGGTCGGGGTCTACCAGCCTATGACAGCAAGGGTGCAGCCACACGGCCTTCAGTGTAGAGCGAGATCCCTACCTGAGAGATGTAGCCTTTCGGGACCTGCGTTCGGACGCTCTCGGAGGAGTTCTGGTGACTCTGGAGTCGATGGCTCTGCTCCTGAAAAGATTCCAGCTCTCTCCTGGCCTCTTCCAGCTGTGTGTTCAGGGAGGAGATCTGCAAACACAGGAAAAGAAAAAGGTGCACAATCCTTCGCAAACACCTCGTAAACATCCCCGCCTTTCAGAGTGTCAGAAACAATCCCAGCAGGATCGGGACTGCACTCGGAATCAAACTTGGGGGGAAGTGATGGTCTAGTGGTATTATCACTAGATTATTAATCCAGAAACTTGGCTAATGTTCTTGGGTTTGAATCCCGCTACAGCATATGGTGGAATCTGAATTCAATTAAAAAATATCTGGAATTTAAGAATCTATTCATGACCGTGGAACCATTGTTGGATAAACTGATCTGGGTCACTAATGTCCTTTAGGGAAGGAAATCTGCTGTCCCTACCCGGTCTGGCCTACATGTGACTCCAGAGCCACAGCAATGTGGTTGGTTCTCAACTGTCCTCTGAACAAGGGCAATTAGGGATGGGTAATAAATGCTGGCCGGTCAGCGATGCCCATACGCCACCAGTGACTAAAAATAAACCCAGATCCGCAGATTCTTACAAGAACAAAGTGACGCCACAGCTGGAATTTTAATTGGCTGTTTCATGGCCTTTTCCCTATCCAGCCTCTGGCTGGTGGACGCTGGATAGATTGGGGAGGGACGGAGGGAGGAACTGAGATATTTTAAATCCTCAAACTGGAGTGGGAAGGTGAAAAGGGGGAGAGTGGGGGACGTGGGGGTGAAAGTACGACCAAATATGAATCTCCTTTATGAGCGATGGGCAACGTAGTTTTATAAAGAGAAGGTCATGTCTCACAAACTTGCATAGAAAAATGAAGCAGGAGTAGGCCATTCGGCCCTTCAAGCCTGCTTTGCCTTGATCACAGGTTATCACTGAATTCAATATCCTGATTTCTCACCACCCCCCCCCCACCCCGTTGCTCCCACAAGAGCAATATCTAACTTCATCTTGAAATCAGACAATGTTTTGGCTGCAAATACTTGCTGTGGGAGTGAATTCCGCACATTCACCACCCTCTGGGTGAAAGAATTTCTCCACACCTCAGTTCTAAAAGGTCCTTTCCTTCTCTGCGAACAGTATGCTTTGCCTGTATAGCGCGCAAGAAACAATACTTTTCACTGTATGTGAGAATAATAAATCAAATCAAATGATTGGTGCAGGCTCAGAGGGCCAAGGGGCCTGTTCCTGTGCTGGACTATTTGATTTTTTTGCAGGGTTGAACTGGGGAAGGGAGAGAGGATCGTCGCTGGCAGGGAGAGGAAGGGCTTGTCTTTGAGCGATTCGTTCTGTGCCACCCCCCTCCCTTGCACACCAGCCCGGACAAAGCCCGTCCTTACCTCCTTCTTCAGCCGCTCGGTGGCCCAGGATGTCCCGCCGTCGCTCCCGCTGGGATTGGGGGGCCGCGAGCACACAATGGGGACCTGCTTGTGGTCCCGCAGCGGGATCCGCTCCAGCTCCTGCCACTTCCCCTCAATATCCTTGCTGAGGGGCTCGGGGAGTTGGAGGGACACGGGCGCCCGGTTCGTCTCCGTCCTGGAGGGCATCTCGCAGAGGCTGCTGGACTCGAACCAGCGGCTGCGTTCGGCAATGCGCTGGGCCTGCTCGCGCTGCAGCTCCTCGGCCTTGGCAGACTCCTGAGCCCGCGGCAGCTGCACCGGCTCCAACTCCACCGTCTCGTGGGGCAGCAGACGCTGCTCGTGGCCGTCTCCCCGGCGGCTGCTCCGCTGCCCCTCTGCCCGCGTCTTGTCTGCGGCTGCAGTTTCCTGTCTCGCTGCATTCCGTCTGGCTATTGTGTCACGGAAGGTATTTTCCTTGTTACTGTCCGTTAAACTGGAGTGCAGAAAAACACTGGGATTAACAGAAACCAATCACCACAAACCCTCTGAAAACAACAACAACCTGCATTTGTAAAGCGCCGTACACGTAGAAATGCCAAGGAGGAGGCCATTCAGCCCATCAAGGCTGCACCAACAACAGTCTCACTCTGGCCCCATCCCCGTAACCCCTACACATTTACCATGGATAATTCACCTAATCTATTCCAATAGTAACTTCATTGTAGTGTTAATGTAAGCCTTGCTTGTGGCTTGTAAATAAACTTTAGTTTTAACACGTCGTGGGACACTAAGGGGCAATTTAGCCTGGCCAATCCATCCAATTTTTGGACTGTGGGAGGAAACCGGAGCACCTGGAGAAAACCCACACAGACACAAGGAGAACACGCAGACTCTGCGCAGTCACCCGAGGCCGGAATTGAACCCAGGTCCCCGACACTGCGAGGCAGCAGTGCTAACTACTGTGCCACCGTGCCACCTGTCGGCATGAGGTCCTGTACTTGTTTGTGATGAGATACAGTCAGTTGTTTGTTTGGTTAAGGTGCTTAATTTACAGTGTGTGGCACGGAATGACCTTGGAACCTTTAATGAAGGATGAAATGGATGTGTATTTAGATAAAGAGAAAATAAACAAGTCATTGCCAATTTCAAGGGGAACAATTGTGCTCAACACACTTCCTAGACAAGGCTTTTTAATTCATTGATAGGACATGGGCGTCGCTGGCGATGGTCTAGTGGTATTATTAATCCAGAAACTTGGCTAATGTTCTTGGGTTCGAATCCTGCTACGGCACATTGTGGAATCTGAATTCAATAAAAAATATCTGGAATTTAAGAATCACATTGCTGTGGCTCTGGAATCACACGTAGGTCAGACGGGGTAAGAACAGCAGATTTCCTTCCCTAAAGAACATTAGTGACCCAGATGGGTTTTCCTGACAATCAACGATGGTTTCATGGTCATCAGAAAGCTCTTAACTCCAGATTTTTTTTTTATTGATTCCAATTCCACCATCTGCCGTGGCGGGATTCGAACCTGGATCCCCAGGACATTAGCTGAGCTTCTGATAGTCTAGCGATAATACCACTCGGCCATCGCCTCCCCAGTACAGTGGATAGAAGATTCTCTGAGGAACTGTGTTCTGTAACTAGGGGAGGATAGCAAACTGGATTAAAAGCTGCCCGGAGGGAGCAATGCAAAGTGTGCGACAGCTGAAGACCTGTGTTCAAGGTGGGTTAACATGGGCAGTGGTGCCTCAAAGGGCTTGATTCATAGAAACCTCACACTGCAGAATGAGGCCATCCGGCTCATCGAACCTGCATCAACCACAATCCCACCCCCAGACCCTACAAACCTACACATTTACATCCCGGAACACTAAGGGGCAATTTAGCACGGCTAATCGATCTAACCTGCACATGTTTGCAGTGTGGGAGGAAACCAGAGCACCCGGAGGAAACCCACGCAGACACAGGGAGAACGTGCAGGTTCCACGCAGCCAGTGACCGAGGCCGGAATTGAACCCAGGTCCCTGGTGCTGTGAGGCAGCAGTGCCAACCACTGTGCCACCCAATGTATGGATTTTATAAAGAAAACAATAAATATTCTCAGAATGGAAGCTTGCCCAGTGCTGCGGAAGCGGGGGGATTTGGAGGAGTCTGGTTCACAGAGCAATAAAAGGCAGCATCTCAGGATGATAAAGTTATCAGGGAGCTAAATTAATTCCCTTCTTTTTATTCATTTACAGGATGTGAACATCACTGGCTGGCCATCACTTATTGTCCATTTCTAATTGAGAAGGTGGTTGTGAGTTGCCTTCTCCAAATGCTGCAGTCCATGTGGTATAGGTACACCCACTGTGCTGTTAGGGAGGGGGTTTCAGAGCGGCACAGTGGTTAGCACTGACACCCCACAGCACCAGGGACCAGGGCTCGACTTCCAGCCTCGGGTCTGTGTGGAGTCTGCACATTCTCCCCGTGTCTGTGTGGGTTTCCTCTGAGTGCCCTGGTTCTCTCCCACAGTCTGAAAGGTGTGCGGGTTAGGTGGATTGGCTATGCTAAATTGCCCCTTAGTGTCAGGGAACTAAAAATTAAGGTAAATGCATGGGGTTATGGGGATAGGGCCTGAATGGCATCTGTGCAGACTTGATGGGCTGAATGGCCTCCTTCTGCACTGTAAGGATTCTATGATTTTGTCCCAGTGACAGTGAAGGAATGTCCGATATATATATTTCCGAGTCAGAATAGTGAGTAGCCTGGAGGGGAACTTGCAGGTGGTGATGCTGCCATGTATCGGCTGCCCCTGTCCTTCTAGGTGGTAGAGGTCTCGGGTTTGGAAGGTGCTATCGAATGGACCTTGGTAAGATGTTGCAGTCCAGGACAGAGACAAAGAGCAATTTCTTCACCCAGAGAGTGGTCAGCTTGTGGAATTCATTACCATAGAGAGTAGTTGAGGCCAAAACATTGTAGGTTTTCAAGAAGCGGTGAGGTATAGCAGTATATGGGAGGAAGATGGGATCAGGCTACTGAGGTGGATCATAATGAATGATGGAGCAGTTTCAAAGGGCTGAATGGCCTCCTCCTGCTCCTATTTTCCTTGTTTCCATGTTTCTATGCATCTTGTGGATGTTATACTGTTCCCACTTTGCAGTGGAGGGAATGAATGGGGTGTTCATCAAATGGGGCTACTTTGTCCTGGATGGTGTTGAGCTTCTCGAGTGTTGTTGAAGGCACCCAGGAAAGAGGACAATATTCCATCACACTCCTGACTTGCGTTTTGTCGATGACGGACAGGCTTTGGGGAGTCAGGAGGTGAGTACTCGCCACAGAATCCCCAGCCTCTGTAGCCATAGCATTTATATGGTTAGTCCAGTCCAGTTTCTGGTCAATGCTGATAGTGGGGGATTGAGCGATGGCAATGCCATTGAATGTCAAGCGGAGGTAGTTGGATTCTCTCTTGTTGGAGGGAGTCATTGCCACGTAATGGACCAAGCCTTAATCTTGACCCCGTTTTTATATGGGATGGACTGCTTCAGTCCCTGGTGAACGATGCTGAACATCGTACAATTATAGTCGAACCTCCCCTATGAAGAGAGGTTGAAGGATTTGAGGTTGTTTTCGTTAGAAAGGAGGCGGCTAAGAGGGGATCTTATTGAAGCATATAAGATGATTAGAGGTTTAGATAGGGTGGACAGTGATAGCCTTTTTCCTAGGATGGAGAAAGCTAGCACGAGGGGACACAGCTTTAAATTAAGGGGTATGAGTTATAGGACGGATATCAGAGGTAGGTTCTTTACTCAAAGAGTGATTAGGGAGTGGAATGCCCTGCCTGCAGCTGTTGTAGATGCGCCAAGTTTGGTGGCGTTTAAGAGGTTAATTGATAAGTATATGGAAGAGAAGGGAATGGTTTAGTTTGGAGGGGCATTGCTTTTTATTTTGGTTGGCACAACATCGAAGGCCGAAGGGCCTGTTCTGTGCTGTAATGTTCTATGTTCTATGTTCTAATAGTAGGTCATTCAGCCCCTCGGGTCTGTTCCGTCGCCATTCAATAGAATCATGGCCTAATCTTGCCTCGATTTCAACTCCACTTTTTCCCAGAGCAGAAATGACAATTACGAGGGGCACAAGTTCAAGGTAAAGGGGGAAAGCTTCAGTAAAGATGTACATGGTGAGGATGGTGGGGGCTTGGAATATATTGCCAAGTGAGGTGGTTGAGGCAAACACATTAACGACATTTAAGATTTATCTGGATAGACACAAGAACAGGTGGGAAATAGTCAGACACAGGTGATTGGTCAAGATAGGACAGTGATCGGCACAGGCTTGCTAGGTCGAAGGGCCTGTTCCTGTGCTGTACTGTTCTTTGTTCACTTTCCTGTCTGTTCGCCATATCCTTTTAACCCGTTACTAATTAAACATCTGTCTTATCTCCTCCTTAAATTTACTTAATGTCCCAGCGTCCACCGCACTCAGGGGCAGTGAATTCCACAGATTCATGACCCTTTGAGAGAAGTAGTTCCTCCTCGGCTCTGTTTTAAAGCTGCTGCCCCTTATCCTAAAACTATGAATTCCTGTTCAAGATCGCCCCACAACAGGAAACATCTTTTCTATGGCGATTTTGTATCCTGCTTTAGCATCTTACATCCCTCAATTAGATCTCCCCAAATCCTTCTAAATTCTCAAGCGCTCTAAACAGCTCTCTTTGTAAGACAAACATCTCAACTCTGGGATCAATCGAGTGAACCTCCTCTGAACTGCCTCTAATGTAACTACATCTCTCCTCGGGAAAGGGGGAGCAAAACTGTGCACAATATTCTAGGTGCGGTTTCACTAATGCCTTGTATAGTTGCAGCAACACTTCCTTACTTTTATACTCTATTCCTTTAGCAATAAATGCCAAGATTCCATTTAACTTCCTTATTTCCTGCTGTATCTGCATACTAACTTTCTGCGATTTGTGCATGAGGACACCAGATCCCTCTGCACCAAATCACTCTGAAGTTTCTCTCCATTATATAACAATTTGCTTTGCATTTACCTTGCCAGTGGATAACCTCACACTTATCCACACTAAACTCCATCTGCCAAATCTCTCCCCATTTACTTAACCTATTCATTTACATTGAGAAATTTCTTATTACACTATCGCAACTTACTATCCCACATATTTAAGTGCTTTTTTGGTGTTGTTAGAGCCACACTCATCCAGGCAAATATAACCGTTCTTGTCTATATAAGGGGATCAGAACAGGCGCGATTGTGGGGGTTTGTTATTGCACATGTCCCATGGGAGTTTTTGTTGCGTTCTTAGTAACACACCACTCCCCTATCACAAATAATGTTTCACGCAATTCTAATTGGCGGCTCACATCCAGTCAACTGGCTCAGTGGTTTATAATCTCAGAAACGTGTCTGTCCAAGTCCCACTGTCGCTTAAAATCTAGGCAACCATGCTCAATGCAGTTCCGAGGGGGGGCTGCACTGTCTGAAGTGCTGTCTTTTGAATGAGGTATTAAACCAAAGACCAGTCTGGGGGCCATAAAACAAGCCATTGCATTACTGGGAGAAGAATCAGTGATTGGGGAGGGATTGAGGATAGGAATGGGGTAAGAGGAAGGGATGGTGAAACAACAGGGAAGGAATTCAGAGTAAGGATGGGGGAGGGATTGAGAGTAACGGGGAGGGATTGAGGGTAAAGGGGAAGGATTGGGAGTAACAGGGAGGGATAGAGACTGAGAGTAACGGGGAGGGTTAGAGACTGAGAGTAACGGGGAGGGATAGAGACTGAGAGTAACGGGGAGGGATAGAGACTGAGGGTAACGGGGAGGGATAGAGGGTAACGGGGAGGGATAGAGGGTAACGGGGAGGGATTGAGGGTAACGGGGAGGGATTGAGGGTAACGGGGAGGGATTGAGGGTAACATAGAACATAGAACATTACAGCACAGAACAGGCCCTTCGCGGCCTTCGATGTTGCGCCGACCAATATAAAAAGCAATGACCCTCCAAACTAAACCATTCCCTTCTCTTCCATATACTTATCAACTAACCTCTTAAACGCCACCAAACTTGGCGCATCTACAACTGCTGCAGGCAGGGCATTCCACTCCCTAATCACCCTTTGGGTAAAGAACCTACCTCTGATATCCGTCCTATAACTATCACCCCTTAATTTAAAGCTGTGTCCCCTCGTGCTAGCTTTCTCCATCCTAGGAAAAAGACTATCACTGTCCACCCTATCTAAACCTCTAATCATCTTATATGTTTCGATAAGGTCCCCTCTTAGCCGCCTCCTTTCTAACGAAAACAACCTCAAATCCCTCAGCCTCTCTTCATAAGACCTGCCCTCCATACCAGGCAACATCCTGGTAAACCTCCTCTGTACCCTCTCCAATGCCTCCACATCTTTCTTATAATGTGGGGACCAGAACTGCACACAATACTCCAAGTGCGGCCGCACTAGAGTTTTGTACAGTTGCAACATGACGTTGCGGCTCCGAAATTCAATCCCCCTACCAATAAAGCTAAGACTCCATATGCCTTCTTAACAACCTTATCGACTTGACTGCCTACTTTCAGGGATCTATGCACATATACACCAAGATCCCTCTGTTCATCAAGACTATTAAGAATCCTACCATTAGCCCTATACTCTACACATTTATTATTCCTGCCATAGTGCATTACCTCACACTTTTCCACATTAAACTCCATTTGCCACCTCTCGGCCCAGCTCTGCAACTTGTCCAAGTCCCTCTGCAAACTATAACACCCCTCTTCACTATCTACCACTCCACCGACTTTAGTGTCATCTGCAAATTTACTAATCCATCCTTCAATACCTTCATCCAGATCATTTATAAAAATTACAAACAGCAGGGGCCCCAAAACAGACCCAGGGATTGAGGGTAACGGGGAGGGATTGAGCGTAAAGGGGAGGGATTGAGGGTAAGAATGAGGGAGGGAGGAACTGGTGTCCCATTCAATACTTATCTCTCAAATAACATTACAGAATTCCCTCCCTAATGACATTGTGGGTGAACCCACAGTCCATGGACTCCATCTATTCAAGAAGGCAGCTCACCACCACCTTCTCAAAGCCAACCAGAGATGGGCAATAAATACTGTCCAGCCCCATGAATGAATTTTGAAAAGAGCAGATTACCTAACTATCCAGAACAGAGATTTTTGAAGAGTGGCTGGTGAGACTCCTGATTTGCGATTTCTGTCTTTTACTTTAGTTCTTAAGAGTGTTTATTTCGGCGCTCTGTAGCAGGAGATAGGCGTGGGGGCTGCAGGGAAGGAAGCGCGGGAGTATATTAGGAAGGCCAAGGTAGACAGCGGGCAGCGTCGGGAGCGGGCAGTGGAGTGAGACGGGAATTAGAGTGAGAGCAACAAGGGCTTAAGCTCACTGGGCTTGGGCGAGCGCAGGCTTGGACGCGGAGAGTACCTTGATTCCTATCTAACCAACAATCTTTTCCCAACACCTTTAAAGGGGGTGTACAAAATGCCACGAGACTTGGCCAAACGCGTCCACTGTGTACGCTGCCATATGTGGACCTTCTTGGAGGCATCATGTCTCCCGAAGGCCCACATATGCGCAAAATGTTTAGAATTGCATCGTTTAAGAGCTAGGGTGAGGCAGCTGGAGCTGCGCTTGGAGGACATGTGTCTAGTGAGGGAAAACGAGGTTATAATGAATAGGGAAGGTAGTCCTGAGGGGACCCCAGGATCTAGTAGTAGGGACGGGCTGGTTACAGATAAGAGGAAAAAGAATAAAAATCAAGGCACAAAGGCTATCTCAAAGGAGGATTCCCAGAAAACCAAGGGAGGGGCAAAAGCTGTGGTGGAGAGGGCAAGTGAAGGGGAACAGAATGCCGCAGAGAACAGCAGGAAGAGAGATATTGGTGGGGGATGGGATGGTTAAAGGGATCGATAGGCGTTTCTGTGGGCAAAAGAGAAACTCCAGGATGGTAGTCTGCCTCCCTGGAGCAGGGGTCCAGGATGTTTCGGAGAGGGTAGAGGGAATTTTGAAGGGAGAAGGGTCTAAGGCAAATGTAATAGTTCACGTAGGACAGAAGGATGTAGGAAGAAAATGCAGGGGGGACTTACGTAGGCAGTTTAGGGAGTTGGGTGCTCAGGTGAAAGGTAGGGCCTCCAGGGTGGCGTTCTCTGGGCTGCTGCCTGTGCCCGGGACCGATAGGGTAAAAACTAATGAGACACTACAACTAAATGCATGGATGAGGGATTGGTGTAGGGCAGAAGGCTTCATATTCATTGATCATTGGGAAGTCTTCAGGAGGGAGGGTCATCTATTCAAGAGGGATAGGGAGCAGTTGTCTGGGAGGGGAACCCATATTTTAGCTGGGAGGTTAGCTGGAGTGTTTCAGAAGTGTTTAAACTAATAGGGAGGGAGGGTGGGGAGAGAGAGGGAACTGGGAGTGGGAGAGAGAGGGATGATAGGGTAACACCAGAAGGTAGAAAGGAATATCCGAGAGCTGAGGGTCTTCAGTGCATGTGTTTTAATGCGAGGAGTGTGACTGGCAAAACAGATGAACTGAAGGCAATAATGTTCACGAGGAGTTTAGAAGTGGTGGCAGTGACCGAGACGTGGTTGAAGGAGGGGCAAGACTGGCAATTGAATATTCCAGGATATAAGTGTTTTAGGCATGACAGAGTTGGTGTGAGGAGAGGCGGGGGAGTGGCTTTATTAGTTAAGGACAACATCATAGCAGTGCAGAGGGAGGGAGGTATGGATGATTTAGGAATTGAGTCTCTATGGGTGGAGTTGAGGAATAGGAAGGGAGTGGTTACTCTGTTGGGTGTTTACTACAGACCGCCCAACAGCCCGCGGGCCGTGGAAGAAGGGATATGCAGGGACATTTTAGATAAGTGTAGGAAAAATAGGGTAGTAGTAGTGGGAGATTTCAATTTCCCTGGAATAGATTGGAGAGAGCCCAGAGCTGTAGGAGTGGACGGGGAGGAATTTGTACAGTGTGTTTTGGAAGGGTCCTTGGACCAGTATGTGGATGGCCCGACTGGAGATGGGGCTATACTGGATTTGGTTCTGGGGAATGAGCCAGGGCAGGTGGTTGACGTCGAGATAGGAGAGCATGTGTCAAATAGTGATCACAACTCTGTCTGCTTTAGGATATTAATGGAAAAGGACGAGACCTGCCCAAAAGAGAAGGTATTTAACTGGGAGAGGGCTAGATACAGCCAGATTAGGCAAGATCTTAAAGATACCGACTGGGATAAGCTTTTTGAGGGCAGGTCGACGAGGTACATGTGGGAGTCTTTCAAGGGAAAACTAAATTCTCTGCAGGAAAGAATAGAAGATTGGTTAGGGCGAGATTAGGGCCAGTCATAGATAGCAGTGGGAAGTTGTGCGTGGAGCCTGAAGAGATTGGCGAGGCACTGAATAAATATTTCTCTTCGGTATTCACGCAGAGTGCTGGAAATGTAGCTGTGGAGAGCACTGAGGTACAGGGTTGCAAATTGGGGAGTATTGTAGTAGATAGGGAGGATGTGTTAGAAATTCTCGAGGGTTTGAAGTTGGATAAGTCCCCTGGGCCGGACGGGATTTACCCTAGGATTCTCTGGGAGGCAAGAGAGGAGATTGCAGAGCCTCTGGCTCTGATCTTCAGGTCCTCGTTGGTTACGGGTGTGGTTCCGGAGGACTGGAGGATGGCGAATGTGGTCCCATTGTTTAAGAAGGGGAAGAGAGACCTTCCTGGGAATTATAGGCCAGTGAGTCTTACTTCTGTGGTGGGCAAGGTATTGGAGAGAATTATTAGGGATAGGATTTATAGTTATTTAGAGAGAAATGAATTGATTGGGGATAGTCAGCATGGTTTCGTGAAGGGTAGGTCATGCCTTACTAACCTCATTGAGTTTTTTGAGAAAGTGACCAGAGAGGTGGATGGGGGTAAGGCGGTTGATGTAGTATATATGGACTTTAGTAAGGCTTTTGATAAGGTGGCCCATGGAAGACTTCTACAGAAAATGCAGATGTGTGGAATAGAGGGTGATTTAGCTAATTGGATTAGGAATTGGCTGGCAGATAGAAGACAGAGGGTGGTGGTTGATGGGAGATATTCATCGTGGAGTTCGGTGACGAGTGGTGTGCCTCAGGGGTCTGTTTTGGGGCCCCTGCTGTTTGTAATTTTTATAAATGATCTGGATGAGGGTATTGAGGGATGGATCAGTAAATTTGCAGATGATACTAAAGTTGGTGGTGTGGTAGATAGTGAAGAGGGGTGTTTTAGTTTACAGAGTGACTTGGACAAGTTGCAGAGCTGGGCCGAGAGGTGGCAAATGGAGTTTAATGTGGAAAAGTGTGAGGTAATGCACTTTGGCAGGAACAATAAATGTGTAGAGTATAGGGCTAATGGTAGGGCTCTTAATAGTGTTGAGGAACAGAAGGATCTTGGTGTATGTGTCAATAGATCCCTGAAAGTAGGCAGTCAAGTGGATAAAGTTGTTAAGAAGGCTTATGGAGTCTTAGCTTTTATTGGTAGTGGGGTTGAATTTAGGAGCCGCAGCATCATGTTGCAGCTGTACAAAACTCTAGTGCGGCCGCACTTGGAGTATTGTGTGCAGTTCTGGTCGCCACATTATAAGAAAGATGTGGAGGCATTGGAGAGGGTACAGAGGAGGTTTACCAGGATGTTGCCTGGTATGGAGGGCAGGTCCTATGAAGAGAGGTTGAAGGATTTGAGGTTGTTTTCGTTAGAAAGGAGGCGGCTAGGGGGGATCTTATTGAAACATATAAGATAATTAGAGGTTTGGATAGGGTGGACAGTGATAGCCTTTTTCCTAGGATGGAAAAAGCTAGCACGAGGGGACACAACTTTAAATTAAGGGGTATGAGTTATAGGACGGATATCAGAGGTAGGTTCTTTACTCAAAGAGTGATTAGGGAGTGGAATGCCCTGCCTGCAGCTGTTGTAGATGCGCCAAGTTTGGTGGCGTTTAAGAGGTTAGTTGATAATATATGGATGAGAAGGGATGGTTTGTTAGGAGGGGCATTGCTTTTTATTTTGGTCGCACAACATCGAAGGCCGAAGGGCCTGTCTGTGCTGTATTGTTCTAGTTCTAAAGATATGTGCCGCAAGGAGGAAGGATGGGAAAGGTAGGATTAGAGAACCGTGGCTTACCAGGGATATTGAGGACTTGATCAGGAAGAAGCGAGAGGCTTACATTAGATCTAGGCAACTGGGGACTGAGACAGCGCTGGAAGCTTATAGAGAGTGTAGATGGGATCTTAAAAGGGGTATTAGAAAGGCAAAAAGGGGCCATGAGGTGGCTCTGGCAGGTAGGATTAGGGAAAATCCTAAGGCATTTTACTCCTATGTAAGGAGCAAAAGGATGGTTAGAGGCAAGATTGGACCTCTCAGGGACAGAGGAGGGGATCTATGCTTAGAGCCTGAGGGAATGGGGGAGATCCTGAATGAATACTTTGCGTCGGTATTCACGCAGGAGACTGGCCAGATGTCTGTTGCTGATTTTGACAAAGTTGAGGATCCATTGAGGGAAATAAAGATTACGAGGAAAGAGGTGTTGGGGCTGTTAGGCAGCTTAAAGACATATAAAGCTCCGGGGCCTGATGGCATTTACCCCAGGCTGCTAAGGGAGTTGAGGGAAGACCTAGCTGGGCCTCTGACGCAAATCTTTGTCTCTTCCTTGGACACAGGTGAGGTCCCAGAGGACTGGAGGATAGCAAACGTAGTACCGTTGTTTAAAAAAGGTCAGAGGGATCACCCAGGGAACTATAGGCCGGTGAGCTTGACTTCAGTTATAGGTAAGCTAATGGAGAGGATCCTTAGGGACAGGATGTATGAGCATCTGGAGCGCTGCGATCTGATCAGGGATATGCAGCATGGCTTCGTCAAGGGGAAGTCTTGTCTTACAAATCTAGTGGAATTTTTTGAAGAAGTGACAAAAACAGTTGATGAAGGACATGCTGTTGATGTCGTCTACATGGATTTCAGTAAGGCGTTTGACAAGGTTCCTCATGGTAGACTGATAGAGAAGGTGAAGGCGCATGGGATACAGGGCCGGGTATGTAGATGGGTCGAGAACTGGCTCGGGAGGAGGAGACAGAGGGTAGTAGTGGAAGGCTCTTTTTCCGACTGGAAGCCTGTCACTAGTGGAGTGCCACAAGGCTCAGTACTAGGTCCTCTTCTATTTGTGGTTTACATAAACGACTTGGAAGTTGGGGTAGGTGGTGAGATCAGCAAATTTGCTGATGACACTAAGATGCTTGGATTGGCGGGTACAGAGGAGCAGTGTCAGGCAATACAACAGGACATAGACAGGTTGGTAGACTGGGCAGATAGATGGCAAATGGAATTTAATCCGGATAAATGCGAGGTGATGCATTTTGGCCGGAAAAATGTAGAAGAGAGTTATAGGATAAAAGGTAAAACTATTCGGAGTATAGAGACGCAGAGAGACCCGGGGGTGCAGGTTCACAAGTCTCTGAAGGTGTCAGTTCAGGTGGAGAAGGTGACAAAGAAAGCGTATAGTATGTTAGCTTTCATAGAAAAGGGTATAGAATACAAGAGTAGGAGTTTGATGTTGCAATTGTATAGAACGTTGGTTAGGCCTCACTTGGAATACTGCGTCCAGTTCTGGTCACCGTACTATCGGAAGGATGTGGAGTCCTTGGAGGGAGTGCAGAGGGGGTTTACCAGGATGCTGCCTAGTATGGAAGGACTGTCTTATGAGGAACGATTGAATAGACTGGGGTTGTTTTCCCTTGAAAGACGTCGGCTTAGAGGGGATCTAATAGAGGTGTATAAGATTATAAGGGGTATAGATAGAGTAAATGGGGGTAAACTTTTTCCACCTTCAGAAATGGATAGGACGAGGGGTCATGGCCTTAGGGTGAGGGGGGCTATGTATAAGACGAATATTAGAGGGCAGTTTTTCACACAAAGGGGAGTGGGGGTGTGGAATGCACTGCCGAGTAAGGTGGTGGGAGCAGGCACGCTGGGGCTGTTTAAGGGTCTCTTGGACAGCCACATGAGCGGTATGCAGATAGAGGGATATATTAGGACTGTTTAACTACGGCTTTTTTCCACAGGTAATTCGGTCCATACTTGACCAACATTGAGCATGCATTCGGCAGGTGGTGCAAGGACAGCTCTTGGATGTTGATTCATGGGTTGCCTGGTGCTTCATGTTGTAAATGAGTGCTTTATCTGGACCATCTGAAGGGCACCATGACAGCTCAGTGACTATTGCTGTAGCTGTGCAGACACTTGGAATTGGGCCGGTGTCTGTGGGAGTTTGCGCGTTCTCCCCGCGGTTGCGTGGGTTTTCTCCGGGCGCTCCGGTTTCCTCCCACATCCCAAAAATTCGCTCTTAGGCTGATTGGGAAACAAATTGACCCTACATTGAGATTCTTCCATATTAGGAATAACCTAAAATTAGAATAAGAAAATGGAATTGTTACTATAAAGTTATGACGGCGGCACGGGCTCGTTGGGCCGAAGGGCCTGTTTCCCGTGCTGTGTTGCTCTTTGAAATCTTTGAAATCTCATTGCTGGCCAGGGAAATTCCAGGATTTCCTGCTACAGCCTGCATGGAAGGTGCAAGGGAATGGTTTACATTGGATGACTCAGTAACAGGGTGCTAGAATCATCAGGGAATAAAGTTACAATTCACTGCTGCTCCCCCATTGCCCAGGGAGCTTATCCGGGGCCCAGGGAGCTTAACCCTAAAAGTAGATCCCTGAAAGTAGGCAGTCAAGTCGAGAAGGTTGTTAAGAAGGCATATGGAGTTTTAGCTTTTATTGGTAGGGGGATTGAATTTCGGAGCCGCAACATCATGTTGCAACCATACAAAACTCTAGTGCGGCCGCACTTGGAGTATTGTGTGCAGTTCTGGTCCCCACATTATAAGAAAGATGTGGAGGCATTGAAGAGGGTACAGAGGAGGTTTACCAGGATGTTGCCTGGTATGGAGGGCAGGTCTTATGAAGAGAGGCTGAGGGATTTGAGGTTGTTTTCGTTAGAAAGGAGGCGGCTAAGAGGGGACCTTATTGAAGCATATAAGATGATTAGAGGTTTAGATAGGGTGGACAGTGATAGCCTTTTTCCTAGGATGGAGAAAGCTAGCACGAGGGGACACAGCTTCAAATTAAGGGGTGATAGTTATAGGACGGATATCAGAGGTAGGTTCTTTACCCAGAGGGTGGTTAGGGAGTGGAATGCCCTGCTTGCGGCAGTTGTAGATGCGCCAAGTTTGGTGGCGTTTAAGAGGTTAGTTGATAAGTTTATGGAAGAGAAGGGAATGGTTTAGTTTGGAGGGTCATTGCTTATTTTTTCATAATTGGTCGGCGCAACATCGAAGGCCGAAGGGCCTGTTCTGCGCTGTAATGTTCTATGTTCTATAACCGGGACCGAGGGAGCTTAACCGGGGCCGAGGGAGCTTAACCGGGGCCGAGGGATCCTATCCGGGGCCGAGGAAGCCTATCCGGGGCCGAGGGAGCCTATCCGGGGCCGAGGGAGATTACCTGGGGCCGAGGGAGTTTACTTGGGGCTGAGGGAGCTTATCTGGGGAGGAAGTGGGGGACAGAGGCAGAGAGAAAAGGTTGTGCATTGAAGGAAGTGGAACTCTCACCTGGATTTTGAAGTGGGGATTTTCATCCAAGTGTTTCGCCTGAGTAACAGCAAGTGGAAATGGGGAAAAAACACACAGTGCAGTTGTTAGAAAACATTCCAGTAAAACAAATCAGAAAAACTCATTTCCACATCTCATCAACAATCAACTCAGGAGCAGAACCTGGGGAACACTCTCACAACTGAGATCCAAACTTCAAAGCATCGTTTATTCAGAATTCCACAATGCTTCTTCCCTCTCATCATCCACCCCAATCTACTCCACCCCTGTAACCCGACATTTATACCCCCATACTTACCCCACTCCCTCCCCCATTCTTACCTCCATCCCTCCCCCATACTTACCCCACTCCCTCCCCCATTCTTACCTCCAATCCCTCCCCCATACTTACCCCCACTCCTTCCCCCATTCTTACCCCCACTCCTCCCCCATTCTTACCCCCAATCCCTCCTCATATTTACTCTCAATTCCCCCCATGTTACCCCCCCTCCATCCCCACCATTTCCTGGCCACTATGCATCCACTTTTACCCTCCGCTGCTGGAGGTTCTGCAATTGGCCTCAGCCACCTTTACTCGGGGAAGGGGAGACGGAAGTGGAGAAATTCTCACGTGATTCTGACCCCACCATGGTGAACGTGACAGAACAGTTGTCAAGGACGAGCTGGTGCTTGTGTCTGGTGTGAGGTCAGTGCTTTATCTTCCAGACCCATGGCCACCATCATCTAGAAGGACAAGGGCAGCAGATACCAGGGAACACCACCACCTGCAAGTTCCCCTCTGAGCCACTCACTATTCTGACTTGGAAATATGTTGGCTGTTCCTTCACTGTCGCTGGGTCAAAATCCTGGAACTCCCTCCCTAGCAGCATTGTGGGTGTACCTACACCACATGGACTGCTGTGGGTTCAAGAAGGCAGCTCACCACCACCTCTTCAAGGGGCAATTAGGGGTGGGCAATAAATGCTGGCCCAGCCAGCGATACCCATATCCAATAAATAAATGAATAAAATACTTTCAGAGAGACAGCCTGAAGCTTTCTACATGTCTTTGACACTCAGCTGAGAAACGCAGGGAAACACACTGCCAGCCAAAACCAGAAGCCATCAATATCAGACGGTGACTAATAAATTAGGAGGAAACTTCCCTACCCACTGAGAAGCAAGTATGTGGAACTCACCACTCAGGGAGTGTTTGAGGTTAATTGGTGGCACTTTGGCACAGTAGTTAGCACTACTGCCTTGCATGCCAGGGACCTGGGCTCGATTCCAGTCTACGGTGGCTTTCTATGTGGAGTTTGCACATTCTCCCTGTGTCTGCATGAGTTTCCTTCCACAGAAAGACGTGCTGGTTAGGGTATACTGGCCATACTAAATTCTCCCTCAGTGTACCTGAACAGGTGCCAGAGGGTGGCAACCATAGGATTTTCACAGTAGCTTCATTGCAGTGTTAATGTAAGTTTACATAAAGTTTATTTATTAGTCACAAGCAGGTTTACCTAAAGTAGGTTTACAGTAACTTCAATGAAGTCACTGTGAAAATCCCTCTAGTCAGCACACTCTGGCGTCAATTAGGGTACACTGAGGGGGAATTTAGTATGGCTAATGCACCCTAACCAGCACGTCTTTGGACTCTGGGAGAAAACCAGAGCACCCGGAAGAAACCCACGAAGACACAGGGAGAACGTGCAAACTCCACACAGATGCTCACCCAAGCTTATGACTTGTGAACTAGTAAACTTTAACTGAGCCTAAGAAGGGGGTTAGAAAAGTACGAGAATGAATAGAAGATTAATAGAGAGAGATGGAGCAAGGAGGAGGAGGCTCGAGTAGAGCACGAACGCTAGCAGGGACGAGGTAGGGACGAAGGGCCTGTGTCCCAATCCCTGCAGCTTACTTTGTCACATCTGGCGCAGTGGTCGGACGGGCTGTCTTTCTAAGCGCCTCAATCCAGTTCCTCCGAATCCCAGACGTCATCGCTGACAGAGTATAGACGGACTCCTTCGTCTGAAAAACAGAAACGTGTGGGTATGAAAGAGGTGTTGATAATCTGGCCAAGGATAGCGGGCAGGGAGCGGGTATCCGTCCTGTTGGTGGGGAGGAATATATTGAGTCAGGGTTTCGAGGGTCAGTTTTAGGACCTCTGCCTTATCTTGATAATGATAAATAACCTAGTCTGGGGGGCAGAGAATACAATCTTGAAACCTTTAAGTTACAAGACGTGAGCTAGCAGTGAGGAGGATAGCAGAAGGCTTCAGGAGAGCAAGAAACCGGCAAAATGAGCATGCAAGAGACAATTTGAAGCAAACACAGACACAGCCAAATGATTAGAAAAACTCGTCGAATGTTACTGTTTATTGTGAGGGGAACTGATTATACAGAAACTAGAAGCAGGAATAAACCATTCAGCCCTTCGAGCCTGCTCCATCATTCGTTTTGATCATGGCTGATCCTCAAATTCAATAACCCAATACCCCCCTTCCCCCTTCAATCCTTTGGCCCCAAGAGTTATATCTAAATTCTTCTTGAAATCAGACAACGTTTTGGCCTCAACTACTTTCTGTGGGAGTGAATTCACTACCTCTGATGAAGAAATTTGTCCTCACCTCAGTTCTAAAAGGTTTATCCCTTATCCTTAAACTATGACTATGATGCTGTGTCTTCGTGAGTCAGAGAAACATAAGGGCGAGTGAAAATCCTGCTGTTGGGGTGAGAGCACTTCCGTGTGAAACTCAGACATGTGTCATGGGAGTCAGTCATGCCTTGTGTAAAATGCAGCCTTCTCGGAAACAGGGAGTATCCAGAATTTCGGCCGGCAGAAGGAGCCACTCAGTTCCCAGGAAATTCCAGATTTTTTGAGCTTGGGTTAACCGAGCTGCCCCGGATTGGAAATTCCCTCCCCCCTCACCGCCACCAAAGCACACACCTACACCGAGCGCGAGCAGACTCTGATACTCACGTGGATTTGGAAGCCATAGTTCCGTTGAACCTGGTACTCGGTCACATCACTGCAGTTTCTTAAATCGATCTCTCCGTCCAGGTCATCGTTCTGGTAGGACAAGAGGGAAAGATTGCGAATAAACACTCGACTCCACAGTCTGGCAGAACACCGTTGCAAGCCATGCCTCTACTTTCTCAGAAGACTAAGGAAATTCTTTCTGCTTGTATCTCAGCTTGGTATGGCTCCTGCTCTGCCCAACACAAGAAACTACAAAAGGTTGTGAATGTAGCCCAGTCCATCACGCAAACCAGCTTCCCATCCACTGGCTCTGTTTACACTTCCCGCTGCCTCAGCGAAGCAGCCAGCACAATTAAGGATCCCATGCACCCTGGACATTCTGTCTTCCACCTTCTTCCATCAGAAAAACAAAGTTTGAGATCACGTACCAACGAAGAACAGCTTCTTCCTTGCTGCTGTGAGACTTTTGAATAGACCTACCTTGCATTAAGTTGATCTTTCTCTACACCCTAGTGTAGCACTACATCCTGAACTCTGTCGTGCCCTTCTCTATGAATGTTAAGCTTTGTTTGTGCAGCATGCAAGAAACAATACTTTTCACTGTATACTAATACGTGTGACAATAATAAATCAAATCAATGACATTGGACAATGATCATTCAATTACAAGTCTTAGCACAAGACAAGGGGACAGGAGAATGGGGATGAGAATCATATCAGCCATGATTAAATGGTGGAGCAGATTCGATGGGCTGAATAGCCTAATCATGTTACTATAATGGTCTTATTCATTTCTCCTTTACTCTGCGCGATGCAGGTTACAGACAAAACTGACAGGCAGAATATAGGTCACTAAAGATAGAAAGAGGCCATTTGGCCCCACTGATCTGTGCCTTTATCTATGCTTCACATGAGCTTCCTCTCACCACATATAACTCTGTCAGCATTTCCTTCTATCCCCTTCTGCCGTGTATATTTATTCAGCTTCCTCTTACATGCAACAATGCTACTGACAGAACTACAGCTTGTGTGTTACTGAGTTCCACAGTCTAACCACACTCTGGTACCACGCTGGCATGGTAACAAAGCAGCCCGTTTGATTGGCACCCCATCCACAGTGGATATCACAGTGGTGGCACAGTGGTTAGCACTTCTATCTCACAACGCCAGGGACCCAGGTACAACTCCAATCTTGGGTCACTGTCTACGTGGAGACTGCACATTCTCCCCATGTCTGCGCAGGTTTCCTCCCACACTGCAAAGATGGATTGGCTATGCTAAATTATCCCTTAGTGTCAGGGGGACCGGCTAGGGTAAATGGATGGAGTTATGGAATAGTGACTGGATGGGAATGTGGTCGGTGCAGACATGATGGGCTGAATGGCCTCCTGTAGGGATTCTATGACTCTAATCTTCTCTTTCTGGCAAGTCTGAGCTACAATAGGCTCTGACAGTGCACTGTGTGAGTGGCCTTACCTCCTCTGCTGTGGAGTCTCTGTAATATCTCAGGCTGGAATCTGTCAGGACAAACCAATGTTTCTTCCACTGCAAGAGAGATAACAATTACATCATTTCTCACCTGGGCAGGGCGGATCAATGAGAAACATCTGGCCCTGCCATAACCCTTCCAGTTTCTCTGCTCCATAGTGGAATCGCACACAAACGCACCACCCCCAGAAGATCCCAGCCCAAGTCCCTCAGACAACTTGCAATGGGAATTGTGCAGGATCAGATTTGTCTGTGATACTCTTTGTAATCAAATAGGAAATTCATTGTATTTTCATAGAATTATACAGTGCAGAAGGAGGCCATTCAGCCCATTGAGTCTGCACTGACTCTGACGGAGCATCTTACGTAGGCCCTGTTCCTGTAATTCCATGCATTTACCCTACCAATCCCCTAACCTACTTGAGACACTAAGATGCAATTTAGCATGGCCAATCCACATATCTTGGGACACTACGGGGCAATTTAACATGGCCAATCCACCTAACCTACACAAATTTGGACTACAGACTATGGGAAGAAATGGGAGCACCCTGGAGGAAACCCACACAGTCAGGGGAGAAAGTGCAAACTCCACACAGACAGTGACCCGAGGCTGGTATTGAACCCAGTTCGCTGGCACTATGAAGCAGGAATGCTAACCCACTGTGCCACCAGGTTGTGCCTGATGGAGATAGTTAGTTAACGGAGCAAGAAGGGAAAAGTTATCAGCAAAAAACGAAGGGCAAGAGGAGGAGTATGGGCCATTCAGCCCATCAATACTGTTTCACCATTCAAACAGACCACCCATCTCTAATCATTTGCTCCATTATTGCTGTATCCCGTGATGTCATTGGCATCCAGATATCTATTGGTCGCTGCCGTGAACCTGACTGGGATAGTACATCCCTGTGGGAGGGAAGATTCACCACCCTCAGAGTGAAGAAATTCCTCCTCATCTCAGACCTCAATGGCCTCCCCCTTATTCTGAGATTATGGCCTCTGTTCCTTGACTCACCAGCCAGGAGAAACATCCTACCCACGTGTCACGCCCTAGTGTGTTTTAATGAGATCAGCTTCTAACCTTCAGGAAATACAGGCCCATTTTTCTCAATGTCTCCTCATAAAATGATCCCGCCATCCCAGGGATTCGGGGACCTTCTGTTACACTCCCTCTGTGGCAAGTATATCCTTCAAGACTTCATGTAGTAGCAGCAGGAACTCTGATTATGGGTTTTTTTTAAACACAAAGTCACTAGTTCCCACATTTAGATAAGGCCCCAAAGTGCTCCGTCTCAGTAAGGATTGAATCATATCAGCAGGCCTGATGGGCTGAATGGCCTCCTCCTATCCAACGTCCCTAGGTTTTTAGCCAAGAACACTTTCCTGTATGTCTCCACCAGGAACAAAATGGTAGCACAGAGATTAGCACTGCTGTCTCACAATGCCAGGGACCCAGGTTCAATTCCGGCCTCGGCTCACTGTCTGTATGGAGTCTGCACGTTCTCCCTGTGTCTGTGTGGGTTTCCTCCGGGTGCTCCGGTTTCCTCGCACACACCAAAGTTCTGTAGGTTAGCTGGAGTGGCCATAATTACCCCATAGTGTCCAAAGTTGTGCAGGTTAGGGAGATTAACAAGGTAAATATGTGGGGTCAGGTCCTGGGTAAGGTGTTTTGTCAGGGAGTTAGTGCAGACTCGATGGATTGAATAGCCTCCTTCTGCACTGTAGAATTCTATGTTAGTACAACGAACCTCAGACTAAAGCATTCCAGTAAAGAAAGCCATTCAATCCACTATACCTGTGCTGGCTCTTTGAAGGGACTATCCCCTTAAATGCAGCTATCGTACCTTCTCCCACCACCTCCCGGGTCAGTCCTCCCTCCCTTTCCCCATATGTCTACAAAATGCTCTAAGCAAGGTTAAGAACAAAGAAAAATACAGCACAGTGACAGGCCCTTTGGCCCTCCAAGCCAATCATGATGTCCTAACTAAACTATAAAAAGTCTTCTGCCTGTAATAAGTCCTCAGAGGTAGGAGTCCCTTCACTAAAATCAGTTTATTTATAAGTCTGACAATAGCACACAGGGTGCTTTCAGTTAGCGCTCTACACTCGGAGTCCCAGAGAAACCGACACTCCTGGTTAAATACAAAGCAAGAGGATTCCTGATTGGCCGGTCAATTTGGCTCTTAACCAGGGAGTTCATACACTAACAGGCCTACCTTGAGTGCCTGAATAAAGTCATTACACTGCCCTTCGTCTGTATCCTTCTATTCCCTCCCTATACATGTACAGTGTTACAGTGCCTGCTTCCATCATCTCCTCTGGCAGCGTGTTCCAGGCACCCACTGCTCTCTGTGTGAAAAACCTTCCCCTGCGCATCTCCCTTAAACTTTCCCCCTCTCACCTTGAGCCTGTGTCCCCTCGTAACTGACACTTCCACTCCGGGAAAAGCCTTTGTCTATTCACCCTATCTATACCTCTCCTAATTTTGTAGACCTCGATCAGGTCTCCCCTCAACCTCTGTCTTTCCAATGAAAACATTCTGAGTTTGTTCAACCTCTTCTCATTGCTAATGCCCCCGAGACCAGGCAACATCCTGGTGAACCTTCTTTACACTCCAAAGCTTCCACATCCTTCTGGTAGGGTGGTGACCAGAACTTCACACGATACTCCAAATGCAGCCTAACCAGTGTGTTATATTACTGCAACATGATTTGTCAACTTGTGTTTCTCTAGTCTTTCCATGTAACCGAGATTCCTTACCCCTGGTATCACCCTGGCAAATCCCTTCCACACCCTCTTCTGGATCTGAACATCCTTCCTAAAATTTGATACCCAGAATTGGAACTAATTAAGGCTTAACCAGTGATCCCTAAACAATTAACGTAACTTGCTTGCCAACCTGCACATTCCCCTCCCTGCTGCACACCAATCTGACTTAGAACTAACGTGTTGTTCCTTCAGGGTTGCTGGGTCAAAATCTGAACCCCAGCAGATGGATTGCAGCAGTTCAAGGATGAGATACACCATCTCTTGCTCAAGGACAATAAGGAATGGGCAATAAATTTGCCTCATCCGGTCTCAGTCGCAACCCATGAAATTATATAAGAGAAAAGGAATGGGTACGCTTTTTAAACAATCTTTCTAACTTATAAGTAAATGATAGAACCCTTCGGAGTATTGAAGGCAGAGGGATCTGGGTGCTCATGTCCACCAATCACTGAAGGTGGAAAAGGTTGTCAAAAAGCAAACGGCATGCTTGCCTTCATCAGCCAGGTTATGTTGCAGCTTTACAGAACTTTAGTTAGGCTTCATTTAGAATATTATATATAATTCTGGTTGCCATACTACCAGAAAAATGTGGATGCTAGGGAGAGGGTACAGAAAAAGTTTACCAGGATGTTGCCTGGTCCAGAGGGTATTAGCTACGAGGAGAGGTTGGAGAAACTCAGTTTGTTCTCACTGGAACGACGGAGATTGAGGGGTGACCTGATAGGGGTTTACAAGATTATGAGTGACGTGGACAGAGGGGGTAGTCAGATGCTCTTTCCTAGGGTAGAAAAGTCAAGTACTAGGAAACATGGATTTAAGGTGCGTGGGGAAAAGTTTAGAGGAAATGTGCAAGGCAAGTTTTTTTATACAGAGGATGGTGAATGTCTGGAATGCGCTGCCCGGGGAGGGGGTGGGACCAGGTATGATAGTGACATTTAAGGGACAACTAGACAATTACATGAATAGGATGGGAATGGAAGGATACGGACTCAGTAAGTGCGTACGGTTTCAGTTTAAGCAGGCATCATGATCAGCACAGGCTTGGAGGGCCGAAGGGCCTGTTCCTGTGCCGTACTGTTCTTTGTTCTTATCCTATCGCCTTCCGAAATGTGTGGACAATATGAGTCAAATCCAAAACAATGTTAATATTTGAGTGAGGTCAAAGTTCACTTCTGAAGCAAATGTAGTCAGGGTGATGATTGGAGCAAAATCCCTCACAACACCTGGTTCAAAGTCCACCTATGAATCAAAGCAACAAAGTTAACCTCTGAATGAATTAACAGCCCAGGCAAAATGGCGTTGGAGTCATCAAATAAGCCACTAATATTGTGGCAGCTGATTGGCCGATTGAACTAAGTGACAAAGGGATTTTCTTTCTCTGAAGCTCTCTGCCCAAAGCAGATCCTGCCTCATGGTCTCCACTGTAGGTAGCAGGAGGATCCCAAATCCTATCTAGAACAGGCATCGATCAGATCCACACTGGATCGTCCAGTCCCCACCGTCAGGAGTCCGAGTTGCTGCGGCAACCTGCACGTTTCCCATGTGTGTTGTAGTCTGGAGCTATGGTCGAGGCTCCAACATTCTTTCCATTGCATTCTGACCAGCAATCTCTCTAGTCCAAAGATGTGTGGGTTAGGTTGATTGGCCATGCTAAGAAATTGCCCCTTAGTGTCTAGGGATGTGTAGGTTAGAAGGATTAGTGGGTATAATATGTAGGGATATGGGGTAGGGCCTGGGTGGGATTGTGTTCAGTGCAGACTCGATGGGCCGAAGGGTCTCTTTCTGCATTGTAGGCACTCTCACTGCCTGACATTGGTGTGTGTTTGGAAGGATTTTCCAGGTTGATTCTCAATCTACTTGGCCACGTTGTGAACACACCTTCCTTGGACATCAGGTCCACAGGGTGGGACTCGGACCTGGAGCTTCTAGCTCAGGGGAAGAGACACTAACCCATTGTGCACACAGGACCTCCTCCAATAAAGGGATAAGGGCAAATATTCTTGTGTGGAAAATTCCAGGAAATGATTTTCCAGCCATAAATACAACTTCACAGATGGACACCTACCTCACCACGGCCATCAAGGATGGACATCCAGCCCTTCTTGAAGTTCAGGAGATCTGGCTGCAAAGGGGAAAAACAAAGAGAAAGATTACCTCAATTTTGCTTAAGTGAAATGGAATTTTCCCAGTTATTTCATCAAATAATCCTACAGCCTCTTTAGCATCACCCACAGTCCTCACAGTTAAACATTCATAGAATCTTACAGCACAGGAGGAGGTTATTTGGCCCTTTGTATCCATGCCAGCTCTTTGACAGAGGGATCCGATTAGTCTCACTCCCCTGTTCTTACCCTACAGGGCTGTCCTTTTTCATATTATTTATCCAATAATTTGAAGCTTCCAGTTGAATCTGCTTCCAGTGCCTTTACACGATCCACATCACAACTCAGTACGTTAAAGTGAGTTCTCCCGACCTTCCACTGGCCTTTTCTGCCAATTATCCGAAATCCGGGTGCCCTAGTTACCAAAACTCTTGCTACGGGAGGCAGTTTTTCCTTGGTTCACTATCAAAACACCATGTCATTTTTAAAACTGCTATTAAATTTCCCCCAAATGGCACAGTGGTTAGCACTGCCAGGGACCTGGGTTCGATTCCCAGAGTCTGCACATTCTCCCTGTGTCTGCGTGGGTTTCCTCCAGGTGCTCCTGTTTTCTCCCGCAGTCCAAAAGAAAGACATGCTGGTTAGGCACAAAGGCCGAGCTAAATCCTCCCTCAGTGAACCCAAACAGTCAACTAGGGGAATTTCACAGTGACCTCATTGCAGTGTCAATGTAAGTCTACTAGTGGCATGAATAAATAAACTTTAAAACAAAGCAGTGAACGGCAGGGCAATTAATGTGTAATTCCAAAGGAGGCAAAAATGGGTAGGTGACAAAATCTGGGGAAGAACGCTGTTGTCACTTCCACTCAGGAGGGACCAGGTGAATCCTATCTGGTTAAGCAACTGGTTATCTTGAGAATATCACGTGATTTTGCCCTCATGTAGCCTTTTCATTACCTGAAAGAAAGCTGCTGTGAGTGCCAGGGTAACCCTGGGAAGAATATTACCGTCCTGCCAGGCTTCGAGGTGATCGACCGCAGAGGCAGCCCCATTCATTCCTGGCAGCACCTCACTCAGCACCTGCTTAACCCTAGGGACAGTGCATTCTGGACAGATATTTGCACAGAACAGAGCAATCTGTGATTGTGCCCTTTGCTGTCAGCCGCCGGCTTTCTGGTGTGCTTAGGCCCCACCCACTCCCCCTGCTGGCGGGAAATAGATTTAGCAAGATATTTTGCATAGGGTGGCATAAGGTTGGAATTGTGGCCTCACCAGAAACATGGATCTGAAATCCTCCCGTTTTCACGCTTGTTCGGGACTTTGAATCTTTTTTGGTTAGATCACTCCCATAAAATTCTGGAGAGGCTGGACAGGGTCGATGTGGGGAAGATACTTTCCCCACAGGAGGAGGTTATTTGGCCCTTTGTATCCATGCCAGCTCTTTGACAGAGGGATCCAATTAGTCTCACTCCCCTGTTCTTAACCCCACAGGGCTGTTCTTTTTTTTTATATTATTTATCCAATTCCCTTTTGAAGCTACCAATTGAATCTGCTTCCAGTGCCTTTACAGGCAACTCGATCCACATCACAACTCAATACGTTAAAATGAGTTCTCCCCACCTCAGAATCAGAATTGGGGTTAGCCATTTTGGACTGAAATAGAAAGAAATACCAAATGTTTGGTGGATGTTTGGAATTTTCTACTTAAAACAGAAATATTCAGCTGTGAAGGAGACTCATGAGAGAGACTGATAGATATTTTTGGAATTAAGGGGACAGGGAAGAGTGTAAGGATTGAGTAAAAAGATCAGTCATCATCTTATTGACTGAGGGAATGGCTTTGAAGGGACAATTGGCCTTCTCCAGCTCCTTTCTGTTATAATCTTTGCTTTTTCACAGACCCTAATCTCTTTTCATTTGGAAACCATTTGCCTTTGTTGGATTTGAGGAGGATGATCTCACATCTCACCACATTGAACTCTTGTCTGCCAATTTTCTGACTCACTTCAGCTTCCTGCCTTCGTCAATGCAATTCACTGGCTCCCCGAGATTAGTGAGTCAATATTTCTTCATCCAAGGTTATGGGTGACGTGCTTGTACAGATCCCTGGGGAACACTGTCACATCCTGTCAATCAAGAGTTCATTCCCTTTGTTCCATCTCCTGCTTCTAATTCAATAAAATAATGACCAGACAAATAGTCTGGCGACAAGAGGTCAGAAGGCTGGGAATCCTGTGGCGAATAACTCACTGCCTCCTGACCCACCCCCAAGCCTAGCCACCATCCACAAAGTCAGGAATGTGATGGAATTTGCCTGGGTGGGAGCAGCTCCGACAATACTCGAGAAGCTCAATGCCATCCAGGACAAGCAGCCTGCTTGATTGGTACTACGTCCACTCCCTCCACTGTCAAAGCAAAGAGGCAGCACTGGGTGGCACGGTGCCACTGCTACCTCACAGTGTCACAGATCAATTTCTGACATGGGTCACTCTCTGTACAGAGCCTACATGTTCTCCCTCACTGGAATTCTACTGCTTTGCCCACTATGGAATCGAACTGGGTCAGGGGCTGATAACAGAGGTGTCTGTTGACCCCGGGTGCTAATTTCCGCTCTCACTTGAGCGAGGCCATAAAATCCCACCTCCCATTTCTGCCTGGGTTTCCTCCAGTTTTCAGTCTGAAAGATGTACTAGTTAGGGTGCATTGGCCATGCTAAATTCTCCCTCAGTGTACCCAAGCATACACCAGAGTGTAGAGATTAGGGGATTTTCACAGTAACTTCATTGCAGTGTTAATGCAAGCCTACTTGTGACGCTAATAAATAAACTTAAAACGTCAGCAGTGTGTACTGTCTACAAGCGACTCACCAAAGCTTCTTCAACACATCCTCCAAACACATGATCTCTACTGTTTAGAATGACAAGGGCAGCAGATACCTGGGAACACCATCACCTACAAGTTCCCCTCCGAGCCACTCACCATCCTGACTTGGAAATATATCACCGTTCCTTCATGCCGCTGGGTCAAAAGCCTGGAACTTCCACCCTAACAGTGCGGTGGGTGTACCTACACCACAGGGACTGCAGTGCTTTCAAGAAGGCAGCTCACCACCACCTTCTCAAGGGACAATTAGGGATGGGCAATAAATACTGGCCTATCCAAAAGATGTCCATATCCCATAAGATCAACACATAGTGCAAGATGGATAGATACTTATTGGGTAAGACTATTTTTTTTCATTTGTGGGGCATGGGCACCGCTGGCTGGGCCAGCATTTATTGCCCATCCCTAGTTGCTCTTGAACTGAGTTCTTGCTAGACCATTCCAGAGGGCAGTTGAGAGTCACCACATTGCTACGCATCTGGAATCACATGAAGGCCAGGCTGGGTAAAGATGGCAGGTTCATTCTCCGAAAGACAATAGTGAACCAGATTGGGTTTTTCCGACAAACCACAATGCTTTCACAGTCATCAATAGTTTCTTCATTGAATTCAAATTCCAAGGTCTGCCACAATGGGGTTCAAACCCAGGTCCCCAGAACATTAGCCGAGTTTCTGGATTAATAGTCTAGTGGTAATACCACTAGGCTATTAGACAATGAAGAAGTTAGTATATACATTAGTCATGAACTAATCAAAAGGGGAAGGAGGCTAGAAAGGCTGAATAGCCTCCTCCTGTTCATGTCTCCCTGCAGCTAGTCTTCCCCAGCAAGGCTGCGGAGCGACACACATTTGCCTTTAGATATAAAGGGTTAAAGTCCATTGACTCTGTTTACACTTCCCTCTGCCTTGGCAGAGCAGCCAGCATAATCAAAGATCCAGGCATCCCGGCATTCTCTCTTCCACCTTCTCCCATCGGGAAAAAGATACAAAACTCTGAGGTCACGTACCAACTGACTCAAGAACAGTTTCTTCCCTGCTGCCATCAGACTTTTGAATGTAGCTCGTATTAAATTAATCTTTCTTTACATCCTAGCTATGACTATAACACTACATTCTGCACTCTCTCCTTTCCTTCTCTATGAACAGTCTGTACAGCGCGTAAGAAATAATACTTTTCACTGTATACTAATACATGTGACAATAATAATTCAGATGAAGTGCTCTTTCCCCTCGTGTGATCCCTGTGGGGGGGTCAGGAAGGATTGTACACTCAGTGAGTTGGACGTGCTTGTTAGCAAGCAAGGGTTTTCTCAAGCGCTTGTCAAATGCGATGTGCGGGTCTAAGAAATGAAAACACATGACGTCTAATGCCAACTCCAAGATATTCCTGCTGAGGATCGGCTAATCTCAGGAATTCTCGCCTCACGGAAGGGGACAGGCTGGCCCCTCTCGTGTGAGTCACATTCCGGTGGGGGTGGGGGAGGGGAAGAAATGGAAAACAAGAGAACAGGTAGAAAATGTCAAGAATTAGAGCAACGACCAGCCACATATAGGCTAGCCGACCTGTCACAGCTGTCTATGAGTTAAAGAACAAGAACAGTACGGCACAAGAATAGGCCCTTCGGCCCTCCAAGCCTGTGCTGATCATGATGTCTGCTTAAACTAAAACCATTTGCACTTACTGAGTCCGTATCCTTCCATTCCCATCCTATTCATGTATTTGTCTAGCTGCCTCTTAAATGTCGTTATTGTACCTGCTCCCACCCCCTCCCCGGACAGCGCATTCCAGACACTCACCTCCCTCTATGTAAAAAACTTGCCTCACGCATCTCCTCGAAACTTTTCCCCACTCATCTTAAACCCCTGTCCCCTAGAACTTGACTTTTCTACCCTGGAAAAGAGCATCTGACTATCCACTCTGTCCATGTCACTCATAATCTTGTACACCCCTATCAGGTCAACCCTCAACCTCCATCGTTCCAATGAGAACAAACCGAGTTTCTCCAACCTCTCCTCATAGCTAATACCCTACAGGCCAGGCAACATCCTGGTAAACCTCTTCTATACTCTCTCCAAAGCCTCCACATCCTTCTGGTAGTGTGGTGACCAGAATTGTACACAGTACTCCAAATGAGACTTAACTAAGGTTCCTTACAGCTGCCAATTTTTAAACTCAATGCCCCCATCGATGAAGGTAAGCATGCTGTATAACTCCTTGACTACCTTATCTACCTGCGTTTAGTGATCGATGCATATGTACGCCCAGATCTCTTTGCCTGTCAATATTCCTCAGGGATCTATCATTTATTGTATAATTCCTACAGGGATCTTCCAAAATGCATTACCTCATATTTGGCACCAGCAATTGACAAGATTACTCTCCTTGTCTTCCAGCACTTTTGTTTTTATTTCAGATTTCCAGCATCTGCAGAATTTTGCTTTCTTTTCCGTTAAATACTAATTTTTTTTTAAGTTATTAAAGTATATTGGTTGGGGGGTGGGGGTGGGGGGAAGGAAAGGGGGTTGAAAACCATTGGTTGATCAAGTTGGAGGCTTGAAGTCACTCAATTAGAATCCCAATGAAATGAGGCTTAAGTTAAATATTATGGATGGGGGGGTGGTGGGATGGAAATAAAGACAAAAGCCAGCATTTTCTGTCCCCCCCCCACCCTCAGGGAGGTTTACCAGCAGCAGAGGCAGCCCCCTCAAGGGCTGTGGTGAGATCTTCCAGTCCCGTTGAGATTTATGGGGAGGTTTTGCATGGTTTGCCCATCCGATCATTTTTAGCCAGACTGGAAAACCTCATTGGTGACAAGATCTGGAAAATCCCACTGGCACCAGGGGCTGGAAGGTCCTGGTGATGACAAAATCTAGAAAATCACATTGGCGCTAGGGGTTGGAAGATCCCACTGGCGACAAGGTCTGGAAAATCCCTCTAGCGACAAGGGACTGGAAAACCCCACTCAGATTAATATGTAGGAAAAATGGATTTTAATGGGATGATGATGGAATTCAGGGAAATTACCAATGATAAAACTGGAAAATATCCCAATAGAAACCTGAAAAATCATCTCTCACTGAAAGACAAGAACAAAATAGGCAGCAATAGATGACTAAAGAAGTATATGCAGAACACTGAATATTAAAAGCAACAAAGTGAGTATGACAAGAGGGAATTTGGTTAGCAAGTGAGGAGAATTAGGCCTTGTCCAGGAGTGACCACTGGCTTCTCTCTCCATTAGAGAGGGACACATGTTCACCTTTACCTTGAGGAGGACCGCTCTATAAACCTGGGAGCGCGGTCAGGGGCAAATCTCCAGCTGGTATGGGCATTGAACCGCAAGGAATGAGGGAGGAAAAGGGGGTGACGGAGTGGAATAAAGAGGAGGGGGCTGGAGGGTCAGGAGTGAGGAGGAGGAGAAGGAGGAGGAAATGGAAAGGTGGGTTGTGAGGGAGGGAGGAGGGGTGGAGGGATGGAGGGAGGAGGGATGGAGGGAGGAGGGATGGAGGGGAGGGATGGAGGATGGTGGAGGTGAGGGAAGGGGATGGAGGGAAGGGGGATGGAGGGAAGGGGGATGGAGGGAGGAGGGTAAGTGAGTGAAGGAGAAATGGAAGGGAAAGGAATATCAGCAAGGGAGAGGGGAAGGATGGAGGGTATGGAGGGGGAGGAATATGGAGACAATAGAATGGAGTGGAGGGAGAAGGGAGATGGGAGGAAAAGGAATATGAGAGAGGGAGAGAGGAAGGGTGGAAGGTATGGAGGGAGAAGGCACATGAGGGTAATGGAGTGGAGTGAAGGGAGAAGAAAGAAAGGAGATGGAAAGGGAAAGGGGGAGGCAGGCGAGAGAGAGGAGGAAGGAGGGAGGGAATGATGGGGTGAAGTGAAAGGGCAGGGTTAAGGAGAAAGAAAAAGTGAAGGAGATGACCTGGAAGGGAGAGAGGAAGATGGAAGGAGAGTGGCTTGGAGGTGAAGAAGTAGGCAGAAGGAGGTGGAGGGTTGAGAGGGAGGCAGAAGGGAGTGGAGGGATGGAGAGAGGGGATGGAGGTGCTAGGAGTGAGGGGGTAACGGGGCAGAGGGAGAGAGGGTGACTGGAACTACAAGGTAGGATCTGGTAGTTTTGTGGAACGCACCCTCAGTATTCAGTACCACAATAAAGGTCGGGAATGAAGTTTCAAAAATAGAAATTAATGAGACAAAAATAAACTATAAAGTTAAAGTATCAAGAAATACAAAGCAAAGCTCTGAAGACACATCGATAGCTTGTGAAAAGTCAGGTTAAAGATTAAGGTCATTAAAGGTCACACACGATAGGCTGACTAATAACATTTTAATTAGTTTGCTTTGGTATTTACCTGAGAGACTGACATTCAGAGGAGAGACAACGACAGAGAAGGAGAGAGAAAGAAACCAAAGAATCCCTACGGTGCCATTCAGCCCATCGAGCCTGGACCGACCACAATCCCACCCAGGCCCTAACCTCATAATTGCCGGACACTTTTCATCCTAATGATGAGTGTCATATCCCTCAATACCCTCTGGATGAGGGTATTGAGGGATGGATCAGTAAATTTGCAGATGACACTAAAGTCGGTGGAGTGGTAGATAGTGAAGAGGGGTGTTATAGTTTACAGAGTGACTTGGACAAGTTGCAGAGCTGGGCCGAGAGGTGGCAAATGGAGTTTAATGTGGAAAAGTGTGAGGTAATGCACTTTGGCAGGAACAATAAATGTGTAGAGTATAGGGCTAATGGTAGGGCTCTTAATAGTGTTGAGGAACAGAAGGATCTTGGTGTATGTGTCAATAGATCCCTGAAAGTAGGCAGTCAAGTGGATAAAGTTGTTAAGAAGGCATATGGAGTCTTAGCTTTTATTGGTAGGGGGATTGAATTTAGGAGCCGCAGCATCATGTTGCAGCTGTACAAAACTCTAGTGCGGCCGCACTTGGAGTATTGTGTGCAGTTCTGGTCGCCACATTATAAGAAAGATGTGGAGGCATTGGAGAGGGTACAGAGGAGGTTTACCAGGATGTTGCCTGGTATGGAGGGCAGGTCCTATGAAGAGAGGTTGAGGGATTTGAGGTTGTTTTCGTTAGAAAGGAGGCGGCTAAGAGGGGACCTTATCGAAACATATAAGATGATTAGAGGTTTAGATAGGGTGGACAGTGATAGCCTTTTTCCTAGGATGGAGAAAGCTAGCACGAGGGGACACAGCTTTAAATTAAGGGGTATGAGTTATAGGACGGATATCAGAGGTAGGTTCTTTACTCAAAGAGTGATTAGGGAGTGGAATGCCCTGCCTGCAGCTGTTGTAGATGCGCCAAGTTTGGTGGCGTTTAAGAGGTTAGTTGATAAGTATATGGAAGAGAAGGGAATGGTTTAGTTTGGAGGGGCATTGCTTTTTATTTTGGTCGGCACAACATCGAAGGCCGAAGGGCCTGTTCTGTGCTGTAATGTTCTATGTTCTAACTTGCACACCTCTGAAGATAAAATCCCTGTCTGGGGTGGATTCATCTGCACAGGGTTGGGGCGAGACCCCAACAGATCTAACACACATACTGAAAGGTTCGTTAAAAAAAACAATCGTTGGGTCGATTGGGCATGCTAAATTGCTCCTTAGTGTCACGGGACTAGCGGGGTAAATAGCGGGGTTACGGGAATAGAGTCTAGCTGGGATTGTGGTCAGTACAGACTCGATGGGCTGAATGGTCCCCTTCCGCACCACAGGGATACTATGATAGAAGAAGAGAGTGAGTGTACTGGCAGGCTGGCGAATGTGCTCTAGTATTAAAAATGAGGATTAAATTTGGAGATCACAGGCTGGTTAGTTTAATGTTGATGGTCGGAGAGAATAATGGGATCTTCACTGAAAGGTGTAAGAGATCTCTTTCTGATTGTATCACAGCTTGGTGCCATACCAAGAAACCACAAAGATGGACCTATTGTATACTAAGTTGATCTTTCTCTACACCTCAACTATGACTGTAACACTACATTCTACACTCTCTCCTTTCTCTATGAATGGTATGCTTTGTCTGTAAAGCACAATTCTCTGTATCTTTGCTGTGTCCCAAAACATATGACAATAATAAATCAAATCAAAAAGGAAAACAGCTCAAGTAGGTTTTTTTTAACCAAACAGTCCCTAAGTAGCCATATTGAATTCTCTGCAGAAGTTACAGAGAGGATAGATAAAGGGTAATATATTGATGTAATATATTTGGATTTCAAAATTTTGATTTGATTTATTATTGTCACATGAATTAGCATACAGTGAAAAGTATAGTTTCTTGTGGACTGTACAGACAAAGCATACTGTTCATAGAGAAGGAAAGGAGAGAATGCAGAATGTAGTGTTACAGTTATAGCTGGAGAAAGATCAACTTAATGCAAGGTAGCTCCATTCAAAAGTCTGACAGCAGCAGGGAAAAAGCTGTTCTTGAGTTGGTTGGTACATGACCTCAGACTTTTGTATCTTTTTCCCGACGGAAGAAGGTGGAAGAGAGAATGTCCCGGGTGTGTGGGATCCTTGATTACGCTGACTGATTTTCCGAAGCAGTGGGTAGTATGGACGGAGTCAATGGATGGGAGACTGGTTTGCGTGATGGACTGGGCTACATTCACAAATACCAACTGCATGGGAAACCCCATGCTTTTTGGTGAAATGACCTTTTTTTTAAAAAACGGTAATCAGAATCATATAGAGAAGGCCCTTCAGCCCATCGCTTCTACACTGACAATAACTGACAATGGGAGTTTGTTCGCGTGGTGGTGGAAACAGGTGGAGGAGCAAATTACCAGTGGGTAATTGATCTGTGTCAGACTAATCCCTCTCCAGGCATGCAGTGAGAGACCCTGGCCCAGGGAGGACTAAACCAGAGCAAAACAACAGTGCGACGTGGGTAAACCTCACCTTTCCACAGTTCTTCAATTTAAAACACTCAGAAGAATTGGAGCAACTGACAGAGAGATAGAGTCAGAACAACTGAGAGAGGGTGAGTGAGAACAGGAGGAAGAAACAGTGTGAGATACAAGAAGTTCAATGGAAAGAACAAGTGAGAGAGAAAGAGAGAGGGGATAGAGATAGATGATGGGGGAAGAGAGAGGGAAAAAAAAGA